>CAKLNU010000595.1:0-182941 GCA_922788865.1 Poeciliopsis turneri
TTCATTAGCCATGGTTAGCTATAGCTGGTTTCATTAGCCATGGTTAGCCTGGTGGTTTCATTAGCCATGGTTAGCTGTGGCTGGTTTCATTAGCCATGGTTAGCTGTGGTTGGTTTCATTAGCCATGTTAGCTATAGCTGGTTTCATTAGCCATAGTTAGCTATAGCTGGTTTCATTAGCCATAGTTAGCTATAGCTGGTTTCATTAGCCATAGTTAGCTATGGCTGGTTTCATTAGCCATGGTTAGCTGTGGCTGGTCTCACTGGCCGCGTTTGGCCGTGGCTAGTGTTGTGAGTTAACGCCACAGAAGCAGGTCTAATCAGAACCTTGAGCAGAACCGTGTCTGACCCGTGCCGTGGTTTTGTTGCAGAGCGATCTGACCCAGGACATCACCACCTCGGTTCTGTGGGTCAACAGTAAGCCTCACATGATCACCTTGGACTACACCATCCAGGTGCCTCAGGCAGCTCTGCAGAAGCTTCCTGAAGTCAGGTGAGCTTGTGGCCGATTGGCCGGCCATCGCTGGGCTGTTTGTATCCTGTCTGACCCGACAACCAGAATAATGTCCGTTCCGGTTCTGTGCAGTAAGTTCCGGCTGTCCTACTACCCTCACCGCCTGCAGAGCTTCGGCGAGCTGCTAAGCGACGCCTTCGGCGCCAACATGGAGCACACCGTCTATGGAGACTTCAAGGCCTTCCGGCCGGGCCAGGACCCGCCACCCTGCTACTTCATACACGTCTGCAAGAGGACTGCCTGAAAGCAGGTTCTTCTGGGCCGAACCGGGGCCGTGCTTCTCAGCGATAATTCCGCTTGTACCGTGCCCTGAGCAGAGACCGGTTTGTTTTCTGCCTTGAAGCTGCTGAGAGCCAACAGGAAGCTGCTGAGAGCCAACAGGAAGCTGCTGAGAGCCAACAGGAAGCTGCTTCCTCATGTTTTAGACGCTCTTTTTCTCTTTCAGCCAACGGACCGAACCGAAGCAACACCGACCAAAACATCACAATGATGAAATTACTGAAGACGATGAATCTGCCAAAGATATTTGAAGAGCTGATTCTAGCCGGCCGGCCGGTTCTGAAACAATGTTCTGATTAATCTGTGGTCCAGAAATGGTTCTGATTCTTGATCTTTTAATAAAACTCTCAAGTGTGATCCTGCTTGTCGTGGTTGAAAGGCTTTAAACTCTGCAGGGGTGGCAAAGTGGTTCTGGATGGACCAGGTTGGACCCTTTTCATCTGCAGCTGTTGCCATGGAGACCCTCGAATCTTGCAGCATCTTCTCCAGTGGTTTCAGTTGGACCTGGAACCCGACCTGAACTGGATTCTGTTTCTGCTCCTTTGTGAGTCCTGAAGATAAATCAGTAAACGCTCCAGAACCTTTTGAACTTTGCAGCAAAACAGAAAACACTTTAAAACCCATCTGGGTCACCAGAGGGCGCCATTTCACCGCCTGCCTGTGTCCACTGGAAACTGGAGGTGATAAACTCAGTTCTATTTGAGTTCTGGTTCTGGTCGGGTTTAGGTTCTTACAGTTTTTTTGGTTATGACAAGGAGGCCTTTCGCACACATGATGGAAACCCAGTTGCCACGACAACACAAAGCTGCCGCAGTTGTTTGTTGACAAATGATGGTAAACCTCCAGTGTGGTCCGAACCGGGTCCGAACGTCTCAGCAATAAATCCGCTTCTAAAACAGAAAACCCAGAAAACCCCGGCACCGACCCCGGGTGCCCGGGGGCACCGCCACCAACTCCGGGTGTTGGGCCGCGGCGCAAAAAAAATTTAAAATTGGGTCATGTGACCCCACCCCCCCAGAAGGAGTGAAGCTACAAGCTGCTGTTTGTAAAGTTGATCACAAATGAAATGATAATTTAATTATTATGCTGTAAGCAAATAAAACAGATGCATTTTTCCAGCAGTTAGTGTTGTTACTATTTATCGCCCTGAGGGTCAGGGATAATCCTTATGTTCAGGTTGAAACTTTGATGTTTATGAATGAATAAAATGGTGAAAATCTGAGTGAAAGATGAACCACGTCTGTTTTAGGACGGGCCAAAATGTTAACATTTGACATCCAAACTGCAGCTCTATGAGGCGGACAGGAACGACCATATAAGGAAGAAGACAAGAGGATGAGAAAAGTTTATTTCCTTTTTTATTCAGTAACATCATTACATACAAATTCTTACTTGTAAATGAAAAACGTTTTTAAAATCTAACTCAGCCATAAGTACAGGAGAAAAGTTAATTTCCAGGAATATTAAGACAAGAAGTTGAAACAGTAAGGCACCGATGCCGCCGAGGGCAAAGGTCGTTCCCACAGAAACAAGAAACAACGAGGTCAGGGCAGCGATTGGCTCTAAATGAAGCAGTGGAACCGGATCACTAACGGGTCCACAACACCGGCACTGTCTATTTCCTGAAACCACTGCAGAGCACCAGCTGCTCAGACAGCAGAACCAGCAAAGAACACAGACTGGATCCAGAACCAGTAGGACCTCCACCAGAACTGGAACCAGAACTGTCAGTTAGAACCCTCCACTGACCTGCATCAGAACCAGACTGGGTCCAAACCAGAACATTCCTCCTGCTAAAAACTTTACCATCTTGTAGAAACTCACAGCAGATTCAGTACCAGAACCAAAGGAGAAACTCAAACAGAACCACATTAGCCTGTAGATCCTAGCATAGCTGTTCACTGGAAATCTTTCAAGATGGCCGTCGTTAACAAGCCTTTTAAACCAGTTATTGGCCATTTTTGATATGTTTAGTGTTAGCAGATGTTAGTTTGTTGGAGAACTGGGTTAGCTAGCCAAACGTTAGCTGGCTAGCTAACTTGGTCAGTGAAGCTAACGTTTGGCTAGCTAACTTGGTCAGTGAAGCTAACGTTTGGCTAACTGAGCCTAATATCAGTTGATTTCAGTTCTGACAGATTCTCCATTTTTCTGGAGGATATTTTTCAAAATCCACCAGAAATATCTAACAGCACATAAAGTATATAAATGTTGGAGCTTTGTGCCGGCCATCTTGTTTCTAGTGAAGAAGCTTTCTCCTTCAACCCAAACAGGTTAAAGAGTCATGACCTTTAACCTTCACCAGCTACCAGGAGTTTCTCTGAGTAATACCCCGTCTGATGTTGGAATACATTTGCAGGGATGTACTTTCTTTCCATGTTGTGACAATGAGTTTATTAGATTTGGCATAAAACTATAAATATTTGTGTCATCCAGCAGTTTGGAGGCGAAGCAGCTGAGGTGAAGGAACCAACCAGCTGGACTCCAACCCGTCTTAAAGGAACGGGCGAACCAGAGGTTCTGCTCACCTCTGCTTAGTACAAAAATACATTAGAAACAATCACTGAGAGAAAGCAGAAGCCACACAATCAGAAACACGGCAATAAGTATTCATATCCTGCTGTTCTCTCACACACACACACACACACACACACACACACACACTGTGTAAACTCAGCACAGGCACAGGAAACTTTTCTCTTGGCTGTTAATGAAAACCTGCAGATGATCTGCAGAACCAATCAGCTTCATGTGTGGGACTGAAACTCCTCCCCCTGAGGCTTCAGTAGCCCCTCCCACTAGAGCTTTGCTATCTGTGCTCCATGCTGAGGGGCGGGGCCTGTGCTCTGGGGGCGGGGCCATCTCAAGTAAGGCAGTGGCTCCTGGGCAGGTGTAGGACAGGTGAGGCCCTCATACCTAAAGTTGGTGTTTATGTCCTTAATTATCTGAATGTGAAATGATTTAATCTGGAATAAAATGTAAGTTATTAACACGTTGGTAATATTATATAATCACTCAGGAACATGTTATTGAGGACTTAACCCCTTATAAACATGTTACTACAAACTGTTACTACCAACTAGTTACATCAATCATACAACAATTATTCACTTACTAGTTGAATAGAAGAAGCTGTTGAAAGATAGAACAGATATGCAATCAATGTGCTAATTTCATTTACTCTGAATGTGTTTCTGTGATGACAGATTATTGACATAATTAGAAAATAAGCTAAACCTAGTTCACGTGTCGTTAGAAGCTGTTGCTACTAGTTACATTATAATAATAATTACATAATATTACCAAACTGTTTACATTGTTACCAATAAAGGATAACGTGTATGTTGTAATAACAGCTTATTGCACTGTAATAAATATGTCATTAAATGTAAATTACATGTTTGCTGGCAAGCAAATTCCCTCTATGGCAGTTGATTGGATGATTGATTATATAGCATTGAATTTATATATCAATATATTACTTGTATTTAGCCTGAGCCGAACCAGAATCAGAACCCGAGAGAACCTCTGGGTCAGACAGAATCAGCATTAATCCTAAATATGTTTGGATTTGATCTGGATCCTGACTGGGAGAAATATCAGCTCCAGTAGCTCCAGTAGCTCCAGTAGCTCAATAGACTGGTTTTTCAGTAACTGTAGAAAGTCAATCAGAACCTACTGACACATTATGATGTCATCAATTCCTCTAACATGATGACCCAGAGGAGCAGACCCAGCCAGTTGACACTGGAGGCTAACAGCTAGTGGCTAACAGAGCAGCTGCAGCTCTGAGGGAGGACTGGGGGTCAGTCGGAGCAGTGGGGCCAGCCTCTGGTCCTTCCCTGCTGTTACCATGACAACAAACTGGTAGACAGGATGGACAACATGATGGACAATATAACAGACATCAGGACGACCCCCAACCCCGTTAAGACTCCAGCAGGCTGTGCCAGCGGCAGACCTGCCGTCCCTTGGCCTCTTTCATGTGCGTCCAATGGCTGAGCTCATCTTCCCCAGAACTGTTGAGGCCCAGGGAGATCCAGCCAATCAGCTCCTTCCTTTTCATGCTGCGCTTGTTGTAGACGGACAGGATGAGCGTGACGTCGGACAGCTGGAACAGCGCCACCTGGAACACGAAGGTCTCCTTGTAGGTGGGGTTGGGCTGTCCCCGGCAGACGGACGTCTTACACTTGGACATCTCATGACCCATGGAGTTGAGCAGTGACAGCTTCACCAGTGTGTCTGCACAGGAAGCGGGAAGCATGTTACAGGAAGTACAGGAGGAGAGATGGAGCGCAGCGGCAGGTTCTGATAGAACCAGAACCAGTAAACTGAGCTTCTTTATAAATGTTTTGCTCAGCCTGTCACCAGGTTGACTCTGAGGTCGCAGATTCCTCCTCATCAAAGGATATGCAGCGTTGCATTCTTCCTGTTGCTAAGCAACTGGTCCACATCTGACCTGGAGAAGCTGACAACGGTAAACAACTAAAACATCTGATTCTATCAGAAGACGAGCAACTCTGCGACTTTAACTGATGCAGGAAGAGCCTGAGGAGCTGCTGGACATTCCCGCAGACACCCTGACGGGGCGCTAACGCTCCACACGCAGACACCCTGACGGGGCGCTAACGCTCCACACGCAGACACCATGACGGGGCGCTAACGCTCTACACGCAGACACCATGACGGGGCGCTAACGCTCTACACGCAGACACCATGACAAGGCGCTAACGCTCTACACGCAGACACCATGACGGGGCGCTAACGCTCCACACGCAGACACCATGACGGGGCGCTAACGCTCCACACGCAGACACCATGACGGGGCGCTAACGCTCTACACGCAGACACCATGACGGGGCGCTAACGCTCTACACGCAGACACCATGACGGGGCGCTAACGCTCCACACGCAGACACCATGACGGGGCGCTAACGCTCCACACGCAGACACCATGACGGGGCGCTAACGCTCCACACGGAGACACCATGACGGGGCGCTAACGCTCTACACGCAGACACCATGACGGGGCGCTAACGCTCTACACGCAGACACCATGACGGGGCGCTAACGCTCCACACGCAGACACCATGACGGGGCGCTAACGCTCCACACGCAGACACCTGACGGGGCGCTAACGCTCACACGCAGACACCCTGACGGGGCGCTAACGCTCTACACGCAGACACCCTGACGGGGCGCTAACGCTCCACACGCAGACACCATGACGGGGCGCTAACGCTCCACACGCAGACACCCTGACGGGGCGCTAACGCTCTACACGCAGACACCATGACGGGGCGCTAACGCTCCACACGCAGACACCCTGACGGGGCGCTAACGCTCCACACGCAGACACCATGACGGGGCGCTAACGCTCTACACGCAGACACCCTGACGGGGCGCTAACACTCTACATGCAGACACCATGACCGGGCGCTAACACTCTACACGCAGACACCATGACGGGGCGCTAACGCTCTACACGCAGACACCATGACGGGGCGCTAACGCTCCACACGCAGACACCCTGACGGGGCGCTAACACTCTACACGCAGACACCATGACGGGGCGCTAACGCTCCACACGCAGACACCATGACGGGGAGCTAACGCTCTACACGGAGACAGCCTGACGGGGCGCTAACGCTCCACACGGAGACACCATGACGGGGCGCTAACTCTCTACACGCAGACACCATGACGGGGCGCTAACGCTCCACACGCAGACACCATGACGGGGCGCTAACGCTCTACACGCAGACACCATGACGGGGCGCTAACGCTCTACACGCAGACACCATGACGGGGCGCTAACGCTCTACACGCAGACAGCCTGATGGGGCGCTAACGCTCCACACGCAGACACCCTGATGGGGCGCTAACGCTCTACACGCAGACAGCCTGATGGGGCGCTAACGCTCTACACGCAGACAGCCTGACGGGCTCAGCGTCTTTATGACTCAAAGGTCAAAGGTCTGTGGTCAGCAGAGCATCTGACCGTTTCAGAGCTCCACAGAAAGGAGCTGTGAAAACGCGCCACATCGGAGCCAATCAGAGATCAACGAGGATCAAGACATTTCAGGCTCCAGATGGGACTTTCTGACCGGAGGAGCTTTTCAGGATGACATGAAGGAAACCTGGTAGCCAGGAACCGGGAGGGCAGAGAGTGTGTGTGAGTGTGTGTGCACAGAAATATGGAACATCAGTTTGTTCCGGTGAATGAACATCCTCATCAGAAGCTATTAAAATATATACATACTGATTTTCTTTTTCATTTTAAATATATTGAAAATTACCCATTTGTATTTTATAAAAATATTTTTCATGTACATTATGAAAAAGCTGAAATGAAGCTGCAATTGTCCAATATTTCCACGGTGAGTGGGAATCCTGGAACCGGATTGACCGGAATGAAAAAGTGAGTTCAGAGAAAAACGGTTCAAGACAATGAGGCAGAAACGGAGGGAGGGATTCATGCATGAAGGAACAAACAGGAGGTTCACTACGAACAAACCACTTCATGGACGAGCTGCTGACATTCAGTCTGTCACCTTCAGCTCCAACCACATACTTCAGGTTTTACGTTTATTATATTGATAATATTCTTATCAATATACAATTAGACAATTAAGCTACGCTAAGGTAGGCTTATCAATAAGTTTGTGTCTTATTGATAATGCGCTTCCTTTGTGCCTCTTGGTTCTAACTAATAATTTATTTAAAGCAAATCAAATAAATGTAAAAAAGCTCTGTGGGAATAAGTTTGTTGAACAGAAAATATTTCATTTGTCAATCAAACTGTTTTCTTCCGTCATTTTATAGATGAATGTAAATATCTCAGGTTAAAAATGAGTTTTGGTGCAGAATAAACAAACGTAAAACCACAACTCTGGTTCATCTTTAATATGGTTGAAACTGAAGCTTCGGGTAGAAACTAAGATTTATTACTCAGTTTAGTTCTATGTGAAAGACAAATTCCCATCCAACAAGCAGTTTTTATGATGAAAAGATTTGAGCGAATGTCTGAGCTGCATCCATGAAGGTGCAGGAAGCTGAGTGGGCGGCGCAGACTCACCTCTGATTATATAAACCTGTCCCCCTACCAAGTGTTTGAGACAACAG
This sequence comes from Poeciliopsis turneri, assembly GCA_922788865.1. Taxonomy (NCBI): domain Eukaryota; kingdom Metazoa; phylum Chordata; class Actinopteri; order Cyprinodontiformes; family Poeciliidae; genus Poeciliopsis; species Poeciliopsis turneri. The sequence goes on from CAKLNU010000595.1 coordinate 7,915, forward strand.
AACAGCCCGTCTGACAACAAGGGTTGGACAGCAGTAAGAGAGAACAGCGACCAAGATGTCAACAGCCAGTAGGGACAGAATATCAGGAGCAGGACGACATTTCAGAGAAGGAAGGTCAGGAATGAAAAACGGCTCAAATATCAGGAGCACAAAGTTCACGAGATAATTTGGGATTTCAGGAAATCCTTCATTTTGGCCAGAAGAGACGAAACTGGCAGAAATTCAGATAGACCCCAAATGATGTCCAGTGAAAATTCAAGATGGTTATCAAGAAAATAATGTTTTTGCACTACATTTGGCAACATTTAACAGATAAAACTTTTCTAATCATACATAATTGGACCTGTAGAAATAATATTTACTGATAATCTTGTGATTTTTCAACATGGCCGCTTCACAGAAAATACATTTTTGCACCAAAACCCACCAGTCAGAAGAACATCTTGGGGTCAAATCATAGCTGCAAAGTTGATCCATAGAGATCTTCTTTTCTTGATTTTGTGGGTTTTCTTGTGGACATTTCCAAAATGGCTGCCACGGTTATAAAGGAGAACAAATGTTTGGACTAAAATCAGCAGCAGTGCTGCACAAAGCTCACCAACAAGTTGGTTTAACAACCACTGACCAGCAAAACTAATGCTGCTCAACACATAAACGGTTAGCTGACGCTAACTCTAAACTGCTGAGCTCATTAAAAAGAATTAGCAGAAGCTAAGCTAACCATTAAGACGACTATTTCTCAGTCTCTGGTGTTCATCTCCTTCCAGATGACGACGGCTGCGAGCCTCGTGGAATAAAAATGTAACAAGTATGCTCATGCTTTGAGTGAGTTTTGCATGTTCAGACATAATGCAAAGTGTTAAACCCTTTAGAAACTTGTATTCCCATTATAGTTTGAAATGTTTCAGTCAGTGATGACCTTGTTTTCCAGTTGGACCAGGACAGCAGCTGGCTGGGAACCGGTTCCCCAGTACTGGAGACACTCACATCATCCCACCCAATAATTTCACTGCAGTTGCAAATAATTTTGAAATCTTCCACTCGCATTCTTTTATTTTGAAGGCACACCACAGCGCTTCCTCCCCCTCTGATTGGCTCAGAGTGTTTCGGAGGCAGAAACTGGTATGAATGAGGCAAACGGCCTGTGTTGCCATGAATATCAGTTTACTTTCACATATAGAACAAAACATTTCTGGTTAACTGTTTTAATTCTGGAATTGTCACATGTCCAAAATGCCTATTATATTAATGGCAGTGCTAGAATGATGCTGAAAGGTGAAGAAGCTCTGGTGAGATCTTCCTTTAGTTTCTTGAAATATGCTATTATATTAACCTGTTTTAGTTTTTAAATGAACTCAACTCTTTTATTACAAGAAGAGCAGGTCAGAGAAGGAATAAGAAAGCCAGGTGGAGTTTCAGGATGTGAAGATATAAAAATGATATGAATTATAATAGAACCAGACATGAGAACAGTTGAGGACTGATGATGTCAGGTTGATTTCTTTCAACGTTTCAATATTTGTTTCATTATTTCCACACTATAAGGGCATAATGGTTAGGATACATGAAAAGAAAGGCACTTGAGGAGGTTTAAAAATAAATGAGTGAAAACGTTTGCTATCAGAAACGCAGTAAATAGAGTTGAGATGTATAATAATGTATACGTCTGAAAATTGTTACGATGTTTAAATTCTCATCCTGTATGGTAAAAACATACTTTTCTATTTAGTTACTTCACATTCTGATCCTGACTGTACAGAATCAGAGCAGTTCGTGTTGTAAATCCATGCAGGAACTGAGGCTGCAGACAGAATATCTGCCCTGTCAGCACATATCAGCTGAAGGTCTGTTAGATGTGAAAAGTATCATTTTTATTTACTTTGTAGATCAAGCTGTTGTTCAAGAAGAACAAGACTTGTTTATAGATTTTACTTTTGCTGTTCAAGCTGCTGTGCTGAGTTTAAAACTGCTGAGTTCTCTTTTATGAGCAGTTTTTTCTTTTCTTTGTGAACCTGGACGCCGCTGCACTGTCACACCCAGACGCGGGCGCTGCTGGGAACTTACTGGGTGGCTTGTTGGCGGCCAGGTTTTTGAAGTGGATGCCTTTGATGATTTCCACAGAGAGGCGGCCGGTGGTGGCGTTGTACACCAGGCCCACCAGGATCTCCGGAGCCGAGGTCTGACTGACGGACTGGAAGGACGAGGCGCTGTCGCTGCACGTCAGGTCAGACAGGCTGACCTGGGACTCCCCATCCTGGAAACACCACAGCTGGCCATCAGGAAACCACCGCGGGAAAATTGGCATCGATCATCATCGGTTTCTATCACCGCGTGACGTTTCTCCTCAGGAACTAAACCAGCCTGAAAGTCTCAGGAGAAACTCAGGAGATCCTGCATAGTAACCAACAAAACACCAACATGAATCAGGCTCTGAGAACACCCGAACCAGACTTTCTACAGAAACGGATCGGAGTCGGGCTCCGGAGTAAACGGACTGGAGTCGGACTGAGCGGACCGGAGTCGGACTGGGCGGACCGGAGTCGGACTGGGCGGACCGGAGTCGGACTGGGCGGACCGGAGTCGGACTGGGCGGACCGGGCGGACTCGCGGACCGGTGTCGGACTGGGCGGACCGGAGTCGGACTCAGCGGACCGGTGTCGGACTGATTGTTTCATTGAAACTGGAGTCTGTTGAACAAGAGATCTTGGATCAATGGAACAAACGGTATAAATACAGGTGAAGTAAAGAGCAGTCAATGAAAGTGCGGTGGAGGAGTGCAGTGGTGCATCTTACTGGGAGATTGCAGCATGGATCCAGGATGACCGGCACAGACATTTTGCCCTGGAGGTTGAGCTTGGTGAGGTAGAAGACCTTTTCTCCGAACACCTTCTCCTTCTTCATGCGTCGGATGCTGTAGAGGCGGAAACGGACGGCATAGTTTCCTATCATGTCTGCCTCCACGTGGTTGAAGCGGAAGGTCTCGGTGAAGACAGGGCCGGGCCCTCGCTGGACGGCCGTCTTGGCCCTCTGCTTCTTGGTGGGCAGCAGCACCAGGTGCACCTGCCAGGATAAGTTCCCCGTGCGTTTGATGGACGGCAGGTCAGTCACCGCCATGATGGTCACGGTCAGCTGCTGCTCCTCAGAATCGTAGTCAAACACCACATCCAGGGTGCCGTACTTGGCGAGGGCATCGGGTTCGTAGCCTTTTGGGAAGCGTGCGGCTGACCCGCGGGCCGACGTGTCCTAGAGGAGGAGAGGTTCAGGTCCAGCAGGAGCATCAGGCGGATCAAACGCCGGCGTTTACCTCAGGGCTGAGGACGGCCGTGCTGTCGCTGGGGGCGTCCTCCTCATAGCCTTTGTTCAGGTAGCCTTCACTCTCCTGGCCGTCGCTGCCCTCGCTCAGGCACTTCCCAAAGGACAGGTGAGGACTGCCGCTGGTCTGGGACAGGTCGCACTTGGCGTCGCCCAGGTCCGACAGCGTGCAGGACATCCTGGGAGAGCCGTTCTCGTCCTGGTAGGGAGGCGGCTGGAGCTCGTCCAGTGGCGGCGTTCTCCTCATCCTCTGGATGCAGTTGGCTGGTTGGGGAGAGTTTGGTGGCTTTAACTCTAATGACCAACAGATCTGACAGCACATACTCCCATGACCTTTCACACAACTGCCCTGCACATTTCAACCAAACTATTAGAGAGGTGCGAAGAAGAAAACAGGAACGATGCACGTTTCTGTTTCCATCTGTGGTTTGGAGCGACTCGACAAAGCCACACAGAGCGTGACGTCATCAGATGTTGACCTTATGCATGTCTATAGTAAACAGGAGGCAGAGGCTGCCAGCTGGCATGGAGCAGAGAGACTGCTTCCTCCCAGCTGGAGGTCTGGAGTTTGGTTCCTCTGGTATGGCTCAGAACAGCGGCGGATGGCAGCATCGACTACGTCAGAACTTCTTCAGTGAACATCTTTCTGCCTTTCCTTAGTGCTTGAACACTTTTACTGAGCGGCCCGCGGTGACAAAAAGGTTGGGGACCACTGGGCCGGACAACCAGAAGAAAAAGCATTCTGTGGTCACTTTATTGACAAAACTCAATTTTCTTTTCAATATTTATTAAATTACATTAGTTTTCATCTGTTGTTGATCTGTGATTCCTGTGGACCTGGGCCTGGAAGAAGTTTGTTTTTGAGATTAAATTTCTTTTTCTTCTTCTTGTTAATCTCTGGTGAGTTCTGTGCTATAATTAGCTTAGTTGGCTATCGATTAGCCTCAAACTAATATTTTGCTCTTATGTATTAAATGTTAGATTGTAATACAAGTTTATAGTTTCAATGTTAAAAGGAGAAAAAAACTGGAGTTTATGGGTAAGAGAGACTGTCCTCTACATGATGTTTTGTACGTGAATTAGCGATGCTAACTCACAAAGGCTAATCTGCTAATATTGAGCCTTTTCTTTTTGAAATGCTGATGAAGTACTTAGTGACGATGAGTTATTTATTCCACAGTACGGAATTTAAGAGCGCTGAAAGAAGATATTGATGTCATTTCAGTGAATATTATGTTGTGATTTTCTGTTGGGTTAAAAGACAAAAGTTATTTATTTATGACAGCTGGAAATAATTTTATCTTCTTGGCGTGAGGAGATCAAATTTCACTGAAGTCACTTTGAATCATATATAAAACTACAGTGAAAGATGTTTCTGCTACATGCATGTTGGGTTTGTTTGTGTTGAGACAACGCATGAACAATGGCGAGCGGATCCACACTGTGTCCACGACGATGCCAGAGAAGATCCTTCTTCTATTCCACTAGATCGGTGTGATCGACCCGGGCAGCTACAACATAACATTCAGATCTGAAAATTCAAAAGGGAAAAAAAACTCTTCAGCTTTACTTAGGACTACTAAAAGAAAACATTTTGTTCTTTTGGCGTTCGTATCAGAATGTGTAATAAATATGTTTTGTTTTATTGCTCCTCCTGAGTTGAACTCACTTCTGATTCCTTTTTGTTTATACAGATTCAGCCACTGATGCTCTGCAGCAGGCTGAGCGAGCCTCAATCAGGGGCTAGCTAACTGTTTAGCTTCTTTTTCTCTAACGGGCCATCATTCATCCATTCATCATCCATCCATCCAGCCAGTGTGTTGCCATGCTAACATGGTACCATCGTCTGCCGAGGCCTCGCTGCTGTAGCCGTCTCCGGTCAGGGCTCTGTAGTTCTGCCGGCTGTCCCACCTGAAGCCCCCCCGGGGCCTGGCGGCGCCTGCGGCCCCCGCTGCTCCTCTGAGGCCCTGGGAGCGGCCCACCGCCTCCTGGTACCGACCCAGCAGCTCGCCGTCGCTGTCCGAAGAGTCACTGCTGCCGCAGGACGCCGTTTCTGCTGGGGACAGACAGGAGGGTTAAGGACTGTGGAACCGGACCAGGACCAGAACCGGCCTGTTTAACTAACTGTTCAGCATAATCTGACAGTATCCCAGTAGCAGAACCTGCTACTTGTGAAGATCTGGGGGTTTTTGTGGGAATGAAGCCGTTGCCATGGCGATGGGCTCATAATCGGTGACATTATGCAACATGGCGTTACACAACAGAAGCATATTTATGGAAACGCAAACAATGGCTGGCTGTGAAGGGCAGCAGTCAGCAAAGCCTGACGCACAAAACAGAAACATCCATCAAGCTGGACGTGGACCATGAAGCTGTCGCCATGGTTACCAGCACGTCTGATTCATCCACTGTCACATGCCGGTAGTCTCACTGAGAAATGAAAGAGATTCATTACTAGTTTAACATCTTCAGGAAGTGCTGCAGCTGCAGCGTCCGACCAGCAGGGGGCAGCAGAGCACTGCTTCACCTCAGGGTCCTGGCTGCAGCTCTGCCAGGCTGAGATCATGAATATTCGTTAATATAATAATATTAATGAGGCGATTGGCTTCCTGTTGTTATTAGACTTACTGGCTTCACTGGTCCTCCAGAAGTTTCCAGCCCCTGGAGGCTCTGGTTGTGGTTCTGGTTCTGTTCCAACCAGTGAGTTCTGCTATCAGAACCTCCTGGCAGATCCTGGTCACCAGAACTAACCAGATGGACAAACTTCTGTCCGTCTCAGCTCACTGCATGTAAACATATGAGCTGGTGTGGATCAGGGGAAATCAGAAGTTAAAAATGATTCCAGAAATCCAACAGACCAGACAGCTATCCGATTCATCTGAACAACCAACTGGTTCAGTAAAGAACTCTTTCAGTAAAGAACTGGTTCAAAAAGAACTGGTTCGGTAAACAACTTGTTCGGTCAGTGGTACATTGAGTGGAAGGAAGATCTGCTTCAGGACTCACCTTGCGGCTCCGGGTTCTTCCTGAAATCGTCGAGGCATTGCAGGCTGGCCGGGTTCTGCAGAACCAATTTGTTGTTGAGGAACCAGAAGAGGAAGGTCATGAGGATAATGAAGAGCGCGATGGCTGTCAGGAAGCCCAGAACCTCCGGAGAAACTGGACCGCAACACAAACAGAACCTCAGGAACGCAATGGCCACGGCATTACATACGCCTGACCATCATCAGAGACGGATGCTGCCTAATGGTTACCATGGCAACGGGTTCAGCATCATTCAGGTTCAAGTCGGATCAGAGCCAACACAGACCGTCTAATTAATCCACTCGGAAAAAAAAAAAAAAGAATCCGATTAAATCTGTTCACATTATAATCACTGAGTCCAACAGAACCAGTCCGGTCTGAACATTCAGTTCAAACGAATCTGCAATTTGTTGATTCGACTCTGAACTAAAGCGGACCGGACCAGAATCAGACCGAAGAGGAACGGACATTGAGGTTCCAGGTCTCCCCCAGTAAACCTGCTCAGCCGCCGGGCAGTCGGGCCACTGGGCGGTCGAGGCGTCGGCCATGTTTTTGTCCGAATTAACTGCTTCTCTCTTCGGTCCTTGGACGGACCGGTCTATGTAGACCGATCCTTCGAAGGATGGTCTACATAGTTTCACTGTGTTGAAATCGAACACAGTTAAACTCTGAACCCGTTCTCCGGCTGATCACAGTGTTGCAGTGACTGAATGCGCCTCTGACTGAAGGTGCTTTATTTCTTAGTTTGACTGAATTAGACATGAAGTGTGAGCGTCCGTACAAACGGCCCAATGTACAACGAGACGGCCCAATGTACAACGAGACGGCACAATGAACAACGAGACGGCACAATGAACAACGAGACGGCCCAATGTACAGCGAGACGGCCCAATGAACAACGAAATGACACAACGAACATCGAGACGGCACACCAAGACAAGACAGAAGGCAGAGGACATGTGATGGGCTGCAGGAGCCTCCTCTACCTTTTCTGATGCAGATCAGCTCGTGAACTCCACAGTGACGATCTCCACCTGGAGAGACAAGGAGGGAGGATGAGACTCAAAACCAGGACCAGAACCCTGGTCCCGGTCCAAAACCAGGACCCTGGTCAAGTCCAGAACCCTGGTCTGGTCCAGTAAACGGAGAAGCAACTGCTGTGTGTAGGAGAAAGCTCAGCATCCTCTTCCTCCTCAGGTTCTCCTGCTCTCTGCAGCTCAGACTAGCAATCACTTTTACTTTGACTAGACCAGATATATTCCCTCAGACACTGAAGCTGCTGCACCCAAAGCAAACAAGCAGAGCAACTCAGCGAGCCGACCCACCAGCCAGGCTGGATCCGTCCCACATTTTTTTAATAACCCATTATTTATCCAATTTTTTTGCCTATATACACAATTTTGTACTGAACTACAAAATAATCTTCAAATAAATAAATCCAATACTGTAAACAATTTCCATTCATAAACATAAAAATAATTCTAAATTAAGTACTGCATTGCTACTTAAAATTGCAATGCCATTTTAAGTGGCAAAAATTACACTGCAAAAATATGGCAAGGCATAATATCTTGCATTGCAAATTGCCATTTGAATTGAAGTGCTGATGATACAAGTTTGGTATAGCTGATTATATATATAATGGTCTTTACTGTTTTTGTTAAAGGCTGGTTCTAGACCCCTGTAGTCAGTGTTTTTTATGGAGACACTAAAAAAAGAATTAAACACAAACAGCAATGTTTCATCATTTAATATGTGAACCAAAGAGCCATTTGTGTCTCCAGAGATCCAGGTTGCAGATGGAAAGTGTGATCCTATCTCAATACAGCAGCTAAAAGTGCAGCACTATCATTTTTAATTCGTTTTTAAAATAAAATTGTGAAGGTTTTAAAAAATATCAACCGCTAAATATTTTAAAAAGACATGGTAAACAATATTAATAAAATATGAATGAAGTAATACATTAAATGACCATTGAATATTCATAAAATAGATCAACATTTGTGAATAAAACACACAGAAAGTAATGTAATGTTGAAAATATTGATGTATTTAGTGTTAATCTATTAGTATGATTTGTTCTTTAACTGGCCACGTATTTTGGCTAATGCTATGATTTATTAAATATCCAAACTCAACATCCTAAGCAATAATAATAATAATCAAACTAAAATCTGCTAAATCACAGTAATAAACTGAATCCATCATAGCAAAATGTTCTGTACCACATCAGCCTCAGGAGATGGTTGAGGATGAAGAGACGCTGATTTCTGGTTCTGTAGTTCGGACGGGTCTGCGGTTCCTCCTGGTCCATTCAGTCTGTTACACAGCAGCAAACTGCGCCACGACGGACACATTGTTTTATCTTTCTACGTTCACAGAATCCATCCTCACGGAAATTGATCAGCTTATAATGCGCGTTTTTTCACTCACGTCTGTATTTTTAAAGCGTTTTTTCTTCTACGGACATGGAATCAGGTAGATGATGATTTAAAAAGACGCGGGTTGATAGCAGCTCACAGCGGCTGCGCAATGTCCGTCTCTAGGCAACCGTGACGTTCAGCGTCGGTCCGAAGCGTTCAGGGGTCCTTTAGCTCCCGCCAGTACAGTGTAGCTGACCTTAATATTGCCTGTGTTTTATTTTGGCCATTATTGTTAAACTTGGTGTTGATGCTTATTATAGGCGTGTCCATCGGACAGTGATGTATCGGTTCACACATTTAACGGCCAAACATGGGACGACTCCGTATTTTACAGGATGGGTGGCAAGCCTATTCAGGAGTGCTGAGATACAGTTTTAGGGGCGCTAAAGCTAAAGCACCCCTAAATCTGGACTAGATACACCACAGCCCACTGACCTTCACATGTGATCTCTGGTTTCAGGCTAACCGTCCTCATGTCCCGCAGTCTGTCCTCCAGTCTGTCCTCCATCCGTCACACCTCAGCTAATAGTGGAGCTAATTTGTCGTTTAGCGCACTTAGCTTCCTCTAAATCATTCTTCCAGGTAAATGTTAAAGCCTAATTTACTCAGCTGCGTTCTAAACTTTCAGTTAAAGTTCAATTTCTGTGATGAATTTTGGTTATTGACTGTTAGTAATCCATGCTTTTATTTTGAAGGGAGAGAAGTCTGTTTAAGCAGGAGTTCAGTTTCCTCTGCTAAGGCAGGTGGGGGGCGGCCTGCCTTAGCACCTGCCCACCATCTCCACTCTACATCCAGCAACAAGCAACTTTGAGAGAGGAGAGGAGAGGTTCAAAACAGGAAGTAACCAGGAAGTAGAGCCTCTGTCAAGTAACCATGGAAACCATGAAAACACTCTGGTTTCCTGTTGAATCTTTTCACTGCTTCTCTGGACTGTAGGAAGAGGACAGAGTTTTTTCCACCTTGCAGTGTCTTATTGAACCTTTTCAGTCTGAATTTAACACCACTGGTTCTGACTGGGGAATTTTATTTAATGGCATCAAAACGATAGACTGGATAAAAATGCATGCCACACTTTTCAGATTTCATCAGTAAAATAACTGTTCTGTTTTGTCACATAAATATGAATGAAAGCAGCATCTGAAGACCCTAAAATCATAAATTGTCTCAAATGTTAAGGAGCTGTGAAAACTGATTATGACGTCACTTCCTCTTGAAATCAGAAATCCTTTCTGATTCCCAGTTTAGGTCCAGTTTTCTCTACTGGACCCAGTTTCCTCTACACTAAATACATGAACCCAGATTAAATGTTGGATTATTTCAGATGCATCATAAAGCTTCTCTGGAGGTTCTATTGGATCGGACCGGAACCGAGATCCTCCTCCACATGAAACTGAATATGACCCACATTCCTCCAGAACCGGGCTGATCAGAACCAGAACCGTGTAGGTCGCAGCCTGCCAGTCAGCGCGGAGGGAAAAGCGGCGCTGGAAAAGGCAGCGACTCCTCAACACCCCCCGGAGGTTCGGGGCTCCGAACCGAGCCGCAGAACCGCCGCTTTAGCGGGTAATAAGCAGGAAAGCCGCGTTGAAACAAGAAGGAGGTTTCCTTCAGAACCACCGGTACAAACACGGACAATCACAGCGGACAGCCGTCCGAACCGAACCCAGGTTCTGCCTCCCTGATGGGAAACACAGCCCGCCCGGACCAGAACCACAACCGGTAACCCAAACGGAGTTAATTACCGCGGAGAGCAGAGCCGTTATTGGCCCACTTACCATCAATCGCCATGATGTTCTGGCTGGCTCCAGCCACAGGGGGCGCTAGAGAACTGACTGTAGAATGATAGCATGTCAGCTAAAAGCTAAAGGCTGCTTAGCTGCAGCTCCTTGTGACACGTTGCTATGGGATGCCATTAGCTGCATTATTAGCCAGATACCAGACAGATGTGTTCTCTTTTACTCTTCATTTGTGTCAGTTTCAAACTACATATTTAGTTAGCAAGCTAAATATTTAGTGTACTGACTGAACAGCTATATGTAGCTCAGAGCTAACTTTTTAGCTTTAAGCTACATTTCTAGGTTTAAAATAAAATCTTTAGCTTTCTAACTGATGAAGTGAGTGTAGAAAATAAACCTCTGTGAGCCAAAAGCGTTGAGCTGTTCTTTGTCTTTTAATAAACTGATAGATAAACACGGAAAGGATGAAGCGGATTTCCTTTAGCTGAACTGGATCCGTTCCAGGCTGGTCCCGCGGGACAACATGGACTCAACATTCTGGTTCTGAAGTTCCAGAACCAGAACATTTCAGCCACAGCTTCTCCTGCTGACTTCCTATTTATAGCCGCTGACGGCCTCATCAGAGCGTCGCCTTCCTGTTGTCATAGCAACCGGCCAGACTTTACAGCACCACCCTATGGGAAGAAGGTGAACTGCAGGCGGAGATTCTTCACTCATGAAAATCAGCAATAATTACAACTTTAAGATCAGCAATGAGACTGGTGGCACACTTCCCAGAATGCACAGCGTTAGCTCTGCAGCTTCTGCTGGAGGCTGATCAGCTGCTCCATGTTGATGCTGCTGCCGCCGCACACGATCACCAGCAGGGGGCGCAAGGGAGTCGGGAGACGGCCTGGAAAACAAACCAGATTTCGGTCACAGGCGAGGTTCTGAAGACGTGATGAAGGTTCTGCTCCGGTTCGGTCCTCAGCTTCTTCATATCCAAACGTTTCTGAGTCATAATATACATAAATACAAAGATACTATACGTGTGGTTTTCTTTGATAAATGAGTAATAATTCAATCTTAACAGTAACAAAAATGAAACCAGAGAAGTAAAAATAAAAAATATGAACAAAAATTTAAAAAGTCTAAATTAAAATGTAAACATAAATAAAAAAACACATCTAATAAAAACTAAAATAAAACACATGAACTACTTAAGAACAGTATATAAATAAATAAAAATAAACAGACATTTTTTGAAGATATACACAAAATGAAGAAAAATACATAGAAAAAAATAAATACATGAACAAAAATGTAAAATAAATATATTAAAAAGTATAAAATAAGAAATAAAATATCAAAAAGAACAAAAACAGAAGCTAAAAAGACCATAAAAAAAACTAAAGCAATAACAATGAGCGCGGCGGCCGCCTGCCTTGGGCCTGCAGTCTGGGGATCAGGCCGCTGTAGACGGCGGCCAGCGCTGCTCCACACGCCATCTCCACCAGAACCCGCTCCTCATCTGGAACACAGAGCCAGCACACGTCCTTCAGAACCGGAACCGGAGCCGGATGTGTGCGGCGGGAAGCCACTGACCCAGGAAGATCTGGACGGCCCTCAGCGCCTCCTGGTCCGTCACCAACTCAGAGATGATGGTCGCCTCGCCGCTCTGGCTCAGCTCAAAGGCTCTGCGGCAGACCGTCTTCGCACCCAGACACTTGGCTTCGCTGGGGACGGAGGCAGAGACAGGAAGGAGTTGTGTTTCTTAAAGTCACAGTTCTGTTTCCTTCATCATTTTTCTTATACTGAAGCAGGAAATAATTATTCAGATGGCAGATGGATCTGCCAATCAAAAGCAGCCAATGGGCTCAGAGCTGGACCAACCTGGTGATGTCATCCAGAGTCACCAGCTCCCCTGCCTTGATGGCGGCGTTGAAGCAGTCGGCCCCCACCGTTTCCATAGCGATGACAGGAACGTCCGCCCAGCCGGCGTCCTTCAAGCCGCGGACGACGCCGCACAGCAGGCCCCCGCCCCCCACCGACAGCAGCACAGCGCCGGGCCGGGCCCCGGGGCCCAGGGCGGCCGCCGCCTCCGCCACCACCGAGGCGTGGCCCTCCCTGGAGAGACAAGGGACATGCTGGGTCTGAGCAGGGGTCAGAGGTCAAGGGCCAGGGGGGTACCTACCATAGCAGGGGGTGATCAAACGGAGGAACGAAGGTCAGCTGCTCCGCCTCCGCCAGCCTCAGAGCTTCGGCGTTGGCGTCGTCCCAAACCTGACGGTCAGAAACAACAAACATCCAGGTTTCAGAGGTGAGGGGACCAGCAGGTCAGGCGCCTCCTGATGCAGGTCAGCTCTGACCTTCCCGGCGACCTTGACAGTGGCGCCCTGCTCCTGCAGCCTGCGGACCACCAGCGGCGGGGTGGAGGATGGTACCACCACGGTCGCCGGGAGCCCCATTTTCCGGGCCACGTAGGCAGCGGCCATCCCGGCGTTCCCACCTGTAGAGATACCCGTTACCACGACGGCCATTAGCAGGACGAGGCGCCATCACGGGTCAGAGGTTACCTGAAGAACACACGACTCCCCTGGAGCGGCTGGCGAGCTGCAACAACACACAGAGCGTCAGCAGCAGACAGGCAGAGGGTCCAGGCGGAGTGACGGCGCCCCCACCTGCTGGCAGAGATGTCCTACGCCGCGGATCTTAAAGGAGCCGGATGGCTGGCAGTTCTCCATCTTCAGGTAGACGGCGGTGCCCGCCATCTTAGACATGCTGACGCTCTCCAGCAGCGGCGTGTTCACGTGGAAATGCTCCGGCATGGCGCCCAAAATGAGTCTGAGACGAAAACAACGTTTAGATTTTGAAGGAAGATTTGGGGCCTACAGGCTCCGCCAGACCCCTGGGTGTGACCCTGACCCCTCTAGGGGTCACCACAGAACTAGAAAGGTTCACCGGCCAACAGGCCCTATGAGGCAGAGCACATTCCCACACTGCATTATTCCCACATACAGAGGATCCTGATTTCCTCATTTCAAAGAGAGTTTTTCAGCATTCCTTAATGTCCCCAAGTTTTTTAGATACATCATTTCCCCAACTGCATAAATAGAAAAAGTCTAAATATGAAGCTGCTGGAAATCTCCTTGAAGTAGAGAAAACATGAAGCGGATGTGCGCTTTTATTTTGAACGCAGCACGTAAATGATGGCTCCGTAAGGTGTGATATCTCCCCTTCCAAGATGGCGAACTAGTTAACGTGTTCGCCATCTTGGAAGGGGCAACCATACTTGGACAAAAACAACTCTATCTAAAGCTGACTACATAAACAGTAAGTTAGCACATTAAACATGTTCATCAATACTATAAAATATTCCATTATATGCACGATTTATACACAGCTATCAAATAGCTTCCTGTTATGAAACAGGTGATTAAATACAATAAATATGAACTCACGTTTGGAGAAGAGCAGCAATAAACGAGCGTTCAATAAGTAATAGGATGATTTAGAAAATAAAGCTGTTAACAGGAGGAAACATGACAAAACAAGCTGAATATAGAACCAGCTGCATGCTAAACACGTAACATGTAGCCTAATTAATATAGCACTTCCGTTGGACTTCCAAATTAAAGAAAATGTCTTAATACAAATATTTTACCTAAAAGTATATTTATCCGCTGTCTGTCAACTTATGATAAACATTATTCCCCGATAACCACTATTACCACAAATAATGAAGAAGTAAAACTCTAGACAGAAGTTTACATTGAAATCCTAGATTCGTAATGCTTTTATTTTGAAGGTTTCATATGCTCGGGATTTAAAGGCTTCAAACGAATAAAAGCGATTTTAGCTTTCAGAACCAGAACAAACAGTTCTACAGAAATGATTCCTGTAGTAATGAGAGTTTTAAATGATCCAAACTTACCTGCAGAGGCGCAGCTGACAGGTGAGTCCAGAGCGGAAGGCTGAACTTTTATGACCATCTAAAGTCCGCAGTTTATTACATGTTCTTCCTGTCAAGCGCGCGCGCGCGCGCACCTCTCACATCTCACATTAAGGAGTGTTTCATGCAGAGACAAATGTGTGTGTGTGTGTGTGTGTGTGTGTGTGTGTGTGTGTGTGTGTGTGTGTGTGTGTGTGTCACTCTGCTCATGGTTGTCTAGAAAAAATAAAACATTTGAATGGAAGTTTTGCCTCAAAATGTAAAATATATCATAGGAAGTTTAACCCTTTTGTCTGTTTGTTGGTCAGAACCAGATGAACAGAAATGTTAATTTGGTTTACGTTTCATATTTAAAGCAGTAAAGAGAAATCTGTGCAGTAGTGGTCCGAGCCGTTTTCTGACCGTACTGTCTGTGATGACATAAATACTGGATCATTTTCCAGAATGTTTCTGAAACACTGAAGCAAAGCTTGAAAGTCTGAGAATCAGTGAGTTTTAAACACATTTCTTAATGTTTTATTTGACTTTAATAATGCATCTCAACCGGTCATAAAGCAGCATCTGGAAACAAAATGCTTGTAAAATAAAAATATTAATGTGAACATAAAATTCAGGCACATCCAGTCCAGCAGGTGGAGCCGCTGATCCAACCCACACATAAAACTGTCCACTAGATGGCAGCAGAGTCTCCACAGTGACAGAACTGATTCTAATGAGAAAAGCAAAGCTTGGCTAAATAAAGCAGCATTAAGGAAAATAAAACATGAAAACAAGCAGCAGAGAAGGTTCAGAAGCCCAGAACGACTCAGACCCGACGTTCTGACTGAATGTGACCCAGAACCTCTTATGAACAGTTGGAGATCAGGGGAACTTTTGGAGACACGGACCGCTTCATTAAACCGTCGTCTTCACTTCCTGTTTCCTTCCTCTGATTCTGATCCATCAGCAGCCTGAAAGTCAGAGGCCAACCGACTTTCAGGTGACCTTCTTCCAACCTGACACTCCCTGGGTCATCTTCCTCTGCCCTTCATCGCTTCCTCTGACCCACCGGGACCTCAGAGGTCAAGAGCCGTCAGAGAGGAAGAGCCGTTAGTGGGCTGCTGAAGGTCAACATGTGCTTTGCTGCTTCCTCTCAGAACCAGCCCTACACCCTTCCCCTTCCTCATGGGGCCGGGCTTCAGGCCAGCGACCTCTGTCTGGGTTTGATCCGTGGGTACAGCTGCAGAGAGGTCAACACGTCACTACAGGCTGATCCTGAGGAAGCCAGGATCAGCCTGGTGAGGAAGGTTGTCTCACCCCCAGCAGGTTCCTCGCCACGTATCCCTCGCGGTCGTCCAGCCTGGCCCACCACCAGTCCGTCTCGGTATCGTCATGGCGACGCAGCACAGTGACGGCATCGCCCTCGCTGAAGGACAGCTCGTCGTCCCGCTGCGCGACATAGTCCCATAGCGCGTACGCCGCTCCCTTGTTCATGACGCCCAGCTTCTCCTGGACGCCTGTGGAGGACGAAGCAGACAGACAGGTGAGTCCGGACACGGCGCCGGTACCCGGACGTCTCCAGCTCTACCCACCGTAGAGGAACTGGGAGCACTGGCTGTAGCCCTCCTCCATCTCCTCACACTTGTCGGCCGCCGTTTCCACGTCGCTGATGGTGGTGGCGAAGATGGCGGCGCCTGACTCCACCAGCATCTTACAGAGATGGACGCTGTTGCAGGAAGCGGCGCAGTGCAGCGGAGTCCTGCGCGACAGACAGGAGGAGACTATTAGATGACCCCTGATGACCCCTGACAGCCCCTAGGGACAATATGATGACCCCAAGATGGCGGTCCGGAGGCCAGAGGAGGAACCGACCAGCCGTCGCTGTCGGCCGCGTTCACGTTCACTCCAAAGTCCAACAAGAACTTGACGATGTGGTGATGACCCGCACACACGGCGTTGTGAAGAGGAGTGATGCCTTCATCGTTGGGCATGCTGGGATTCTCCACCTGCAAGAGCCAGAGTCTAGGGTCAGAGGTCAGGTCAGCCTGCAAGAAAACCAGAAACATCTGTGGTTCCAAAAACAAGAAACCTTTGAGTCCCAGGAACCAGAGGAACCTCTGGGTGGAACCAGGCGGTACCTCGTAGATGACCCTCTGGACCAGGTCGAACTCTCCCTCCAGTGAGGCGTCCAGCAGCAGAGCCAGGGGGTTGAACTTGACCCTCAGGCCGTGACCTGTTCGCTCCGATGACGGCTTCTTCAGGTTGGTCCGCTTCGCCTGGAGACACAAGCAACCTGGTGACCATGGTAACAAGGTGGCAGCACCGGAGGCAGTCTGGGTCAATATGTACCTTTGGACCTGAAGGGAAAGCAGCAGGTGCTGGAAGTGGGCTGTAAGCGGAGCCAGTGCCTCCCTGGTTCTGGTTCTGGACCTCGGACCTCTCTGGTTCTGGAGGCGAGCCGGGTTGTGTTGAGGGAGGCAGGGTGGTGATGCTTTCTGTCTCTATTGGTGTTTCCATAGTAACAGAGGGTGGAGAGGAGTGGCAGGACTCTGAGCTCAGGTCCTGACCTTTGACCTCTCTGGGTACTGCCTTGTCTCCCTGGTCCAGGCTCCCGTTGGCTGAACGGACGTCGTCCCCGTCCCCAAGGAGCCCGTCCGGCTGGTAGAAAGGGTTCGCTGGAACAGAGGAGAACAATTCTGACCCCCTGGAACGACCGAGTCCAGAACATCAACAGAACCTTAACCGAGTCCTACCAGAACCGCCCTCCATGCCTCCAGCCAGCGTGTTGAACCTGCACCATAAAACACCTTCATCAGCCCCGATCTGCAGCAAGTGGACCAACCCCAGCAGTGGCCAACGCATGCTGGAGACACTAACGCTAGCTCTGCTAACGCTAGCTCTGCTAACGCTAGCTCTGCTAATGCTGGCTCTGCTAAAGCTGGCTCTGCTAACGCTGGCTCTGCTAATGCTAGCTCTGCTAACGCTGGCTCTGCTAACGCTGCTCTGCTAATGGTAACTCTGCTAATGCTGGCTCTGCTAACGCTAGCTCTGCTAATGCTATCAATCAATCAATCAAATTTTATTTGTAAAGCACATTTCAGCAATAAGGCATTTCAAAGTGCTTTACATCATAAACACAAAAACACAAAGTCATGCAACATAGAATAAACAATACATTATTCCATGTTACATTTCAAATAAAACTCTCAACAGGTGCAATTTTAGTGGACATTTAAAGGAAGTCAGGGTTTCGGCTGTTTTACAGTTTAATGGAAGTTTGTTCCAGATTTTTGGTCCATAGATGCTGAAAGCTGCTTCTCCTCTTTTGGTTCTGGTTCTGGATGCAGAGCAGAACCAGAACCAGAACTTGAGAGTCTGGCAGGTTGATATAACAACAGCAGATCTTTAATGTATTGTCGTGCTAAACCCTTCAGTGATTTATAAACTAACAACAGTATTTTAAAGTCTATTCTTTGAGCTACAGGGAGCCAGTGGAGGCTGGAGTTATGTCTCTATCTTCCTGGTTCTAGTGAGAACATGAGCAGCAGCTTCTGGATCAGCTGCAACTGGAGGATTGATTTGTTACATTTGATAATGCTATAGCATTATACCAACACGTTATTTAGTAGAAGCTAAATATACTGTGAAGAATTCAGACCCTAACTTCATCACAGATGTCAAAACAGCCGAGTAAATTAGCGTTAAGCAACAATTAGCTCCTCTATTTGCACATTAGCTGGATGGTGGTTTCCACCGAGACGCTAGACTCACCGCTGGTATAGCAGCTTCTGGATGTTGGGCCCCTGGGGGCCCTCAGGTTCGGTGATGGAGCTCCGCTTCTTCAGGGGCCGTGGAGCGTTGCTGAGACGGCGCCGCAGAACCTCAAGGTCGGCGTCGTTCTGGTACCGCAGCTGCGAGTGGGCTGAGGAGACAGCAGACCAGGATGAGCTGTGGTTTCCTGATAAAGGCCCAGTTAACCATCAGAACACCAGTCAGTCTGACCGGGCCTATCACCATGGCAACCGTTAGGTCCTGTGTGAGTGGAGCAGACGGATCGGGGAACCCACCAACGGGCGTCAGCTTGGTGGGGCTGAGGGGACGAGGGAAGCTGTCCACGCCGGGTGGAGGAAGGACCGCGCCGTCTCTGGCTTCTTCCTGCGGGACGGGGGACGAGGACGGGACCACGGGCTTCCCGTAGACTGTGGAGACAGAGCAGACGGTGGGACGGGTGGTCAGCCCAGTCGGACCCGCAGCGGCGTCGAGGCGGTTCCGACCTGCCCTGACGGCGGCCCGGTTCCCAAGAGGGCCCGGGTTCTTGGCCTGAGGCAGATGCAGGTACATGCTGTAGATGGAGCTGCTGTTCATGGTGGCGGGGCCCTTCCTGGGGGACTGCGGCCTGGACGGCGGCTCCGGGACGTAGGGACGCACCGCCACCGCAGGAGGGGCGTCGGTCCGCTCCGACTGGAGGGACAGCGGGGAGGACAGTGCAGAACCTGGACACAGAACCAGAACCAGCTGCCAATACCTGACAACTAGCGAGCTGTTAGCTAAACTCCAGCTGTTATCCAAGCACTGTCTGTTAGCCAAATGCTAACTCTCAGTGAAAGTACAGCTGTTAGATGAACCCTCGTGGTTAGCTAGACCCCAGCTGTTAGCTAGACGCTAGCTGTTAGCTAAACATGTCAACGGTAGACTGGGCCGGTACCAGAGTCGAACTCTCCTCCCATCAGAACCAGGGTTCTGCAATAGAACCCTAAGAATCTCCTTCTTCAGTCAAATGCTTTCTTCGTAACCGCTGCAACACAGACCTCTACAGGAGAAACTTCTTGATATATTTATTTTTCTCATATTTCTCATGTTCATTTTTCACTGTAAATTCATATTCTCTGAAATCCATAGAAAACAATGAAAACATGACAATATTTAGTAGAAAACAATCATAATTACATCCTGAAATATTACTATTCATCGGCCATAAGTGTAGACATGAGCAATCTAGTATTTCAAAGTATTTCCCGTCTGAGTCTCTGGGCGGTACCTGGGTTCTGGTTGGGGACACGCTGCGGCGATGAAGACGAGGAGGAGGAGCCGGCGGGGGGGCGGGGCCAGCCCAGCGTACCGGGCGCCGAGCGCGGCAGGGAGCTGCAGTGATGGGCGGCGGCCTGATGGGCGGCGGCCTGATGGGCGGCGCTGGGGTAAGTCCCGTAGCCGGAGGGTCGCAGCTTCTGGAAGAACCAGAACCTGACTCACTGCGTCTCCATAGCAACCACTACATGCATCAACCAGCTGACAGCAGCTGTTTATATACTCCCCGTCTGACATGAAACTGGACTGAACCACCTGGTTCAGGTCCAACTTACCAAGCTGGTTCTGGATCCAGAAAAGTTCTGGATCATAAGAACCTTTCATCCATTTCATTGAAGTTGACCTTTAACCTTTAGCATCAGGATCAAGTCCATTCTTACTCACAGAACCACTGGAACTGGTTCAGGATTGTAGTGGTCCTTCCTCACAGAACCTTCCAGTTCTGCCGACCAGAAAACCCGTTTGGACCCGACTGTCGAGCAACACGGCCCCACAGCATGATGCTGCCACCACCATTATGCGTTAAATAGGGATGGAGGGACAAAACCAGGAGACAAAAGCAGAGTGAGAATTAGCCTATCAGAAGCTCACAAAGCCATGACATCACCACTGGGGCGGGGTTTAGAAGCACATTGCTCTCCAAATGCTTGGGAACTGAAACAGGTGTGTCACCTCTGGTTTCCTGTCAGACAGAGGGAACATTCTGGGTCAGAAGAACAAACGGTACCGGTTCTGGACTGCAGGTCCTCCAGTCGGATTCAGTCTGGCTGATGTTGGGCCACGGAGCGTCACTGACTGGACGGAACCACGAGAAACAGAACCACGTCAAGAAAGAGCCTGGAAATTCACCAGAGACAACTAGAGACAACTAGGCCTGTCACGATAAACGATAAGTCAATTAATCAACGATAAATTAAAACTATCGACCTCATTTTAATTATCGGCTATATCGTTTCTTCCTGCCTTTTTCTCTTACTGTTGATGACACTGAATGAAAAAAGGCTCAACTCCGTTTCTCTCCACTTCCTCCCTTCCTTACTTCCTTAGTGTAATGCCCAGCGCGCTGCACCATCTGATGTCGCGGATTGTCGGCCCTTTATCAAAACCTGAGACACATTAGCCGACAGAAATCCTCGGTATAACGGTTCCATCGAAACCATGTTGTGTCCAACAATGGACACAAAATAATGAGTCCAGTTCACTAACTTTGAAACCAGGCATTAATCAATTCCTTACTACAATCTACCTGTGATGCATGTGGCTAGTGTCAGTCTGACTGAATGAAAATCATTATAACTATTTATGTCACGTTAACGAAGAACAGCTGAAAAGTTACCGGGTTTTCTGGTAGAAATTTCGCTCCAACTCCTCCCCTAGTTATTTATATTTTCTTTGCACGAACTGTTGAATAAACATTCATGTTGTTTCCGATGTCTGCTGGACTTCGGGTTGCACCGTGTCAGCTGTTTGGGATTCCCTCCGTGTTTCCCCTCAGAAAGCAGGAGGGGAATCCGCGCTTTCTGATTGGCTGCCGGTCACATTCAACAGGCTGCGTCACTCTCCCAGTCTGGATAAATCCTTGATTTAGATCGGAGCGGCACAACGATCTACCGTAACACACAACACTAGTGACGATCTCAGAACGAAGAACGTTCTAAGATTGTCGTTCGGGGTAAAAAATCCTGTAGTTTGAACTATTGCATCAGGCAGTCGGATGTCTCTCTATTTAAATCTAATGATCACTGAAGGCCAATATACTATACAGACTTCATAATCTGCACTCTTTTGGTTGAATGCAGTATTTATTTCCACTTTGGCTTTATGTTGTTTAGTTTTTATTCAAGTACATTTATTGTTAATGGAGTCTGAGAATCTATTTTATTTTTAGTTTTGGTTGTTTTATTTATTTTGTGTATCAGTCCCAGTGTTAAGTGACTTTTGAAAGTAAAGTGTATCTATCTTTGGCAGGAAATCGCATGTATTATTACGTAATTTCCATTAAATCAATGTAAAAAGGTCTTCAAACAATATTATCGTTTATCGCAATAATTTTTGAGACAATTTATCGCCCAACAAAATCTGTTATCGTGACAGGCCTAGAGACAACCAGAGACAACCAGAGACAACTAGAGACAACTAGAGACAACCAGAGACAACCAGAGACAACTAGAGACAACCAGAGACAACCAGAGACAACCTAGAGACAACCAGAGACAACCAGAGACAACCAGAGAAACTAGAAACAACCAGAGACAACCAGAGACAACTAGAGAAACCAGAGACAACTAGAGAAAACAGAGAGAAGTAGAGAAAAGAGACAACCAGAGACATGGAGGGACAATCATCGTGAAGATGACCCATCGAGAGGCGAGTCCATGTCCATCGTGAAGACACTAGGACCTGATAGTGAGCGGACGTGGCTGAGCGGCGCGGCTTTGGGTGGAGGGTCCGTCGGCCGTCCAGGGTCGCGCCTCCCATCCGTTGGCGTCTGGACGTATGGGCAGACGGCTGCCACTCGGCCGGAGACGGCGGCGCCGGGTTGTGGGGTCGTCCGGGGGGAGGACGGGCCCTCATTCCGGCTCAGCTGGAGGGGAGACGGGCGTCAGAGGGGACGGTGGGACAAGAAGCGGTACAGAACGAGATCGGTACCTCTGCTCTCTTCCTGTGGAGACGGTCCCTCAGCTCTCCGATCCGACGGTCCATGGTCGCCACTTGACCCGTCCTCTTGGACAGCAGCTCCTGGTTCTGGGCCAGCCGGCCACTCTGCTCCAGGTTCTGATGGTTCCGGGCCTGAAACACAGCCAGGACCAGTACCAGTTCCTCTACATGAGTAACGTGGCTGTATGGCAGAGTAGTCGTCTTGCAATCGGAAGGTTGCAGGTTCGATTCCAGCTTCCTCCTGCCACATGTCGATGTGCCTGTGGGCAAGGCACTTAACCTCAAATTGCCTACCGGTCTGCGTATTGGTGTGTGTTTGTGAGGGTGAATGTGACTCTGGTGTAAAACGCTTTGAGTGGCCAGAATGACTGGAAAAGCTCCATAAGTTCAGTCCATTTAACATTTAACAAATTACAGGCCAACAGCCTTCAATCGACTTCTGGGTCAATACCCTGACCTTCACTCACCATCATCACAGTTTGAAACACATTTCAATATCATGAAATGTTCAAATGTATTTTATTCTGAAGAATCATCGCGACTCCTTTCTGTCTAGAAACACCAGGTGTTGAATGTTTATTCATTTTAGACAGTTTTAATCCAGCAGGGCCTCCTACTGGTTCCCAGTACCCATCAGCACCTGGGCTCACCTGTAGCTCCTGGTAGAGCTTCCTCAGCTCCACGCCAGCAGAGCCGGATAACAAGGAGCCCTTCTGGGTGGTTGGTGCCGTAGGGGACCCGGACGTGTCCGCCAGCCTGTGGGCGTCGCTCTGCAGCTGGAGGCGTCCCCTCCTCAGGTCCTCCAACTGCTGGGTCAGCTGAACACCAGAAGGAAGACGAGAGGATGATGAAGAGCAAGAAAAGGCTAAAATGCATGAAAGCAGCAGCAGCTGTTTGATTCTAATGGAACAATTCATGCTGTTACAGCGCCCCCTACCCACCATGGCGCCCCCTACCTGCTCCACCCTGCTGACGGCGGCCTGCAGCTCGTCCTGCTTCTCCTGGAACAAGCTGCTCACATGGTGGATCTCTGCGGCTGCAGACAGAAGCAGTAGAGCTCAGAGTGACGATGGGCTGGCTGATGATCGTTGCTTTTTGTCTTACTGAGGTTCCCGTTGATCAGCCTGCTGTAATCCACCTGGCCTCTCATGGCGCGGATCTTCTTCAGCTTCGCCTCCTGGCTCTCCACCCGCTCCCTGAGGCGCTGCAGCTTCTCCGCCTCCACCTGCAGAGAGACAAACATCTGGGGAACATGTGGAGAACATGGTGGGAACATGTGGGGAACATGGTGGGGAACATGTGGGGAACATGGTGGGGAACATGGTGGGAACATGTGGGGAACATGGTGGGAACATGTGGGGAACATGGTGGGAACATGGTGGGAACATGTGGGCCTACCTGTGAGTGTCCTGTGTTGGTTCTGCTGCCCTGCTGAAGGAACCACAGTCGTTGCTCCTAAAACAGTGGAGAGTCATGAAGGTAACACTGGTCCGGTTGTGGTTCTGGTTCCTCAGAGCTCCAGAACGCTACACTGAACAGTATTTACTGTGAGTCTGTTCTATGGTACAGGATATTAAATCTCTCTATGTTTTTATTTTAGATAAGCCAAAATAAAAACAAATCTCTGATCAAACTTTTTCACATTAAACTCCAACAATCTACACACAGAAGACAAACATTTTTATTTCTGTATCGAAGTGAAATGACTTGATTTCTGTAACTGCCACATGGATAGGCAAGATACTGCCACCTGCAGGTGGGAGGTAGCATCACTTCAACCTGAGGCTTCCCAACATTCATAAAATTCATAAAATTGCTGCTATTACCTTTGCCATCAGCATTTGCTGCTGCGCCTCGATCTGCTGCTGCTGCCTGGTGGCCATTTCCTGGAGCTCAGAGAGGGTCAGCTCCACCTGCGGGACCTGCACACACACACACACACACACACACACACACACAGTAAAAAGTATGGTAACAGTGAGTAGACAAAGGTTTGGGAAAACTATTCCTGTCTATTAAAACTGAAAGCGAATTGGCTCTAAATATGCTGTGTCACTGGTTTCCATGGTTATTCCCTGGTGCTCATGGGAGCGGCAGCACTGATGGAAAGAGCTGCTTTGGCCACCATGAACAGGTTAAAGGTTCTCCTTCAGGTGAAGCACCTGTTACTCTTTACTTCCCTCTAGTGGTGAAGCATAGGCATGCTAACCCCTCAGCTCTGATGTTTTTCATTTTTCCCATCAGTCTCCACAATTTTATAATGAAGGTCATTTTTCAAGATGGCCGACACACGTGAGCCTCATAAAACATTTTCTGCCTTAAGATGGTGGGAACATGGTGGGAACATGTGAGGTCATTAGCAGAACTCTGCAGAACCGGACTGCACTTAGGAGCTGATTCAGCGATTTGATTGGACCACGGAGACGTCCAAGAGTTGCAGGACACCTGCCCTCGAGGACCAGGAGTCCCCACCTGTTTTAGGTGTTTAACCTCCAGAACCTCCAGAACATCCAGAACCTCTAGAACCTCCAGAACATCCAGAACCTCCAGAACCTCCAGAACCTCCAGAACCTCCAGAACCTCCAGAACCTCCAGAGCAGGGGTGTCAAACTCAAATACACAGAGGGCCAAAATGTAAAACTTGTACAAAGTCGCGGGCCAGCATTGAACAAATGAAGCTTTTAATATCAGAATATCTGTTTACATATGTAAAAGACAAACAGGTTTGTCTTTTACATATATAAACAGATATTCTGTCTCCCACCTGTCCAGAAAGCTCCTGTTCTCTGCCTTTCTTTTCGGTTCTACAGTGACAGTTGTAGCTTGAGATGCTATAACCACTGTCACAGAGGAGAGGGCGTTTCTGGGACCCGTCCTGATTGACGCGCCAAAACAACAGCAAGGCATTATGGGATTTGTAGTATTAGCGATGATTGAATGCGCTGTATCATACCGGTGGGCCAGCTCGCGTAGTCATTTGGTAGTATAGCCTCGCCGGCCAAATATAATTACACTGCGGGCCAAATTTGGCCCGCGGGCCAGAGTTTGACACCTATGCTCTAGAACCTCTAGAACCTCCAGAACCTCTAGATCCTCCAGAACCTCTAGAACCGCTAGAACCTCTAGAATGTCCAGAACCTCTAGAACCTCTAGAACCTCCAGAACCTCTAGAACCTCAAGAACCTCCAGAACCTCTAGAACCTCCAGGACCTCCAGAACCTCTAGAACCTCCAGAACCTCCAGAACCTCCAGAACCTCCAGAACCACCAGAACCTCTAGAACCTCCAGGACCTCCAGAACGTCCACAACCCTGTTTCTGGTTCTGCTGGGCTCCTCAAAGTTTGGCCAGAGTAGTCGATATGTTGTGATGTTCAGCAGAACCCTGCTGGTTCCGCCGGCCCGGTCAGGCCCGGCTGCGGTACCTGCAGGCTGTCCCAGGTGATCCTGCAGGAGCGGACTTTGATCTTGCTGCACTGTCCTTCCACCGTGAACTCCTGCACCAGGTCCACTTCGTTCCACTCCATGGTCCCGGACGGGCCGGTCCGGCAGGGGAAACCGGACCAGACCAGAGCTTTGCCTGGTGTCGAGCTCAGGTCTACCTCAGATACACTCTTCTTGGCGAGTTCTGCTGTGGGAGCCGGGTCAGAACCAGCATGTTCTGTTTCTCTCCTCGTCCTGCTGCAGCTCTTTGCTGCGACACCTCCCCTCCCTCCCCCGTCTCTCGCCTGGAGGAAGATCCGGTTCCCCCCCCCCCCCGATGCTGGGCCGAAGAGCAGAGGGGGGAACGTCCTGCCGGCTGCGTCACGCTGCAGGACAGACGACCCAGTCCCATGTTCTGCTGGTCCGGATGTGACAGAGAAATGGTGGAAGATAGTCTGGACTGGATCGGAACCGGATCAGGAGTTTAGCCAGGTTCTGGGTCCAGAATAATCTGGTTGTTGTTCCAGATGAACTGAATCTTTTGGTCTGAACAGTTCTTTTTCATTTTCATGTAAATACGTTAACCATTAGCTGCTAATCACTAACTGCTAACCATTAGCTGCTAACCATTAGCCACTAACCACTAGCTGCTAACTGCTAACCACTAGCCGCTAAACACTGGAACCGTGTGTTTAGCGGTTAGCGGCTAACCACTAGCCGCTAAACACTAGCCTCTCTCTGCTAGTCTGCTCTGTTGATAAAAAGTCTGGTTCTGGTTCTGCTGAGCCCAGGCTGGCCTGGTTCTGGTGTGGTCTGGTTCAGGTCGGGTCAGACACTGACATCATCCTCCTGCTTCCTGTGAGGCCCCGCCCCCTCACACCTGATATCTTTTAAAGCTGTAGGCGCCTTCTTAAAGAGACAACGTCCCGTTAAACACACAGCCGCTGCTCTCATGGTGTCGCCATGGAGACGAATGTCTTGCATGTCCAACAGACCTGTCCTTGTCCTGACCTGATCCCAGACTACAGGTCAAAGGTCAAAACTTCTTCATTCCAGGATGCTGGTTCTGTTCAACCAATAAACCATCAGAACTCACCTGCAGCGGCCCGGTTCTACTGCAGAGGCCCGGTTCTACTGCAGAGGCCCGGTTCTGCTGCAGCGGCCCAGTTCTGCTGCAGGCACTCGGATCAGGTACCTGGGGAGACGGAGACTCTGAAAGGTGAGAGGAAGAGGAGGAAGAGGAGGAGCTTTCAGACAATCCTCTTATCCCGGTTATGTCATGGACCAGGATAATCCTGCCTTCACTGACCGACCCGACCAGATCAGAACCGGGTCATCACTGCAGCAGCAGAGGTTCAACATGGAGGAGGAAGAGGAGGAAGAGGAGGAAGAGGAGGAAGAGGAGCTGGCTGTTTCTACTGACTGACTCAGAGACCAGACCATCCTCAGCAGTCCGGTCCGGTCTGGTTCGGTCCGGCCCACACCAGACCCGGTTTGATCACAACCACTTAGTGCTGGAGCTGAATAATGATGACTGTCACTAATCCAGGATTACACACGCACACACACACACACACACACACACACACACACACACACACACACACACACCTAAGACTGTCTTACACACTTATTTTTAGATTCTGATCCGCCTTTTGTCCAGACTCTGCTGGTTCTGACCAAGTCCGATTCAATTCTCGAACTAACTTGTGGAATGTTGTGGTGGCTTAGTGGTTCAGCAAAACCCTCGTATGGAGGCCTCAGTCCTCGACGCGGCCGTCGCCACGACGCCCGGCGACAGTCGTTGCATGTCGTCCGCTCTCTCCTGCCAAAACATACGGGCATCTAGAACTAACTCACAACTTAACTTTAACTAGATCATCTAAACTGTCATGACGATCGGGTTCTGATCATCCTCTGGTTCTACCTGCACATGTTACGGTTCTGGTTCTGGTCTGGCCTGCTGGGTTCTGATGGAGCTGCAGGCTGGTGTCAGAGCAAACAGATCCAGAACCATCAGGAGGTTCTGTTGTGTTTGCAGTATTCTGGTAGCTGGTGGTTCTGGAGCAGAGAACACAGCCCACTCACCTGATCACTCTCTGCTGCCACTGAGGTCTGGTTCTGATCCGAAGCCGTCGGGCTTCCTGCAGAAAAAACAACAGTTATCCACACTCAAAGGATCGAGGACCAGATGAGCAATGTGAAATGACAGTACTGACACTGGTGCCAACTGGACCACCCTGCCAAGAACCCAGAACAGACTGATGTTTCCAAAACCTCAACCTCCAGTTCTCTACCAGTTAGTGTGTGCAGTGCTACCTGGTGACCACAGGGGGTGGTGTTGCAGTGTTGCAGTGCTACCTGATGACCACAGGGGGTGGTGTTGCAGTGTTGCAGTGCTACCTGGTGACCACAGGGGGTGGTGTTGCAGTGCTACCGATGACCACTGGGGGCGGTGTCTGAGGTAGTAGCGGACCTCGGGTCTCCGGGCCCCCCAGGCGTTCAGCAGATCCAGCAGCAGCAGCTCCTGAGGGAGCGGACGCTCTGAGGAAGATAAGATGGTGTCACTTCCTAGAGGCAGCAGACTGATTCAGGTCCTGAGGTTCTGATGTGGTTCTGATGGACCCGATCAGGCTAAATAAACGGAAAGGTTATTTCACATATAACAATATTCTTCTGTTATCAGTTAAATAATTTCCAGTTTTACCAATATTCAAGTTATTTACAGAAATGTAGCTGCTGAAAAGTTACTGAACCTCCGCTAGAAGCAGAACCTGGACCTGGACCCCTGACCCAAGCGCCATAAGAGGAACGTTACACCGACCGCCATGTGTCTGAAGCTCTGGACCGGTCCTGGTTCCGACCCGGTTCCGCTCACCGTGTCCGTTCCAGACCTCGGCCAGGTGGCACTCGGACTCGCCCGCCTCCTTGCAGAACTCCACCACGTCGGTCACTCTGGTTGCCGTGGTAACAGGGACCTCGGTAAGCATCTGCTGGGTTTCGTTCAGGTAAACCGTCAGGATCATCTGTAACCATGGAAACAGAAGGCCAGGTCTGATTGGCTGATCAGTAACAGATGATAAAAATCATCATTACAGAGCATAAACCAATCAGAATTCAACCTGCTGTCTAGTCCAGAAGTATTCATACTTTACATTTTAATTGTCAAAAATAGTTTATTTACATTTGCTTAACTTGATAACTCAATAAAACCAATAAATTAACTTGGATAAGGTTAATTTGATCCCTTCTGACCAATTAGCGAGATATATTTAAGTTGGACCTGGTGGCACCACTAGGTGTCGCACTCCCCACAGCCTGAGGCTCCATAAAGGGGAAGCTGGAGGACGGTGGCCAGGTGTTGATTTCCTGTGTTGATTCAGGAGTAGTTGGGCCCACACGTTGTTGGCGTCGTTAATGGTGGTGAGGGGATAGCGTTACCTGGGCGTGGGAGCTCGACGCTGTAAGTGTTTTATTGAGATGAATTGCATGTTTTTTATGTATTGTTCTTATTTGGTGGGATCCACCGGATTGACGACGCCAGATTGGAGTTCAGGGTGATTTGTGCCATGCAGGTAGGCAGTGATTTAATGTGTTTTTAGATTGACTTGATTAAAATGATTTAATAACTATTTAGTAATTTTTGTGTTTTTACAGTGGTCGCACTGCCGCCTGCTGTCTTTTCAGAGTTGTGTTTTCTTTTTGTTAGTCCGTCCAGTTATGATTATTTTTCTTTTGTAGTAGCTGTGAGGGCGGGGCTGACAACGTTTCATTGTTTGTTGTTGTTGTTGTTTGTTAAGGCGTTTTCCTGACTTCCAACACACTGTTTGCTGTGATCCCCACTGCAGGACCCAACCACAAGATATAGCTAGCGGAGAATCAATACATATTATTACTTCTCATCATCCTGGTGAATGTTTACTGCCTTTCGGCCTAAAGGGGAACTTGTAACAAGTGCATAATCTGCCAACATAACGAGGTAAACAGGAACCAATAATAACAATTAATTGTTTCCTGATCACAGATCCATAAACATTTATCCTTCAGTCCCAGTTATTAACCTCAATAAACCTCTTCATCCGTTTTTCTGACGTTAAATGTTTCATGTAGATCTGAGGTTCGTTGCCATAGCTACGTTCACAAGAACCTACCAAAATAAAAGCATACACGTCACCAGTAGTTAGCATAAAAACTAACCCTAGTATTAAAAAACGGCTCGTTACCGTTTCCTCTCTCTGATATTGGACAGGAAACAGGAAGTCAAGCCGCTCTCTTACAGTAAACGTAAAGAGTTTCCTCGTCGTCATAGCAACCACTGACTGAGCTTTAAATCCAGTGACTCAGCACCACCAAGCAGGAAGTTCTGGTTGGGTTTTAATTAGTCTAAATGTCATGAACCTGGACAGATGGGAACTGTGTTGGCATCATGTCCTCAGAGACAGTAAAAAACACGAGCTGACCCTGTGATGTCACAGTGATGATGTCACAGTGGATCAGCGCTCCGTGGATAAATCCAAGATAATCTGAGATGAGAAATCAAACATCCATGGACAGACAGCACACAGCGTCCCCTGAGTCCTGGAGGAAACTCTTGGAAGGCTCTGGGTTCATTCCCAGTTAGGAAGCAGCTTTAACTGGGAGGACTGGTGGAGCTGCTGGGAAAACGTTTAAACTTTTAATAAGAAGTTTGAAGTTTGAAGAAAGCGATACTAAGAAATGACAAAAAGGGTTTTCTGCTTAATGTGCTGATGGTCCAAATGTGAGGCATAATGCAGCCACAAACTGGCCCCAGACCCACTTTGGACCCTTCTGGTCGTATTTGAGATCATGGTGATTGAGATGGAAGGAATGCTCCTTTAATCATTAAAATAGTATTAAATGAAGAGTCACAGCCGCCCACAGGTTGAGACACCCTGGGCAGTGTGCCACACTGGGGACCAGAACCCGGACACCTGCTGGTACCAGAGGCCGGGACCATGGGGGCCACAGAACTCAGAAAGCAGATGCAGAGACTCTGGTTCTGGTCCAGAAGCAGCGGATCTACCCGGCCGTTACTTCCCATAAGTTCCCGTTACTTCCTGTTACTTAACGTTAGTTCCCGAGACTTCCCGTTAGTTCCCGCCGGCGTCGGTCAGAACCGAAGGGGAAACTTACCGGTAACATTTCTGGCGCTGCGGTGGGAAGCAGTTCCTCCTCTTCGGTTCCAGACTCCTTTTACCGCGTCCAGTTTGGGTCCCAAACCGACCCAGAACCCGAACCCTCCCTTCCTTCCTTCCGGAGCCGCTCCAGCTTCACTGACCGGAGGAATGACCCAGTTCGGTGTTCCGAGCCCACAGCAGCCGCAGGACCGTCTGGGCCTAAACGGGTCGGGGTTCCGAACGCGCCTCTTCTTCCTCCCCAAGAGGAAAGCAGCAGAAACCCATAGAAGTATCGATCGCGGATCGATGGTGCTGATCAGCGCGCCCTCTGCCGGCAGAGCCAGCAGCTGCAGCTCCAATGGGAGCTTTCAGCTCCAGGTTCTGGTCCCTCAAGTTCCGGTCCTGCTGACAACATGGAGACTTCAGCGCTGCCAGCATGACGGTACTGCTGCCAACCAGCTTGACCTGCTGGTTCTGACCCATCAGAACCGTTCTGGACCTGGTTCTGGGATGATGGATGAGTTCAGCTGCTTATGAGCCTCAGTGTCGCCCTCTGGTGTTCACTGGAGGCCATAACAGCGACAACCAGCGCCAGGGGATTTACCGAGCAAGCTAACTATTTAGCTTCAAACTAAATCCTTCCTACGTCATAACCGTCGATTAAAATCTCGCTTGCGGCTCAGTCTGGCTTTCCTCCCATTGACTGGGATAATCAACGGGAGGGTTTTTGATGTGAAGCCTGCTTGTTTCCTCCATGTTGGGAGAGAAATTGGACCAACAGTTCAGTTGGTTTTGGCCTCGATACTGATTAAAACCAACAGCCGCATGATTCATGTGTTTTTTAAAGAATTCTCTTTAATTATTTAACAAATAAACTCTTACAATTCTACTTTTATAAATCAATATACTACGATGCTCCATTATGGTCCAGACCATAATGGAGCCTAACCACCGCTGACACCACAGAGGATGACCTTTGACCCTCTGCTGGTTGCACTCACTGAAGATTCTGCAGCAGGAGCAACCCCTGGAGGAAATCTTGAACCATGACCTCTGACCTTAGTAGAGCCCTGAAAACGATCTGGTTCTTCTGGACCTGCTGGATCGGTTCTGCAGAACTTCAGAGAAGGTTCTGAATGCTGTTTGTCATCTGATCCAGAACCCGACTGGATCGGAAGAACCCGGTGCATTTCTGCCTCCTTCCTGCGGCTGGCCGGGTTCTACGGGCCTTTGGGCCGGGTCGAACATGGCTGCCGTTCGTTAGCCATATTTTCAGTCACAAACTGAATCCTAAATATTTAGTTTGTAACTTTATTTTGGAGGTCAATATTAAATTTCTTTCCAACTTTCCATTGCCATAGCAACCTATGCAGTGTCAGCTGATTGGCTGTGGTGACCTGTGGGCGGGTTCTGGAGGTTCTGGACAGATCACTAGAAAAGTTACAGCATAAACAACTTTATTCAACATTTCTGTTTTATTCTGGATCAGAACCAGAGGAATGAGGAGGGGTCAAAGG
The DNA here is from genome assembly GCA_922788865.1 of Poeciliopsis turneri. Taxonomy (NCBI): domain Eukaryota; kingdom Metazoa; phylum Chordata; class Actinopteri; order Cyprinodontiformes; family Poeciliidae; genus Poeciliopsis; species Poeciliopsis turneri. The sequence goes on from CAKLNU010000595.1 coordinate 40,138, forward strand.
TCAAACTGAGCAGCAGGAGGAGGGCTGTAGGAGCAGACAGAGGTTGGTGGAGACCTGTGAGGACGAATGGATCAGAACCAGCAGAACCGGGTCTCAACTGCATGAGGAATGAATCAAAACTGGTTTCCAGGAAGAGGGTTCTGCCGACCCGGTTCCGTTGGGCCTACTGCAGGCAGCAGCTCTGGCCGTTGGCGTCCTTGGAGCGCAGGCAGAGTTTGGGTCGGTAGTTCTCCAGGAAGTGCAGCTGCTTGGCGTTCAGCGCACCGCGCCGCTTCCTGTTACACATAGAGAAGAAGATCCGGTCAGAACCGGACCAGCAGCAGAACCGGGACCAACAGCAGAACCCTTACTGTCTGATGAGGTGGACCGCGTCTTCGTACTCCATCCCACACTCGATCAGCGCCAGAGCCACCAGAACCGGAGCGCTGGGGAGACACAGCCGGGTCAGTTTCAGAACCTATAAGAGAACCTCCATCAGGTCCGGGTTCAGCTGAAACAGGTCTCTGGCCTGGTTCTGGTCCATTAGCTGACCCGTCTCTGAGCGCGTTCTGACTCTGTCGCTCAGTGCAGCTGCAGCAGTCAGTGTTTCAGCGTTCCTTTATGGCTTTAACGTTTTACTTTTTAACGTTTCCTTTTCTTCACTTTTCTGTTTGATTTTGTTCAGGATTAATTTTCATTTTATGGTTTGATGTTTTTACAACTACTGATTATCTCAATGGCAGATCTGTCGGTAGGTGGTTTCCATGGTGACGGTGTGTCTCCATGCTTTACTGACCGGCCCAGTCCGGCCACGCAGTGCACCGCCACGCAGCCGCCCGGCTCCTCCCTGAACTTCACCTGCAGCAGGTTCAGCCAATCGTCAACCACTTGCTCCGGAGGGGCGGAGCCATCATCGAACGGCCAATCCTGCAGAGACAAACGGTTCAGGAGGAGGAAGGCTGACCCGGTCGGCACGACGGCAGGATCTGTTAGGTCTCACCAGAACCTGGATGCCCTCCTGACCCAGCGGCGCCCGGTCATACGTGGCAGAGCAGACCCGCACCAGGGTGGTGACGCCATACGCCTTCAGCTCCTGCAGGAGGACAGAGCGGGTCAGAACCAAAACCAGAACCAGGAACAGAATAGGTGGGTCAGTACCTCGATGAACTTCCCCAGCTGAGCGTCGGTGGGGTTGTGCGTGATGAGAAAACGCAGACACTCGTAGGAAATCTCCACTGGCGCCGGGCGGTTCATCTTCACCGTCTGGACCGACTAGCTGCTAGCAGCGGATCAAACCAGCCACCGGATCAGAACCAGCAGGACGGTCACCGGTCGGCAACAGGGGCTGGATGTTGGATCGACCTCTTCCTCTAGAGAGAAGAAGGAGTGGCGAGGATCGGCTGGCACCAGAAGCTCCGCCTCCAGAACACGGCACAGGCTGACGATTGGCTCGTCTTCATACGTCTTCGACAGGATGGCGGGTCGGACCTGAACACAACTCGCTCATCAGTAATCACCCATGATGCATTGCAGCCGCAGCGCTGAGTCACCGACCTGGGAGAGACGGAGCGTCGTCCTCTTCACTTGTCCACGATGAGCAGCAGGTGCTGAGCTTGGCAGAACGCTCCTCCCAGCCTCGCAAACGCCATGCAGGTGCAGCCTGCAGGACAGCAACGTCAGCTAGCAGCAGCTACTAGCTGCTAGCTGGTGCTAGCTGCTGCAAATGTAACCCAGGTTAAAATGGCCTTCACTTAAATAAAAGACTTTTCATAAAAAATAGTTATAAAAAGCATAAATAGGAAATATATACAGAATAAATAGGGTTTAAAATAGTTTCAAGTAAATAAATAAAAAAGATAATTACACAGTGTAATTGATATTCATGTGTGATATTGTGTTGGGTTTGAAACTGTGTGAAACATTTATTTAGTCAGCAGTGAAAACGGTCGGGTGTGAGAAAAGAAATCTCTTATTCTGAAGGGTCACATTGATGTGTGGTCCATGTGACTGGCTCCAGCCAATCGCCGTTGGGAACTTTTTTCCTCCTTTCTGGAGGAGGAGCTTTTTGAAATTCTTTTATTGATCACATTCAGAGTGTTGTCTACTGGACTTGGTGAGTCAAGAGCTGTATTTTATTTCTGTGAAGAATATTATTTGTGAAATAATTTTATTTAATCGAAACGGAAAGGTAAAGCAACGCATTTCCGTTGGTCTATATTCAAAGCCGTTGAAGTAATGGACGAGCTGAATTGGCTAGTATGTTGCTTTATTCAACACAGAGAAAAGTTAAAAGGACTTTTGTTATGCTTGTGGTTATTTAACCAGGCCTTTTTAAAGTCCTACTGGAAGCTGGACCGGGAAAATCCGACCCGATTGCCGAATTGGATTCCGATAACCAGAAACCAGATGGCGAGCCGTTAACCCAGGAGCCCTGTAACTGTCGTCTAGCAGGAGCTGCGCCCTCTGCTGGACACTTGGAATCATCCAGACTGGTATGATCTGCCATGTTTCCTGCTAAGGAAAAGCGGATTCAGAGAACCGGAAATAATCCCTTCAGGATCATCATAGAGAAAGACTGATTTGAAGCACAAGTTACTCAGTTTTTTTTTTTACTGGATTGTTCTATTATGTTTCATTTCTTTCTTCTTTTGAACTGCATTCATTTACATTGTTGGTGTGGAATGTAAATTTTCTGTTGGGTCATAAGAGAAACAAGAAATAGTTAAATAGATTAAAAAACCATAATTTCTTAAAAGAACTAAATAGCTAAAATAGATTTTAAAAGATTAAAATCAGTTAGATTAACAGTATTAACTTGAGCTTAAATAGAACTATAACCTAGGTTTAAATAAATTTCCTTTAAAACCTAACATTAGGTTTAAAATTAAAACCGGGATTAAATAAATTATTCTGGATGAACAGGGAACTATTTTGAATTTGATTTTATGTCATTGTATGTCAATTGTTTGTAAAATTGTTTTTTTTTCTCTTTCTCAACAAATAATAAGCTGGCAGTTAAAGCTATTTTTTCTAGTCTGTGGTCATTTATACGCTTGCACATTTTCTACTCCAATAGCCGAACTGAACCTAGCACTGGTCCTATAGTTGTTGTTTTAACTGTAAACACATTGTGAGTGTTACACAAACACTCACCGTGATGCCAGCTGATTAGGTCAGAGGTCATTGAGCGGACACAGCAGAAGGTGACGGCTCCCGGATGTAAACACACCATTGATGATGCTGCTGCGGTTCTGGCTGACTCCACTCAGCGCTGACCTGCCGCACAGAACAGGAGCGGTCAGGGGAGAGCGAGCCAAACCCAGGGAGGGTTCTCTAGAACCCGGTTCCTCTGAGCCGTTCCTCAACATGGGGAAGACAGGAAAACATAGCCTGAACAGGCCTGGATTCTGGTACCAGCAGTGGTACCAGTTACTACGTCTTCACTGGTTCGGGACACAATGACTGTTGGTGGAAATATTTCCAGTAAAGAAAAGCAGAGTGAGGTTCTGATGACGTTTGGAAGACTGAATCAAAATAAGCCGTTTAAATGAGCGCAGCAGCAGACCGAACTGATGGGCTCATCCAGGAAAACGGTCTCTGCTGCCGAGACACTGACGATAGCGACACCCTGCAGTCAGAGGACTCTTCAGGTTCGTTGGATACCTGACTGCTACTGGAGCCCCTTCCTAGCTACAGCATCAACATCCACAACAGCTCTTGGATCATCTGACTTCCTGAAACCTTTCAGGAGAAAAAACACATTTTTAGTTGAATTAAATTGAATTTCTGAATTCAAACTACAAATGTCCCCTCTCTTAGTGCTCATGATGTATGGATCATATTTTCTGCCAGAAATTATTTTAATTGAACTTTTTTTTTATTTTACCAAAATATTTTTGAGCTTTTCCATTTTGCAAATACAATCATGTAACAATCTGAACACGTTTTCTATGTAATTATTAGATGTTAGTAATTATTCTTTCTCATATCAGACAAATGAAAACGAAAGAAAGATAGAAAGCAGGGTAGGGGCCAATAGCAGGGTAGGGGCCAATAGCAGGGTAGGGGCCAATAGCAGGGTAGGGGCCAATAGCAGGGTAGGGGCCCAGTAGAAATAATCCGTTCCCCCTCAAAAAACCAGGGGTCAAATTAATTTACCAACAAGTCTTTAACTGTGCTTATTCCTCTCATCATTCCAATAAATCCTGTGATTTTGGTAGCATTTGCTCTTTATTTGCCAGAGATATGAGAGGGAACCATATATTTTAGCCATCTGAAATAATTTGTGTTCCCTCCAAAACATGGGAACCAAGTAATTTACCAGAAAAATGTTCTCTTCATTTCTCAAAGTTAAGGGGCCTTAGGATTTAAACTATCTTTCCATAGCCGTCTTATATCAAAGTCTTTTAAGGATGCATATCAAATACAGTTATCAAAATGTAATTTATTAACCGTTATACAACATACATAAATTAGCACATCACAGCAAACTCAGGAACCTTAGCTTGTGAGGATAACATTAATGTTATTATTTTGAGTGTTTATGAAAATTGTTATCATGATTACTATTATTTGTTTCTCTAAAAAAATCTGTACTTAGCCCAAACTGAATACATTAACATGGAATCTGAAAACATTTATTTCAGGAAATTGTCTACTAATTAATAAATACAACTGCTTTGATTCTTTCCAATCTGTTTTTTGTGCTCACCACAGCACAGAGACTGGCCTAGTCAAAGTATCTAATCCTGGAGATGTTCTTCAGGTGATAGAAGGCCGAGTTTGTAATTGTCTTTGTGGCTCGCAAGGTTCAGGTCAGAGGTCATCACTACTCCCAGGTTTCAGGCCTGATCGCTAGTTTTTAATGACTGAAGCTGTGCATTGACTTTAGATCTATGACTCTAGATCTATAGCTCTACATCGTTCCTCTTTAGGTCCAAAAATTATCCCTTCAGTTTTGTTTCTGTTCAGCTGGAGAACGTTTTGGCACATCTCACATTTATCTGTTCTAAGCATTTATTCAGTGATTGGATGGGGTCAAAGGTCACCTGGTGACATCATAATGTAGAGCTGAGTATCATCTGCATAGTTATGGTAGCTAATATTATTTCCTGTTATAACCTGAGCTAGTGGGAGAATATAAATATTGAATAAGAGGGGTCCTAGGATTGAACCTTGGGGTACCCCACATCTCATCAAAGAGGTGTGACCTTTGACCTCATTGATGAGAAGTTTCCAATTGAAACAAAGAAATCCCTGTTCTTTATGTAAGATTCAAACCAGTCGAGCACCGAACCAGAGAGTCCAACCCAACTCTCCAGTTGATTCAGTATTATGTCAAAAGCTGCACTGAGGTCCAACAGAACCAACACCGTGGTTCTCCCACAGTCCGTATTTATATGGATATCATTGAATACTTTGACTAGGCCAGTCTCTGTGCTGTGGTGAGCACAAAAAACAGATTGGAAAGAATCAAAGCAGTTGTATTTATTAATTAGTTGACAATTTCCTGAAATAAATGTTTTCAGATTCCATGTTAATGTATTCAGTTTGGGCTAAGTACAGATTTTTTTAGAGAAACAAATAATAGTAATCATGATAACAATTTTCATAAACACTCAAAATAATAACATTAATGTTATCCTCACAAGCTAAGGTTCCTGAGTTTGCTGTGATGTGCTAATTTATGTAGGTTGTATAACGGTTAATAAATTACATTTTGATAACTGTGTTTGATATGCATCCTTAAAAGATTTGAATATAAGACAGCTATGGAAAGATAGTTTAAATCCTAAGGCCCCTTAACTTTGAGAAATGAAGAGAACATTTTTCTGGTAAATTACTTGGTTCCCATGTTTTGGAGGGAACACAAATTATTTCAGATGGCTAAAATATATGGTTCCCACTCATATCTCTGGCAAATAAAGAGCAAATGCTACCAAAATCACAGGATGTATTGTTATTGATGAGAGGAATAAACAGAGAAAAAATCTTGCTGGTTAGTGAAGTTGTTCTCATATTATGGAGGGGGAACAGATTATTTCAGGCTGCTGAATTATCCATTCTTTCCTCTTCTTACCCCATAACCTTGGGGAATAATGAACAACTGTTTCCAAATTGTCAAAAAATCTTTACATATACGCTACGTGTTGGGAAAACTGTGTTTGGTGACTGATTTTTATTTCTGCCAGGCTTACGTGAGAAAAGTTGGAAATAGAGCGATTCTCTCGGCGTTTAAAATAACACAAAACAGCGTCAGAAGACGTCATTTATTTATTTATTTTATAATTTTTTAAACAACAGCTGCCAATCAAACTGAATGTTACAACCTTGACATGATTATATGAGTTGTTTTACCGAGAAATCGATCAGAAGCGACGCGAAAATGATCAGATCCTCATCCGCTTCTCTGGCTGTAATGCGCGCTCCCGACACAGGGGGCAGATTTTCACAGGGGAACCGAATTTTGCACAAGACCGGTTCTGTTGGTGGGGCCAGGGAACGCTGCGGTACCAGCGGCGGTTCTGCCCACGTACCGCACTCCGACACCAGAACCCTCCGCTCCATGTTCCGCCCCGCAGCCCCGGAACCCCGGAGCCCCGGAGCCCCGGAGCCCCGCAGCCCCGCAGCCCCGGAACCCCGCAGCCCCGGAGCCCCGCAGCCCCGGAGCCCCGGAGCCCCGGAGCCTCGCAGCCCCTGAGCCCCGGAGCCCCGCCAACCCGGGACCCGGGACCTTGTTACCGCGGCCACCGGAGGACACAAAACACCTGCCGCCGCTGCTACTCACCGAAAACACGTCAACCCCGGGAATACTCACCCACGGCGGAGGATCCACGGAGAAAAGGCCCACGCTACTGACACAGGCTCCTCTGCGAGGGAGACATGTTGGATAGGGACATAAGAGGAGCAGGACAACGACTTCCGCTTGCTCCCTTTCCAAAATAAATGTCACCGGTTTTCCCCGGTTTCGGACTCGTTCGTCAATAAGGCCGCTGCTCTGTCCGGTCAGCAACATGGAATCATGACGTAGGTCGTCACGCACTTTGTTATTAACAGCGTAGGACGTCCTGACGCAGCGGTTAAGCAGGTTAATGAGTTTTACACGGACCGCAGCTGCTTTAAACACATTTTGAAACTACAACAATGCACCTTTACCTTTCTAGTTATCATTGAAAACAATTTCATCACTTATTTTCGTCATAACTCGTCAAGTATCCTGCACTACAGCTCCTCTGACTTTCGGATTGCTTAATGCGCATGCGCACTCACTGCACGTATGATCTGATAATTGATATTTGATAGAACACCGCAATATTGGAGAGGATCAACTTCCAGCAGGTTACAGCTGAGAACAGCAGGGAATGGTTGCAAAAGGCCCGACTCATTTCAGGCTCATCCAGAACTTTGTCATCAAAACGTTTTGGAGTTTTTGTAATCAAAATCTAACAGTTTTTACACATGAACCAGCATGTATTGATCTTTCAATTTCAACTCTGTTGTGTTTGCTTACAAATGTTACTTCAAGCCACTTTGGTAATGAGGAAGTAACAATATGAACATCAGCGCAGCCTGATAAAGGGTCCCCACTAAAATGACCTCAACAGTATTTAACACTAAAACGGAAAAGAAATCAGAGAACTAGAGCAAAACAAACAGAAGTGGTTTTAGTGAAACCGAGATGAGGATAATAAGAACTGAACCTAGATGATATTTAACTGATTCTGTTCTGAAATAAACATTCAGAAAGTATTCACAGTGCTTCACTTTCTCCACATGCTGAAATGTTTCAGCTTTTCCAGTATGGTAATGAGGCAGAGGGTTTTGAATTCTACGCAAATTTATTCAAAATAGAAAACCAAGAAATCACATTTCCATAAGTATTCACATCCTTTGCCATGAAGCTCAGAGCCGTTTCCTCTGATTATGTGAGTACTTTGAGTGTTGGTGGACTGCAGAGGTTCTGATTCTGTGAACATCTGGTCTCCGTCAGCGGGCCCTGCAGGGCGTGGGCCCACCACTCCATCCTAAAAGAGGCACTGGCCCTTTAAGTGGCAGAACGGCTGCTCTGCTCCAGCTCCGTCTGAAGTTTTTCTGAAGTTTTTTTAAATTTTTCCGAGTTGCCCTGAGTTGCTCCGAGTTGCTCTGAGTTTGGTTGCTGGAGGCGGGGAGTCTCAGGTTGGGACTTGCTCAGCCTTTGTGCTGACGTAAAGCTGATGACGTCGCCGCCGCTCCGTCTGGTTTTCACAGGCCAGAGAGATGATCCAGAGTTTCCTCTGCTCCACATGCTGACTGTTTGAGACGACTGGTACCAGGTAAGGTTCTGTTGATTTGGGTTTTATCTGTTTTACCGGATTTGGGTCAGAAACACACAGGAACCTGAAGAAACCTCTGCTGGGCCGGGTCACCAGCTAAAGAACTGGGCCCAGTTCTGGTCGTGAGTTAGAGACATCCACAAGCTGATCATGGGTTCCTTGAGAACCTTGTGGATATGAGCAGAACCTCAGGTTCAGACCCGCTCAGCCTCTGGGTTCTGGCCAGAGGCTCCCAGACAGTTTATAAAAGCGGGTCGGACCGGTTCCTCTCCTTCAGTGAGATGAAGCAGCACCCAGAACCAGAGGTTCTGTTGCACCTCCACTTAGTGCCAGAGCTCCATTCGGTCTAAACGGAACCACAGTTCATGTCTCATCCAAATGTTCCACCCAAAATAAAAACTTATTTTTCAGTTTTAACATGAAGCTTCTATTTACCGTAACCGATTCATGTGGTTCAGTAAAATAAACAAATATTGAATATTTACTTCCAGATAGAAAGTTTGGAAATAAAACCAAAAGCTTAAAATAACAAACTTATAAGTTTAAATCTGACTTTCTATGTTGATGCTTTTTAGGACGACATCGCTTTTTCAGCTTAAAGTTACATTTTGTGTATAATCTGGTTTGATTTGCCTCTGACTGTAACTAACATGTTAGACTGTTTAAATTCAACAGGTGCTTTAATAATATATATTAGCAATACAGAAGGATAAAAATACTATCACTGTACCACTCAATGGATGCCCATCTAGTTTCACTGCATGGTTTCAGCTAGCTTCACTACATGGTTTCAGCTAGCTTCACTACATGGTTTCACTAGCTTCACTGCATGGTTTCAGCTAGCTTCACTACATGGTTTCAGCTAGCTTCACTGCATGGTTTCAGCTAGCTTCACTACATGGTTTCAGCTAGCTTCACTGCATGGTTTCAGCTAGCTTCACTGCATGGTTTCAGCTAGCTTCACTACATGGTTTCAGCTAGCTTCACTGCATGGTTTCAGCTAGCTTCACTACATGGTTTCAGCTAGCTTCACTGCATGGTTTCAGCTAGCTTCACTACATGGTTTCCAGCTAGCTTCACTGCATGGTTTCAGCTAGCTTCACTGCATGGTTTCAGCTAGCTTCACTACATGGTTTCTGCTAGCTTCACTGCTTGGTTTCAGCTAGCTTCACTACATGGTTTCAGCTAGCTTCACTGCATGGTTTCAGCTAGCTTCACTGCTCTGTAACAGTTAGGTCACAGAAAATCGCCAAGCCGCCCAATAAAGAAAAGTAAACTGAGCAACAACACCCAGGTTTATGATGGACATGTTCCCACCCACAGACACACAGATGTGTATACACAATGTTTTTGATACAAAATACCTTTTTATCCACAATTTTGTTAATACTAAACAGTTTCGATCTAAACAAATCCAAAGACTGTGTTTTTTCCTTTTGACTGAATGAAAACATGAAGGTACGCACAGCTGGAAACAACCGGCTCTCTGTCCTCCGCTTTGCTTCCTCCAGTGTCCAGACGGTTTATCGGAAGTTATCCAAGTTTACCTGCGGGTAAACAACCGCCCTGTAGCCTGCTTCGTTCACGCTGTGAAACAGCGCCCCCAGGGGCGAAGCACTGCATTGCCTCATTTTAACAGGAAATGCGTAAACTCAGCCATTTTGACCATAGAAATGTTGATTGTGCCAAAGAACAAACACATTCATAGAAATTGATATTTCATTCATCCATCCATCCATCCATTTTCCGTCACCCTTCTCCCTAACGGGGTCGGGAGTTGCTGGTGCCTCTCCAGCTGCGTTCCGGGCGAGAGGCGGGGTCACCCTGGACAGGTCGCCAGTCTGTCGCAGGGCAACACAGAGACAAACTGGACAAACAACCACACACACACTCACACCTAGGGAGAATTTGGGAAGGCCAATTAACCTGACAGTCATGTTTTTGGACTGTGGGAGGAAGCCGGAGTACCCGGAGAGAACCCAGCACGCACAGGGAGAACATGCAAACTCCGTGCAGAAAGACCCCGGGCCGGGAATCGAACCCAGGACCTTCTTGCTGCAAGGCAACAGCGCTACCCACTGCGCCACTGTGCAGCCATATTTCATTCAATACAGTTTATTTCTATAGCACCAATTCACAACACATCATACTGATGCTCTTTCCAAAAGAAATGGTTTCAGTTCAATCGTCCAGTCTTTCCAGTTGATCCCAGTTATCAGTCAGAGAATCAAGTTCAGTTCATTCAAATTAGCTGGAAAAGTTCCTGGGGAAACCCAGCAGACTGCACTGTGCAGTAGTCCCTCAGGCCGAGCATGCATGTGGCGACAGCGGACAGACACAACTCCCCTTAACAAGAAGAAACCTGTTAAAGGATTCTCCCAGAACAAGAACCAGAACTGGGTTTACTCTGAGCGGCCAGCTGCCATCTAGAGGTCAGAGAATTTCCAAATTCCTGTAGAATAACACATGATCCGGGTCAGAACCTAGTGATAAACCAACAGAGATCATCTGGTCTTCCTGCTTTCCTCTCCGGGTCAGAGGAAATTTACCAAACTGGGAACAAGGTTCTGATGGACCGGACGGCTGGGTCGGATGAAGTTCTGACCTGATTAGACTGAAAGGTGGTTGCGATGGACTAGAGGTCCAAACAGAACCAGGTTCTGAGTGATTGGTCAGAGCAGCCATGGAGACGAAGGCATTAACGCGACTCGCCCAGATGCTCTAGAACTGGAGCTGTTGGACTGGAGTGGCAGGTGTCTCATGATGTCTCATGATGCCTCATGATGTCTCATGTCTCCTGTCCCCAGTCAGAGCCTGGGTGTGTCCCAGAACCCTAACACAGCAGGATGAACTGGTCCGGACTGGAGAATCTGCTGAGCGGCGTCAATAAGTACTCCACAGCCTTCGGGAGGATCTGGCTGTCCATGGTGTTTGTCTTCCGGGTCATGGTGTTTGTAGTGGCGGCCCAGAGGGTGTGGGGAGATGAAAGCAAGGATTTTGTGTGCAACACCAAACAGGTGAGCTCCACACCAACACACCTGAACATGTGAGTCAGAGCGGCGGACCAACAGGTTCCTGATTACAGCAACTCTTCATTTGTTTAATTGACAAAGTCATAGTTGGTAAAAATAAAAAAAAATAAAAACCCAAAACAATAATTACAAAGACAGTAATAACAAGTAATGTAAATAATAAACAAAGTCCTGTAAAGATTGCAGTAAACACAAATACTGCAATCTTTACACCCACCCCCATTTTGATCATGTTAAATCAAAGTTGGAACAACATAAGACTTAACAGAAAAAAACAATCTGCATGATGTAAAACCCAAGGTATCAGCAGGCACAAGGCCGGCAGAACCGACACCACAGAGACAGAACAGTGGGTGACTCTCCATAGCAACCTTTAGTTGACTCGATAAAACCTCGTTCAGACCTTCCTGCTCTTCATCAAGACCTTTGGTTAAACAGTCTGGATGCAACTGAGGACTCCATCCTCCTCAAGACGGCATCCAGCTCCAGAAACATTCTTGTTTAAAGGTATTTTACTCTGGTTAAAGTCATCATTTATTTCCTGCTATATGAGTCTCCCCCTGCTGGCCTTCAGATGGAACAGCTTCAGGCTGATTCATCCCTCACAGCACAGCTGGCTGTCTGGCTGTCCAATCGGCCATGCTGACCTAATTTATGTTTGGGTCTCAGAGGTAACCGTCCATGCAGGCGGTTCTCTATTGTCTCCCGAAGATTTTCTGTTGTCATAATGTGTTTCTGCTCCAGTTGGGTCCAGTACTCAACATGTTTGACCTGTTTTCAGCCTGGCTGTAACAACGTCTGCTACGACCATATCTTCCCCATCTCTCACATCCGTCTGTGGGCGCTGCAGCTGATCTTCGTCACCTGCCCATCTCTGATGGTCATGGCTCATGTTAAATACCGTGAGGGGAAGGACAGGAAGTACACGGCGGTTCACCAAGGCTCTCATCTTTACGCCAACCCCGGCAAGAAGAGAGGAGGTCTGTGGTGGACGTATCTAGTGAGCTTGGTCTTTAAAGCCGGGTTTGACACATCATTTCTCTACATTCTGTATCGAATCTACCATGGATACGACCTCCCCAAGTAAGCTTTGGACTTTATTCACTGGCAAAGACAGCAGTGCTGTTTTTCAGTTGCTTCAATCTGCTCTACTTTCTCTGCAGACTCTCCAAGTGTTCCCTGCCACCGTGTCCCAACACCGTGGACTGCTTCATCAGTCGTCCAACAGAGAAGAAGATCTTCATGCTCTTCATGGTCGTGTCCAGCGCCATCTGCATCTTAATGTGCATCCTTGAGATGATTTACCTCATAGGCAAGCGCATCTTGAAAGTGATAAACGTCCGAAACGAGAACCAGAGGGTTGTGTTCGCCGACCAGCATGAACTCACTGCCATCGCACCTCCCAGGTCTCAGTACCGCAGGGTGGACCCTATGCTAGCAGAGAGCCAGCTGAGTTTAAGCAAGCGGGAGAAGACTGAAGGTCGACAGAAAACGACCCTGCTGTAGCACAGAGACCGGTGGAAAACAGGAAGACTGAAGGATCAGGAGGAACTGCTGCTTCTCCAGACGGGAGGCTGGTTGGCATTTCAGTACCAGAACAAAACTCTTAGCTCTGCTTGGGTTTACAGTTAGCTTTGCTTAATGACCTTTCATCAGAAAACTGCATCTGGTACATCTTTTATTTATTCATCCAATGAGACCAAAGAAGTCACACGATGTATCGACTTACCGTCCTCACAGTGACAGTCGGCCAGCTGACTTCATGTTAAAACATCACATTTACTCCATGAGGGTTTCTGTGCCAAAGGTTCTGGGCCGGAGCCAATCCAGGTCGCGTCTCGACCCGGATGTATGCATGTTGTGTCTGTAGCTACTGAAAAAGCTGATTTAGTTAGAAACAACAAACAGTGAGAGGCCACTGTCAGGCCCGAGGTCAAAGGTCAGGCTTTAGACGTTTGTGTGCACTGCCTTCCTCAGACTACAGAGTGCTCATTCCTGGTTCTGTTGCTGCCAGAACAACCAGGCAGCCGGGTTCTCCTGTAGGTACCGGCCCAGAGCGGTTCCACCTCCGGTCCGGCTTACAGCCAGAATGAGAATCATTTATGGCGACAAGAATCAAAATATTAAGAGAATAAAAAGGCAGAAAAAACTGTGTAGATGAATCCTGTCAGCTTCATCACAATCATTTCAAATCCTGCTGTCAGAATGATTTATGAATACTTTAATACTGATTAATTATTTACTTTTTCCAAATGTCACAAGACGCTCAGCATTTCTCATTTTAATGAAACAATTCTCTAAAGATCCCTGCAGCTGTTTTCTCCTCGTGTTTTATGATGGATTCTGTATGTCGTGTAATTTTGGATGGTTTATTCTGGAAACCAGTGCGGCTGTTGCTGGGCTCCGCTGGGAGGAGTGATGCTGTGGGCCGAGGGTGCCGACTGATCCTGGATGGACTGAAGTGATTTTAGCAAACCTTTAGTTGGGATTGCTGTGGATCAAATGAAACCGAAATGAATTTTACTTTCATGTCCTGACAAACATCAAACATGTCAACATTTACTTTCATGTAAAATTAATCAGAATAAAATGAAAATAAGCAAATGTGTCAACAACTCAAACTTCTGGTCCAGAACCGATGGGCTCTGTGGTTTATGATCCCGCTAGAACCTCTGCTTCCAGGAAAAGAGCCGGTTCTGGCCTGACTTCGGAACTTCTTTTCAGTCACGAAACAGCAGTTCGACTCGGCTCGGCTCGGCTGACTCGGCTCGGCTGGCTCGGCTCGGCTCGGCTGGCTCGGCTCGGCTGACTGGCTCGGCTGCTGGCTCGGCTCGGCTCGGCTCGGCTCGGCTCGGCTGACTCGGCTCGGCTCGGCTCGGCTCGGCCTCCAGAGGTGCAGCGGAACCTCCCCCCTCCCCCGCCGTCACGGTGCAGACAGAGGTTGGAAACATGGCGGCGGACGGGATGGTGCTCACCAACCACGACCATCAGACCCGAGTGGGAATCCTGACTGGTAGGTTTGCAGTTCCGACCCGAAGCGCCCGGTTCGCTGCGGACCGGAACCGTTTTCAGGTGGTGGTCACGATCCGGCTCCGAGCTCTGCTGAGCGGCTCGGCTAGCAGCGAGCTAACCGGCGGTTCGGGCTGAGCTCTGGGTTCGGTTCGGACACATGCGGGCTCGGTTCGTCTGGGATTTGGTTCGTATCTGCATGGAAACGTTAGTAATTGAGGGAAATGTGTGTTTGGAGCAGAAATGTGAGCCGATTGGGAGATTTCATTTAGGCAGACAGACGGGAGAAGAAACCCCGGTTTGGACTTTCAAAACAAAAGGCGAGCGCCTCCTCCTGCGGGCCGGGGCTCTTAGAAATTCCTGGCAGGCTTTTATTTTGAAACGTTCCGCTGTGCTGAACGACTCCAGCTTGGTTCGGGTTGAACATCATGTTTCCTCGCGGTGGAGCGCTCTGCTCCTACATGAGCTGCATTATTCATGTCCCTTTGCAGATGTGCTGGTTCCGACCGCCGCCGCGGTTCTGCTCACGCACACACAAACCGAACCTTCGGAACCAGCCGGCCCGGTTAAAGCGGAAATGGTCCGTCAGCATCATTAACCACGACTCAGTTGATTTAAACATGTGAGGGCAAAACCGAGGCTCGACCCAGCTGCTTCGGAACCAGGGCCGAGAGCCGGGAACCGGGCCTGGAAGGGTCCGATAGGCAGCAGTAGGTGAAATTATTACCGATGATTTAATTTCTGAATGAATCTCTCCATCCTGACCGAAAAAGTATTCACACCCACTAGCAGCTGAGTCTCTGACGTCACTGACGATAACCTTTGACCTGCTCTGTTGAACTAGTGGAGGATTTAATTCCAGACTTTAACTAGGCCTCTTCAAACAAGACAGTGTTTTGTTAATTATAGGGTTGAATAATAATAAGCCAACATGGAAACAGTAATCGCAGCAACGCACAGACCCAGAACCGGACCGAACCTGACCCGGGTCCAAACCGCACCAACAGATCGGGAGGAAGATAACTGGGCCCGGTGGTTCCCCTGTGTTTGCTCTGGTTCTGGTATCAGCCGGTCTGTCTCTACTCAATTCTGAATCACTGCTGATGGAACCGGACCCAAAAGATTCTGACCAGTCTGGAAAAGTTCAGGATCTAAGATTTCTATAGTAAATATCCATTTTATTCTGGCTCCTGTTCCATAAATGATCCATCTGACATTAAAACGTGGTGGACCCAACTGGACCCAACAGAACTGAACTGTGAGCTGAAACTCCAGGAAAACTCATAAACTCGTTGCTCAGTGTGACTGAAGACGATCCCACATGGTTCTAACAGTCGGTGCCGGTCCAATCAAGTCATTCTGTTCCTTTTACAACCAGGAAGAGAGCCAGACGAGGCTCAGGACAGAACCAGAACTGTCAGAAATGATCCAAAGGACCAGAAGACCAGAACCTTGGTTGAGACACGCTGCTACAGGATCAAGGGTCTAAAATGCAGAACGGTTCTGGTTCTGACCCGGCCCTCTCTCCCCTGCAGTCAGTGACAGCTGCTTCAAGAACCTGGCAGAAGACAGGAGTGGAGTGAACCTGAAGGACCTGGTCCACGACCCTTCACTGTGAGTCCTCTCATGAACGCCGGCTTCACTACTTCACTTTATGACCCTCACTGTCGTCTCCCCCTGCAGGCTGGGAGGAGTCATCGCGGCTTACAAAATAGTTCCAGATGAGATCGAGGAAATCAAGGTACGGGCTCCTTGGTGTCTTTCACATGCTGGATCAGGAAATGGAGATGTTCCTGACTTGGTTCTTGTGATTCCTTCCATGCAGGAAACTCTTCTGGAGTGGTGTGATGAGCAGGAGCTTAATCTCATTCTGACCACCGGAGGAACTGGTTTTGCGCCACGAGATGTTACACCAGAGGTACCAGTACAAGCTGAAACTCCCTGCTTCACATGAACCCACCATGGTTCCCAGTTCCACTCACCCAGCAAATCCACAGGCTGCACCTGTGGCAGACATTAATGTGGCAGAAACGATCATAGTACCATGTAGCATTAGCCAAGCTGCTAGCATGTTATGCTAGCCATGCTGCTGGCATGTAGCGTTAGCCAGGCTGCTTACGTTTTTTTCCACTGCATGAAGGCGGCCATGTATGATAAAATTAGAAGACAATGGGTTCCTGGTAGCATCATATTTGATTTTTCTCATATCCTTGGCAGCTAATTTGCATCGTTTTTCTTGTGACCCACATGTCAGCTTGGTAAGCAGGAATGTGTCTGAAATGTTCGTCCTATGGATGAAGTCATCCTACTGATGTTGCAGGCGACCAGGGAGGTGATTGAGCGAGAGGCCCCAGGGATGGCTCTGGCCATGCTGATGGGATCCCTCAACGTTACTCCTCTGGGAATGCTCTCCAGGTGAGGCTCATGAAGTCCACAGCAGCCGTGTGTGTGTGTGTGTGTGTGTGTGTGTGTGTGTGTGTGTAGAGAGAGAGATGTACCTGCTTGATCTAATGTTGGCTCCTCTGCACTCATTCCAGGCCAGTTTGCGGTATTCGTGGTAAAACGCTGATCATCAACCTTCCAGGCAGCAAGAAAGGCTCCCAGGTGCAGTAGTGACTCCTCACGGTTCTTGTCGGGTTCTGGCGCATCTCATGGACTCAAAAGTGGTTTTACTGCAAAAATCCAGATCAAATGACTAGGCCTGTCACGATAAACGATAAGTCAATTAATCAACGATAAATTAAAACTATCGACCTCATTTTAATTATCGGCTATATCGTTTCTTCCTGCCTTTTTCTCTTACTGTTGATGACACTGAATGAAAAAAGGCTCAACTCCGTTTCTCTCCACTTCCTCCCTTCCTTACTTCCTTAGTGTAATGCCCAGCGCGCTGCACCATCTGATGTCGCGGATTGTCGGCCCATTATCAAAACCTGAGACACATTAGCCGACAGAAATCCTCGGTATAACGGTTCCATCGAAACCGTGTTGTGTCCAACAATGGACACAAAATAATGAGTCCAGTTCACTAACTTTGAAACCAGGCATTAATCAATTCCTTACTACAATCTACCTGCAATGCATGTGGCTAGTGTCAGTCTGACTGAATGAAAATCATTATAATTATTTATGTCACGTTAACGGAGAACAGCTGAAAAGTTACCGGGTTTTCTGGTAGAAATTTCGCTCCAACTCCTCCCCTAGTTATTTATATTTTCTTTGCACGAACTGTTGAATAAACATTCATGTTGTTTCCGATGTCTGCTGGACTTCGGGTTGCAACATGTCAGCTGTTCGGGATTCCCTCCGTGTTTCCCCTCAGAAAGCAGGAGGGGAATCCGCGCTTTCTGATTGGCTACCGGTCACATTCAACAGGCTGCGTCACTCTCCCAGTCTGGATAAATCCTTGATTTAGATCGGAGCGGCACAACGATCTACCGTAACACACAACACTAGTGACAATCTCAGAATGAAGAACGTTCTAAGATTGTAGTTCGGGGTAAAAATCCTGTAGTTTGAACTATTGCATCAGGCAGTCGGATGTCTCTCTATTTAAATCTAATGATTACTGAAGGCCAATATACTATACAGACTTCATAATCTGCACTCTTTTGGTTGAATGCAGTATTTATTTCTACTTTGGCTTTATGTTGTTTAGTTTTTATTCAAGTACATTTATTGTTAATGGAGTCTGAGAATCTATTTTATTTTTGGTTTTGGTTGTTTTATTTATTTTGTGTATCAGTCCCAGTGTTAAGTGACTTTTGAAAGTAAAGTGTATCCATCTTTGGCAGGAAATTGCATGTATTATTACGTAATTTCCATTAAATCAATGTAAAAAGGTCTTCAAACAATATTATCGTTTATCGCAATAATTTTTGAGACAATTTATCGCCCAGCAAAATCTGTTATTGTGACAGGCCTACAAATGACGCCATTTTCAGCAATATGAAGCCAAACCAAATGCAGATGGCACTGACGAGCGCGTCAGTGGAGGTCATCCTCTCCCTCACAGGACTTCCTGCTGCTGTTTGAACTGGGAGAAGCTTTCTGGCAGTTCTGGGACTAAACATGTCCGTGTTCCTGCAGGAGTGTTTCCAGTTCATCCTCCCAGCTCTGCCTCACGCCATCGACCTGCTGCGCGAAGCCGCCGTTCGCGTTAAAACCACGCACGCCGCCCTGGAGCCGACGCCCTCCCTACTGACCAATATGCATGCCAACACACACACCATGGAGCGCGGCACCCAGTGCGAGGAAGAGGATGAAGACGAAGAGGACAGGAGGAGAGGACGGCACAACCACCACCAGCACGGCTCGTCCCACATCACTGTGGCCGCTATCGCCGCAAAGGTGAGCTGGCTGCCGCTGGGGCCATCGGCGCTGGGGCCATTAGCGCTGGGGCCATTAGCACTGGGGCCATCGGCACTGGGGCCATCGGCATGGGGCCATCAGCGCTGGGGCCATCAGCACTGGGGCCATCAGCACTGGGGCCATCAGCACTGGGGCCATCAGAATTAAACTGGAAAGTAACCAGTTGTGGCAGGAAGGTTGAAGGTCTCGGTTTGCAACGAGTCAGTGGTTGTCATAGCGACCATATAGTGATGTTTTTCACAGCTTCATTCTGTGCTCATTTATGTGTTTCATTTCTCATTCGTGTGTGTGTGTGTGTGTGTGTGTGTGTGTGTGTGTGTGTGTGTGTGTGTGTGTGCTGGTCAGACGAGTCATGTGGCGGTCATGGCTAAAGGCGCCCCCTACCTGCCTGGAAACACACCTGCCCCTCCCTCTCATTTCACCTGTTCCCATCAGGTGAGCTGCAGCCATCTTCCTCCTCCTCTTCCTCAGCCGTCTTGACCCGTCATGGTTTCACTCCTCACCTTCAGTTGTCAGGGAAACGGTGAACCTGATTGGTTGGTGTGAACACACCTGCCTGAATCAAAGCAGCAGGACGATTCTCCTACAATGCACTTCTCTGTTTGGGTTCCTGAGTTCCAGTGCAACTAACAGATGAACCTGCTGAGCTCCATCAGACAGTGGAGAAAGACTTCTGCACAGCTTCAAGGCCATTCTGCTCCACCATCCAGCGTCTCAGGAGGGGGAAGCAGTGCAGCACCAACACTGTTGTGCTGCTGACCTCGACTCGGGACGCTGTGGGCTGGTGGGCAGAATACTCTGAAGACCTCCTCAATCCCACCAACATGCCTTCCATTGAAGAAGCTGAGCCTGGGGACTCTGGGCCGCGGTCTCCAGTCTCTAGGGACTCTGGGTCGCCGAGGTGGTTACAAAGCTCCTCGGTGGCAGGGCCCCGGGGCTGGATGAGTTCCTTAAGGCTCTGGATTTTGTAGGGTTGTGTTGATTGACGTGACTCTGCAATGTCGCTCGGGCATCGGGGGCAGTTCCCCTGGATTGGCAGACTGGGTGGTGGTGCCCCTGTTCGAAAACGGGGATCGGAGGATGTGCTCCAATTATAGAGGGGCCACACTCTTAAGCTTCCCTGGCCAGGTCTATTCAGGGGTCCTGGAGAGGAGGGTCTGTCGGATAGTCGAACCTCGGACTCAGGAGTAGCAGTGTGGTTCTGGTTCTGGTCGTGGGTAGAGCACTGGACCAGATGTCCAACCTCAGCAGGTCCTGGAGGGTGCATGGGACCCTCCAGGACCTGGAGTCCATAAAACATGTGTTTTATGGACTTGGAGAAGGCGTTTGACCGTGTGCCTCTGCACCCCGGTACCCTGTTATTAATATTTACTATTGATACCAGAATTAATAGTAAATAATAAAGACTTTGTGCTACTCTGGTTTAATAATGTAATGATATTAGTTGTGCTACCACCCCACGCCACTAGAGGCAGCATCAGGCCCCAAAAGATGCAACTAAGGAGCAGATTTAGAAGAACACAGGAAACTACAGAATGTGTTAAAACTGTGAGCTGCACAAAGTAAATAATAGAGAGAAGATCAAACACCTGCTGAGAGTGAAAATCCTTCCTAAAGGTGAAAATACACTCAACAAAAATATAAACGCAACACTTTTGTTTTTGCTCCCATCTTTCATGAGATGAAAGATGTGAGCAAAGATCTAAAATTCATTCCAGATAAACAATATTACCATTTCTTTCAAATGTTGTCCACAAATCTGCCGAAATGTTTGATAGTGATCACTTCTGCTTTGCTGAGATAATCCATCCCACCTCACAGGTGTGCCACTCAGGATGCTGATGTGACATCATGATTAGTGCACCGGTGTACCTTATACTGCCCGCAATAAAAGGCCACTCTCACATGCGCAGGTTTGTTTTTGCTTTATTGAGGGTCTGGGGACTCAGAACCAGTCAGTAGCTGGTGTGACCACCATTTGCCTCATGCAGTGCAACGCATCTTCTTCACATAGAGTTTATCAGATTGTCAATTGTGGCCTGTGGAATGTTGGTCCACTCCTCTTCAATGGCTGTGCAAAGTTGCTGGATATTAGTAGGAACTGGTACACGCTTTGGGATACGCCGGTCAAGCACATCCCAAACATGTCCGGTGAGTATGCTGGCCATGCAAGAACTGGGACATTTCAGCTTCCAAGAATTGTGTACAGATCCTTGCAACATGGGGCCGTGCATTATCTTGCTGAAACATGAGGTGATGTTCATGGATGTATGGCACAACAATGGGCCATCAGGATCTCGTCACGGTATCTCTGTGCATTCAAAATGCCATCAATAACATGCACTAGTGTTCTTCATCCATAACAGATGCCTGCCCATACCATCATCCACCACCATCAAGGGCCACTCCATCCACAACATTGGCATCAGGAAATCGCTCACCCACACGACGCCACACACGCTGTCTGCCATCTGCCCTGAACAATGTAAACCGAGATTCATCCATGAAGAGAACACCTCTCCAACATGCCAGATGCCATCGAATGTCAGCATTTTCCCACTCGAGTCTGTTACGGCGACGATCTGGAGTCAGGTTAAGACCCCAATGAGGACGACTAGCAAGCAGTTGAGCTTCCCTTAGACGGTTTCTGGCAGTTTGTGCAGAAATTCTTTGGTTATGCAAACCAATTGTTTCAGCAGCTGTCTGAGTGGCTGGTCTCAGAGGAGAACCTGCAGGATGTGGAGGTCCTGGGCTGGTGTAGTTACACGTGGTCTGTGGATGTGAGGCCGGTTGGATGTACTGCCATATTCTCTGAAACGCCTTTGGAGACGGCTTATGGTGGAGAAATGAACATTCAATGCACGAGCAACAGATCTGGTTGACATTCCTGCTGTCAGCATCCCAATCGCACACTCCCTCAATGCTTGCGGAATCTGCGGCATTTTGCTGTGAGACAAACCTGCGCATGTGAGAGTGGCCTTTTATTGCGGGCAGTATAAGGTACACCGGTGCACTAATCATGATGTCAGATCAGCATCCTGAGTGGCACACCTGTGAGGTGGGATGGATTATCTCAGCAAAGCAGAAGTGATCACTATCAAACATTTCGGCAGATTTGTGGACAACATTTGAAAGAAATGGTAATATTGTTTATCTGGAATGAATTTTAGATCTTTGAGTCCATCTCATGAAAGATGGGACCAAAAACAAAAGTGTTGCGTTTATATTTTTGTTGAGTGTATATCACAGATTTCAAAGGAAAATAAAAACGGGAGACATGGATCATATAGGAAATAGCGCCCCCTTCACTTCCGGAGTGCAACTTTGGTCCATTTCCATATAAAGCGGTCCGTCCCGCCCCTTCCTGTTGCTGCAGCCAGGTGGAGTTGGGTCTACTTGCCTATGGTCAACGCTTCCTCATCATCATCGCCTGTTATTTTTAGCTCTGATCGGTTTAATGTTACTCATCACTGTTTTGGCTGGAGGAGTCGGGCAATTGGACCATTACATGTTTACCCAGAATGCATTTCAGCGTGTACAACATGGTGACATTCCTATCAAAATAGCTGCTTAAAGTTTATAAAAACTAAATAACCTACAGTATTATCACTGTATTATTTTTACATCTGAGATAAATATTTCCCAAATGAGGTCTATTTTTAGAAAATAGACCCTTTAAACTCGGTGGAGCAGTTAAACATGGTGGTGGCAGTGTCATGGCTTGGGACATCCTGTACTGACCTTCAGGCTGATTTGCTCTCAATCATCGTTTTCCATTAATGTCATTCATCTGATCCAGAGACGACTCTGGACTGAACACTGTGTGTGTGTGTGTGTGTGTGTGTGTGTGTGTGTGTGTGTGTGTGTGTGTGTGTGTGTGTGTGTGTGTGTCTGCAGATTCCCGACTCGATCATTTCCCGAGGCGTTCAGGTGCTTCCTCGAGACTCTGCGTCTTTAAGCTCCACCCCCTCTGAGTCGCCGCGGGCGACGCAGGCGACGTCCCGCTTGTCCACCGCCTCCTGCCCGACGCCCAAGGTACACACCCTCACTGACTGACCAGAACCTCCAGAACCCCGGGCCAGACGGTCTGCTTCGTGTTGGGCCTGGTTTCCCTCTGGTTCTGGGAGTCCTCCTGCATGCTCCTCTTTTCTTCTTCTGCTGCATTTTTACTATATTTTTATGTTGTTGATGCCAAACTTAAACGTTGAGACGAGGGGGGCCCAGGAACCGCTGCAGAATCTGGACCCGGGTTCTGCTTCTGGTTCTCCCGGACTGGACGTGTTTTGTTCCTGGATGGAGCTTTCAGCTGATTACTGAACATCTTCAGTTGTGCTGAAGAGTGTCCTAGTTAAAGTAAACCTGCTGTTACAGATGATCAGGAACAGGTCGGGTTCTGGTCACATAAACCCATCAGAAACACGTTCTCACAATAATCCAGAGTCCAGAAAGCGGTTCTGGTCCCACTCGGGCTCCGGGTCGTTGTGAGGTGATTTAATCAGGTTCTGTCTCAGAGACTGGTTCTGTTTGGTTCTGTTCTGCAGGTCCAGTCCCGATGCGGCAGCAACGAGAACATCCTGAGAGCCAGTAAGTTGAGTCCGACCCGCCGGTCCTGTCCGGTCCTGTCCGGTCGGGTCGGGTCGGACCTGAAGCCTGTCTGGTTCTGTCTCCAGGCCACAGCGCCGTGGACATCAGCAAGGTGGCGCGGCGCCACCGCATGTCGCCGTTCCCGCTGACCTCCATGGACAAGGCCTTCATCACAGTGCTGGAGATGACGCCCATCCTGGGCATCGAGGTCATCAACTACAGAGGTGGGTCGCCGGGCGGGTCAGAGCCGCGGCCTGGTCGCCGGCGGTGCTGTAACGTCTAGGTGAACGGTTCTGGTTCTGTGCAGACGGTTTGGGTCGGGTTCTCGCTCAGGACATCTACGCCAAAGACAACCTGCCTCCGTTCCCGGCCTCAGTGAAGGACGGCTACGCCGTGCGAGGTGAGTCCTCTCTGCAGAACTCTGCCGGTTCTGGATGAGGTCCCGTTAACTGAGGAGCGGTTCCGTGTCTCTGTGTGCAGCCGCTGACGGACCTGGAGACCGTTTCATCTTGGGGGAGTCGCAGGCCGGACAGCAGGTCAGAGAACATTCAGTCTGATGGCTCCACCTGCTGGCCAGAGTCGCCACTGCAGGCCAGACTCTCACCGCGGCGTGTGTGTCTCTGTGTGTGTGTTTGTGTGTGTGTGTGTGTTGTGTGTGTGTTGTGTGTGTCTTGTGTGTGTCTCTGTGTGTGTGTGTGTGTGTGTGTGTGTGTGTCGTGTGTGTGTGTGTGTGTGTGTGTGTCTCTGTGTGTGTCTCTGTGTGTGTGTCTCTGTGTGTGTGTGTGTGTGCAGCCCACCCACACCGTGATGCCAGGTCAGGTGATGAGGGTGACCACCGGCGCTCCGATCCCGTGTGGTGCCGACGCCGTGGTCCAGGTGGAGGACACGGAGCTGCTGAGGGAGTCGGAGGATGTAAGGACCGCTCCTGGGTTCTGTCCTGGTTCTGGCCGACTCGACCTGGGTTTGGACCCGATGGTTCTGAATTTGGTTCCTTTGTGGGTCGCAGGGCACAGAGGAGCTGGAGGTGAGGATCATGGTCCAGGCCCGGCCCGGACAGGACATCAGGTGAGCCCAGAACCCTAACGCTGACGTCTGGTCACCATAGTAACGCCATGTGAACACCGTGACTCAGGTACCCCCGAAACACTCAGTTCTCCTGGTTGCCACATCTCTGATCCAGCGGTCAGCTGGCGCCCCCTGGCGGTCTGCCAGTTACTGCATGTAAACCATGCTGTTATTTGCTGTGACATCAGCAAATGAACTCATTCCTTTCCTTTCCATTCAAAGAATGGTGGGAAACTGGATTAAAACAGAGTCACTGAAAAGAAAACAAGTCCAGGAATATTCTGACCTGTTGATCACACACTTTAAATATATCAGCAATGATTGTTTTACTATATTATAATTTATTATTTCTGATCTCATTGTGATGAAATCATGGAGTGAAAGCTGACTGTGTGTGTGTGTGTGTGTGTGTGTGTGTGTGTGTGTGTGTGTGTGTGTGTGTGTGTCTGTCTGTCCAGGCCGATTGGCCATGACATCAGGAGGGGGGAGTGCGTTCTGGCCAAAGGGACCCATATGGGCCCCTCAGAGATCGGCCTGCTAGCCACTGTGGGGGTCACCGAGGTCAGCGTGCACAAGTTCCCCGTGGTGGCCGTCATGTCAACTGGAAACGAGGTACAGTTGCCGAGAGGTCCACTGGACCTGGACCCGGACTCACCTGTCTCTCCCTGTAGCTTCTGAACCCAGAGGACGACCTCCACCCCGGGAAGATCCGGGACTCAAACCGCTCCACCCTGCTGGCCACCATCCAGGAGCACGGCTACCCCACCATCAACCTGGGCATCGTCGGAGACAAGTAGGGAGGCGCGCGGCGCGCAGCGGCGCCCCCTGCTGCACACTCACCTGTGGTTTTGTTTGCAGCCCTGATGACCTGCTATCGGCGCTGCATGAGGGAATCAGCCGCGCTGATGTCATCATCACCTCAGGGGGCGTGTCCATGGGGGAGAAGGTAGGTGGCGGCGGCGGTGGGCATGGCTCCAGCCGGCCGACCGGCGGTGCCCTAACCTGTCGTTTCCTCAGGATTACCTGAAGCAGGTGTTGGACATCGACCTGCACGCTCAGATCCACTTCGGACGCGTCTTCATGAAGCCGGGGTGAGTGTATGAGGCATGGGGGCGGGGCTTGTTCTCCTTACAGGTGCGGCAGTTCCTGTTGAAACCATGTGACCCTGAAGCGAACTTCCTGCTGCGGTTCGGTCAGCTGACTGTTTCTGTCTCACAGCCTGCCCACCACCTTCGCCACCGTCGACATCGATGGGACCAGGAAGCTCATCTTTGCACTGCCAGGTACCACAGGACAGGCTTTTACTTTGAAAACACCAGAATGTTTCCTGCAGGAGCTATGGATATGTGTGTGTATCCAGTGTGTTTCCAGTGTGTTCCCGGTGTGTATCCAGTGTGTGTTCCCAGCGTGTTTCCAGTGTGTGTTTCCAGTGTGTTTCCAGCGTGTATCCAGTGTGTATCCAGGGTGTTTTCAGCCTGTCACGCTGCCTCCAGGTAACCCTGTGTCGGCGGTGGTCACCTGCAACCTGTTTGTGATCCCGGCTCTGAGGAAGATGCAAGGCGTTCTGGACCCCCGGCCCACCATCATCAAAGCCCGGGTAAGGGCCTCTGCAGTGCCTCATTTTGGGTTTTAGAGTTAGAAATGGATATTTGTTATTGTCACTAGAGAAGCTTCACGTCTTTATGTTCAAGTCTGCTGTTGATATGCTGTTTCACTTCCAGTATTAACAGCTATGAGGATTGATATTCATCCTGCTGTGGATCACAATGATAATGGAAGTGAATGGTTTGTAGCTGCTGGGTTAAAAAGTGCTACATGTCCAGCTAGTGAGTGTCAGATAGCTAGCTGGTGTCTGGTCAGCAGGTTGGCCACAGCATCAGATGAGGTGGTGTGTCTGCTATTAATGAACACTTTTATAGTAGATTTACAGTCGATGCTATGTAGGAAAGATAAACAGGAGCTATCTTTTACTAGCCTGCTAGTATAGTACTAGCAAGCTAATGCTAGACATAAGCCAGTTATCTCATACTAGGCAATGCTAGCAAGCTAATTCTAGTTATGCGATAGTAGCTTCTGGTAACAGAACAACCATCTGTAAGATTTTTCTGACAACGATTTGTAATCCTTTCACTTCCGACCATAGTCAGAACTGCAAGTGTCTTCATGAAAGGAGAAGTCCAGTCTTATTCAACTGAAGCATTTAGGATGATCTAATGCTAGCTGTGCCAGTGAATAGCAGCTAGCCTAAAATACTTGCTGTTAGCTCTACTTAGCGCCGCCTGTGAACTAAGGTGAAGGGTTAGCGGGTTAACATGGCCATGTACCAATATCGCCACTGATGTTTTGATAGTGATGCATTTAATGTTTTCACATTTGTTGAACAGTTGCTAGCTGATAGGTAGCATTGACAAAAGCTATCAGTGTTAGCTAGCCACCGAGATGGATGGTTTTAGCTGATTTAAAAATACTGCTGCTTGTTACATGGAGCTTTCTAGAATTCAAACAATAAACATGTAAAGGTTTAGACTTGAATTAGGCCGTTTGTGTGGAGTCCTTTAGGCTAAGTGTTTCACAGATTGGCCAACGCCTGTTGCTTTTTGTCCAGCTGTCCTGTGACGTGAAGTTGGACCCCCGACCCGAATATCACCGCTGCATCCTGACTTGGCACCACCAGGAGCCGCTGCCCTGGGCCCAGAGCACAGGTCAGCTCATGCTTTGACCTTTGACTTTCAGGGTGACGGGAGACGTACAGTTGGCTCCTAAAGTCTGCATACGCCTGGTACATCTGAAGCAAAATCTTTATTCAACCCAGAAGTTTGTTTCTGCAGCATAATCAGGCCTGAAAATATTTAAATGTACCTTTTGTACAGAACCGAGCCTGGTTCTGGTTCTGGTTCTGCTGGAGCTTTCTTCCTGCTAAAAGGCCAGAATCCTCCCAGAATCCTCCCAGAGACCAGGGGGCTGATTCTGGCACGAGATTCTTTAGTTCCAGCTGGTGACCTGTAGTGACCCAGAAAGCCGTCAGAACCAGAACCGGGTCGGCGCTGATGCTGTTGTCCTGCAGGGAACCAGGTGTCCAGCCGCCTCATGTCCATGCGGAGCGCCAACGGGCTGCTGATGCTGCCGCCCAAGACTGAGCAGTACGTGGAGCTGCACAAGGGCGAGGTGGTGGACGTCATGGTGATTGGCCGGCTATGATGCAGGTGAGCCGCCCGCCGTCGCCACCCGCTGGCCGGGGGACTAACAAGCCGTCTACTGCCATGTTTCTCTGTTTCTCCTGCAGACCTTCGCGTCACCTGCTACCGATCACCGTGGCAACGCCAGGAGACTTCTCACCCGGACAGGAAGGGCGGAGTTGGCGGGGCAGGAAGTGATGCATGTCTATCTGGTGGCCATTAGCTGTGATGTCATATGCAACAGCCAATCGGAGCCAGTGCAGGCTGAATCCTCTCTGAGGAGCTCGCTGTACTTCAACAGAGAAAAAATGTGAAAAAATATATAAAAGAAGATTTATTATGTAATATTATTATCCTAATAACAATTAATATTCTTAATTAATATTCTATTTATTATTATTGCCATGGTTCTGGTTGAATATTCTCACCTCAGTAGTTTTCATCTCCTCTTCATTTGCTTTGTGCGTTTTACCTGGCAGGTAAACTCTAGAGTCCCCTCCTCCTCTTCTTCCTCCTCTTCATCCTCCTCTTTCTCCTTCTCTTCTGTTTCTGCTCCCTCCTTCATCACATAGAAATCATTGTCCATGATGAAGATGATGATGAGTGGGACCCGTCCACTTCCTGCTGGAGCTCCACACTTTGCCACGAAACAGAAACATCAAGGCCGATGTTCAGAAACATCAAACAGTGGAAGCCATGAGCAGAGCAGAACCGGTCCGGGTCCGTCGGCTGTCAGAACCGGCCTGTTGGAGCAGCTGCTGCTCTCCGTCAAACATCTGCCTAGAGCTTGATGCCACAGGAAACACCACGTATGGAAGAATGTAGAGGCAAAAAAAGCAGGAATAATAATCGGTGAAGAGAAATAAAAGAAACCCATATTTTTATTTTATTGTTTTCTGTCCATTTTTCAAAATGTATTTATCTAATGTGTCTAATTTATTTTGCAGCTCTTTATCATAAATAAAGAGCTGCTTCTGCTCTTTATTGATGATGATAATATTTAAAAACTTAAATTCTGTTAAAAGAGAAAGAAATCTAAAATGGCTTCAGTTTTTGCATGACTCCTTCTCTAACTGATGTCTCTCTTTACTTTTCCTGCCTGATCTTTTGGTCGTTTTTACAGAAGTGGAGTTTTCTGTGGCACCACCGGCTCTCCGTACACTCCTGGCTTCAGCTCAGCCAGTCAGCAGCTTCCAAACATCCAAAACATCAATTAAATCCAGAAAACAGGAAAGCTTTTCATTGTGACGTTTCATGGTTGCCATCCTGGCCACTAGCAACCCAACAGAACCGTAGAACTCTGCTGCTCCAGTTCAGGACTACACTGTGTGTTTATACCTGATGGTGCTTCATCTAGAAAAACGAGCAAGAACCTTTTTAAGATGTGAAGAAACGCTCTTACTGCATCCTTCACAGTCCTCTGAAAAATTCAATGTCATTTTATTAAGTTTCAATTTTGACACTTCAGGTTTTCCATATGGAAATAAAACAGAAAAATGGCCAAAATGTTAGAAAACGTACCTTATTTAAAACCCAACAAAGAATGATTCTTTCTCTTGTTTTTTACATTTTATCTTTGTTATATGTTGTTATAAATGTTTTCTTTTCCTGAATTATTAGAAAATTCAACAATTTAAAAACTTCTCCTTAAAATAATAATTTAAGCATCTTTTTTTGCTTCAGATTTCATAATAATTTTATTTTTGTGGCATCTCAGGTGTTCCGTACGGAGCTCTGGAGAGTTTGATACGTGCTAAAATCATTTCCAGATTAGATGCAGATAAAAATTAAATATCAACATTCATTAAACCTTCCTCTTCCTCTCACTCTTCCCCTCAGTGCCAAACCCGGTCAAAGGTCAGCTGCTCTGCGCTGCGTGCAGGGTCCCATATTGTGGCCTGCGGTGCGTTCAAGTTCCTGAACTACTATAGTTTTTTCCATATTATTTTTCTTTCCATCGGTTTTCGTGGTTTGCTGAAATGTTCTGATAGATTCTGAGGATCTTTTGCCTTGCAGAGTGTCTGACCTTTGACCCCTCCCTCTCATCATGGACCCTGCATGCCTACGGAGGGGCGTTTCCTTCTAGATGGGCAGGTGTGGTTCCAGGTCAGGTGCAGCACCTGGGCAGCGCTCCCCATCATTTCTGATTCAGAAACTTCCCAGTTACCTCAAATGCGCCGCAGTGATTTCTGCTGCTCGTGCTGCGTTCAAGTCACAGCAGACCGGAGGACGCCTCATTATTTCTGGGAAGGATATTTAAATTAAATGTCAATAAAAACGAAACATTTTCACTTTAGTTTTCCCACATTGGGCAGCTCATGGTTGTGTAAATTCCATGGTGACTTGAACGCAGCCTCGGTCCTCTCAGGCAGGCGCCCGGCCGGCCAATCAAGAAGCAGCAGCAGCGGTTGTTGTGAAACTGCCTTTGTGTGAGATTGGAAACACTGGAGTCAGTGTCTGCACACGATCAACATGACCAGCACTTCCTGAAGCAATGACAGCATTCTACTGTAAATACGACAGGATGATTTTCTGTAACATTACTGAAACTGAATTAAAGATAATCCTGATTATTCTCTACCTGCTGAGCTTCCTTCATTTACAGAAACACCATCCGCCATGTTGGATCCGAGCAGGCGGGAAGGAAACGTCCTGGTTCACTGCTTCTTCCCCAGATCATCACATCAGTCTCTGGTTTAGGACCAGTTCAAACTGGTATAGGGCCAGTTCAAACCCTAAAACCAGTGGTTCGGCCAGAAAGAACAGGCTTAAAGTCCAACACCACCCTTGAAACGACCATATCTGTGTCCATCAGAACCACCAAAATACCCAAACTTCAGGTTTTTGTTTTACTTCGTTTCATACATATGAATTTTATTTACATCTCCAGTTTTTTTTTGTTTCAATATTCTGGCGGGTAATAAAAACTGTCAGTGTTTTTATTTGTACCTGTAACTGTTTACCTTCTCATCTTGCTCATTGTCATGACATGAGGGAAGACCGGAGAAGCCAGTTGAAAAGCAGGTGTTATGCCGAAAAATGCCTGCCTGCCGAGAATTGCATCCCCTGTCGCGGGAGCGCGCATCGCTCTAAAAACTCTCGCATATTGATGAGAAAACGGGCTGAAATCCGACCGAAAAGGAAACTTTTAAAGATATTCGTAGCATTATCACGTTTATTAATCATGTAAGCCCTAAAACTGTGGGTTTTATTTCGCAAATTAATTGAAATAAATAGGGTTTTTTTACGTTTATTGAGACGTATTTGTCGAACGTTCTTCAGTTTCTGATGAACATTTTCTCCGCAGCTGGTTTGAAATTCCCAGATTTGTCTTTTAACACTTTAATAGCGTAAAGCTTTACGAAACCGAGGCCCATTATATAGAACATTTATATCACGCTTAACTATCTAGTGTATTAATATATGGGAGATGCATTTTAATTTCTGAGCCTGCTAATATTTGCATCTCCTCTCTATTGTCCTGTTCATATGAAAATTATAGCAGTGACTCAGAGAACAAGTGTCCTTATGTATAAAAGGTGAAATCCCTCTTAAGTCTTTATTTCTCCAAGTTAGCAGGGGGATGCATTTTTCGGCAATATGGATTTTTAGCCGGCCAAAATTTGCATCCCCTCTATTTTTCTCTAATGTTATGCTAATAACATGAACCTCATAGCAGTAGCTCATAGAACTACTCTGGTTATGTAGAAAAAGTTATTCCACTCTTCATTTTTTATTTCTACATGTTAGCAGGGGGATGCATTTTATGGCAAGGGACATTTGGAGGCCACTGCTTGACCTTCCTCACCTCTAAGAGGACTATTTGGTCTTAGCCATTCATTTCTTCACAACACAGTAAGAAATATTCATTAAGAACCCATCCATCCATGCACTAACACTAGATTTCAGCTCGAGAATTGAAGCCATAAAAATGAACGTCTTACAAAAGTTATTGTATCTTTTCCTGGAAAAGTTTCCTTTTCGGTCGGATTTCAGCCCGTTTTCTCATCAATATGCGAGAGTTTTTAGAGCGATGCGCGCTCCCGCGACAGGGGATGCAATTCTCGGCAGGCAGGCATTTTTCGGCATAACACCTGATTTCTTTTATTTAGCTGCAGCATCAGCTAACAACATGAACTACTTCTTATTCGAACTCGTTTCCCGGTATAGTTCCCGAGGGCTCCCCTAGTGGGCAGGAAACCAAACTGCCGTTACTATAGTTATACAATAGAAACTAATCTCACCACACTTATTTTCTTTATTGCTATTTCCTCTTTATCGAGAAATTCTTATTTAGTGCTTAGATCACAATCAGCGACGTGGATATCTGAAATATATAATAGATGTATTAACTAGCGTTTCATTGTTGTTTTCTTAGTTATTGTCATGTATTGTCCAGATAGCTCTCCTGATTTTTACTGACTGAAAAATAAAGACCCTTATTAATCTTTATTTAAAAAAGAGTGAAAGTAATTTTTTCCAGTATGGATAAAACATTTTAAAAGTGCATCTATTTTTGTCCTACAAACAACTACGAACGTTGGATATTTTGTAACTTGAATAAATTAACATTCACACAGGTGTAGTAATAATCTGCTTTATTTAAATGTTGTTAATGTTATCTTTATTTGTGACTGGTTTAGAGCGTAGAGACTGTGTAGCCTAGCGTATAATATTCAGAAGAGTCTTTGTGCTCAACACAAAGAACAGATTTCCGTTCAGTTAATATCTGTGTTTCTGGCATTATTTCCGTTCCTCAGAGATGAACTTTCCAGTTTCTGGGTGTCATCTAACGCAGCATAGCTCCACTTTGCTACATTCTGCATTCCCCAAATCAGCGCTTCTGATTGGCCCAGTCTGGATTCCTTTGACCGTGATGTCCAATCAGGATCCGTGTTTTATCAGCTGAGCCCGCCCTGAGTGGATTTGGAAGTGACAGACGGGGAGGAGGACTCTGCTTCACCGATGAAGCAGCAACAAGTGTGTCGGAGTGAAACTGGGATTGTAAGGCACTAAAACGCGGACTTTTGGCAATATTTGACCTGGAGTTTCAGAGCTGAATGTAGCGGGACTGACGGAGTTCGTGGAGCGCTCTGACCCGGAGGTGAGTGTTTACGAGCGGCTTTGTTATCAACAGGTGCCCCAGGAAGGCGCTGCTAGCAGCTAGCTTCTACCTTTAGCCCAATAAAACCCAGAAAAGTTCGGTCCCGGTCTTTCAGGTGAGGTTTGGGTTTTTTCTACTGGAGAATCGCAGCTCAGTGTGACTGAAGCAGACCGAATTATCACAGCAGTTCCGCTGTTTCTCCTGAAACTGGTTTAAACGGAACCGGTTTCAGGTTAGCTTCAGGTTAGCTTCAGGTTAGCTTCAGGTTAGCTTCAGGTTAGCTTCAGGTTAGCTTCAGGTTAGCTCGGTGTCTCCGCCCTGAAACTGCTCCTGGTTCTTCGCTTAGTTACTGGTTCCCAGTTGAACTACTGGCTTTATCTTTCCAATAGTACAACTGGGACCCAGGCCCCGCCCCCTGCTGAGCCTGGCGTCAGGGGGCGGGGCGTGGCCGAACCTCGAACCGAACAGTCCTCAACAGGAACCAGAACCAACTGCAGAACGTCCAGCAGCCCAGCTGGGTGAAGGTTCTGGTTCTGGTTCTTTGTTTGGGTTTTAGGTTGCAATGCTGACTTCAGCGTTTTCCGTCCGACCCGGTTTTGCTGGAACTGCACTCAGAACCAGCCTGAATGGGACCAGGGCCGGTTCATGTGGGCAAGGCTGAGTTACCATGACGATGGGGTCAGAGGCGAGATTCTGAGGACAGAGCAGGACCTGGAGCCGACCCGATTAAATCTGGGTCCAGTCTGCGCATGTAAAAGTTGTTCCTCTGCACCGGGTCAAGTATAAATCCAGACCTGCTGTGTCCACACTGGGCCCAACCAGAACTTGAGTGAGGTTCTGGAGGCGGTCCAGTCCAGCAGACGGTCAGGAACCATCCAAGGTTCACATCCTGGAAAATCAGGTGGAAGGAAGAAATGAGAGAACGCCTAACTGATGAGTATGGGTTCTGACCCGGATCTGACCAGAACCTAACCTGGAGGTCTGGTTGCGTTTTACCACATTTATTGATTTATTATTATTACTGTTGTTACTGAAAAGCAGAATGTTTTTATTGAGCCTGAACCAGGACTTTGACTGGACTGACCTCCAGAACCATATTTTCCCAATGTTCCCAGTTCTGAGGATCTTCTTCTGTCCTCAGGTATCATGGCTGCTGTGCTTGCTGAGCTTCCCTCCTAGACCCTGCCGGCTTCCCGACCCGTGACCCTATCCACCCATAAAGCTCAGAGAGCGCGGAATGACGACCTCCCAGCTGAACGGCCATGTTGGGGAGGGCGGAGGAGGGCAGGGAGCGGACGAAGAGCTGCGAGGAGGCCAGCCGCCCCGGGAGATGGCCGTGGACTGTCCCTCAGAGCTGGGGGCCCGCACGCTGCCGCTGCGCCGCTCTGCCCAGCTGGAGAGGATCAGGCAGCACCAGGTACCACGGGAACCGGGCCCGGTCTGGTCCAGAGAGCCTCGGCTAGCTCGGAACTGGAGCTCAGCCTGTTGATTTGTTAATTAATTGCTATAATTTACATTTTTCTGAAGGAACAGAAAGTAATTTTGTTCATATTTCCTGTTTATTTGGTTTTAGTCGTGTTTCATTTTGGATATTTAAAATGTCTTCCAGTATTTAAAGTTGTGTATCAAATCAAACTTTATTCGTCTTTGACAGGAAGAAGGTGCTCCGCGTCAGACCGTTGTCAGGGTAACGCAGAAAGCAGAATAAAACAGAATCCAGGATGAAACGTGGAATTTCACAGAATTATCAGATTTCTGAATGACAGAAGCGCAGCAGTTTCTGCTTCAGCCTGTTAGACGGCGATCGGCACTGCGTCCGCTGCGTTTATCACGCTGACATAGCCTAGCGTACCCTGGCATAGCTTAGTGTAGCCTCTGGACTGCAGCTCATAAGGCTGCTGGACTGGAGCCGGGTCACCAGCACCTTCATCCTGCTCATCTTCCAGGAGGATCTCCGGCGGCGACGAGAGGAGGAGGGCCGGCAGCTGGACCTGAACGCCTCGCTGCGACTCAGGAAGCTGGCCCAGAACCCGCACGCCGTCGGCATCGACAACCCCACCTTCCTGCAGGACGCGTTGGTCCCGCCACAAGCGCTCTGCGGCGCCCAGAGCCAGGCGCTGCTGGGTAAGAGGAGGAGGAGGGGGGAATGTGTTCCTGTCAGGGAGGGAATTCCTCAGGGAGGGAGAGCGGCACAAGAGACACAGACTTAATTAAAGCTTTGTTTGTTCACAAATGTTTGTCTTTGTGGGAACTTTCCATTGACTTCCATTCATTTCTACAGTCTAACCAAAATTAAATTCACACCTTAGTCCTAAATCTGACCCTTGACCCCCTTGTGAGGCCCAGGAGCAGCGTAGTATGTATCAGAAAGATGGTCCCCACAAGGTATTAAAAACACACGCAGACCAACGTGCGGTTAGATGTGGGCAGTGTTGTAGTCAAGACCAAGACCAGCGCCCGGCTACATGACCCAATGAAATGTCAAATATGATCAAAATTCCTTCTCAAATTGATCTGAAACATTTATTTTCCATAAAAACACCTACAAATTAAATAGTTGGAGCTGAAATCAATTTAACCAGTATCATTATCAGTTCAAACTCTAATTCATTCTGCATTGCTTCCACCTCTCGTCTTGTGCCATCCCAGAAAGACAGCGCCCTGGGCGGTTGCCCATATCGCCCATGTCAGAAACCACCACTGTCTGCACCATTAATCGGAGCAATTAAAGCAATTCCCCGACGGTACACAACACTCATCTATGAATGCGGTGCAAGGCGCAACAAGCAGGAAGGAACCAAGCAAAGGCGACTGACTGTCTGTCTCTGAGCTGCTGCATGAAGCTCAGCAGCTCAGAGCTGTAACATGTGGCACATGACAAACAGTCAGAGCAAAGCGCATGCTCTGCTGCTCTTAAGTTCTTGGGTTTTATTTATGTACTAATATCAATGTAATAATTAAATAAAATAATTAGAGCCTTACAAGAACAAAGGACTGCTCTCAGTGAGGCGCCAGTCCTGTCGTTCTTAGTAAAGACACGTTTAGTAAAATCAGATCGTTCATGAATGTAACATCACTGTCTTGCAGACTTTGCCCACAGCGTTGTCCCTTACATGCAACATGTCAGTCAACGCCTCCATTCTGCCTTGATCCCTGAACAGCTGGCTTTGCTAGCATCACCTCACAGAGCTTTCCTTTCTTTGAGCTTCTTTTCTAAGCGACAATAAAAGTTTGACATGGTCCAACCGAAGCGCTGCTGAATTTACATGTTGCCATGTATGATGATTTATGTAGGGATTCTGTTACTGACAATTAGACATCCGCCGCTCAGAGGAAACCAGTGTGCATGTCTTGGAATAAACTGGATAGTATGCTGGTAATCTAGTGATATTTCCGCAGTTGTGGTCTTGAAATAAAATGCAGAGACTGAGAGCATTACAAAGTGGTCTTGAGACCAAGACTGCTATGCAACAAAGATGTGGGTGTCCTGGTGCTCCGTTAGCTTTATGTCCATTAGCTTTGTTAGCTCTGTTAGCTCAGTTGTCTCCATTAGCTCCATTAATTTATCTGTTATTGAGTTTACCAGGGCTGTTAGCCTTGTTCACGAAGCCTTTCAACCCTCCCCTGCCCCACAAAGGGCCGCCCTGGGCAGTTGCACATCACACATATGAGAAACCGAAACTGCCTGTTATCATGGTAACAGCTTTCAGGTATGCTGGGAAGG
This sequence comes from Poeciliopsis turneri, assembly GCA_922788865.1. Classification (NCBI taxonomy): domain Eukaryota; kingdom Metazoa; phylum Chordata; class Actinopteri; order Cyprinodontiformes; family Poeciliidae; genus Poeciliopsis; species Poeciliopsis turneri. The sequence goes on from CAKLNU010000595.1 coordinate 76,494, forward strand.
TGTAGAAATGAAGAGTTAAAAAATGCTGCCCCCCACTGTCCCATGCTGCCCCCCACTGTCCCATGCTGCCCCATGAGTGCCTTGTCCTCTTGTCCCTCAGAGCTGGAGGAGCTGCTGCTGTCCCTGAAGCAGGTCCGGAGCTGCCTGTCTGACCAGCAGAGCCAGAACGACGTGGATCTGGTTCTGGCTCTGCTTAACAAGGTAATGACTGAACGGCACAAATTTGCTGTCTGGGTTCTGGATGGATGTTCTCCAGTAGAGTTAACTGGTCTTGATAATTCAGGACTTGAGGCGCTTCTGTTGAAGCTGCCTCGACTAACCGGGCTGAACCGGACCAGGCCTGACCTGGCTTAAGTGCTGTGTTCTGGTTCCCCGCAGTCGGACTTCCAGTCAGCACTGAGGATCCACAACGCCGTGGCGTCCAGCATGCAGCAACTGACACCACCGTTCCCAGTGACCCAGCAGGCACTGCCGCTGGCCCTGGAGGTAACTCTGCTGGACGACCTCTGACCTCTGACCACTCCCCGATCGCTGCTCCGGTTCCACCCCGGCTCTCTGTGTTTCCAGGTGAGGAGCCTGGTGCAGGCCAGCCAGAGTAAAGACGGCATGGAGCTGCTCGGCCTGTTGTCCGACACCCAGCTGCAGGTAAGGCCCTGACCAGCGGGGGGCGTCGCCTGCTGACTCCCAGCAGTCCTCACAAGATGCTTCCTCTGCAGGCGCTGCTGCGAGCTCATGACGGCGTGGCAGAGAGAGAGATGGAGCCGGAGTCCGACCCGCTGGAAGGAGAAACTGTGACCCAGTGGGGCGGAGAGACCGTGAAGATCGTCCGCATCGAGAAGGCTCGAGACGTTCCCCTGGTGAGGCTGAGGAACATCTCCGCTCGGCTGGACTCTCGCGCGCCACCTCACGCCTTTCCCGCTCTGTCCCGCAGGGGGCGACTGTTCGAAACGAGATGGACAGCGTGATCATCAGTCGCATCGTCCGGGGAGGAGCGGCCGAACACAGCGGCCTGCTGTCTGAGGGAGACGAGATCCTGGAGATCAATGGCGTGGAGATCAGAGGGAAGGACGTCAACCAGGTGTTTGACATCCTGGTGAGTTCTTCACTCGTCATCCAGGTGTTTGGACCAGGTGAGGCCAAACACCTGGCGTTGCTCTCTGACCTTCTGCTGCTCTGTGTCCACCAGGCCGACATGCACGGCCTCCTGACCTTCGTGTTGATCCCCAGCGCTCAGACCAAACCGTCGCCAGTCAAGGAGAGCGTGGTAGGCTCCGCCCTGCGAGGCTCCGCCCTCACAGCGTCCAGACCTTCATCTGATCTTCGTCATTCCAGGTTCACGTGAAGGCCCACTTCGACTACGACCCGTCTGATGACCCCTACGTGCCGTGCCGAGAGCTGGGCCTGTCCTTCCAGAAAGGAGACATCCTCCACATCATCAGCCAGGCCGACCCCAACTGGTGGCAGGCGTACAGAGATGGCGACGAGGACAACCAGCCGCTGGCCGGACTCGTCCCAGGTGCGCTGCCGGGCCGCCGGTTCTGGCCACTTTGGATATGGTACGCTTGGTGTTCAGCTCGGTTTGTTTTCATCACAGGGAAGAGCTTCCAGCAACAACGTGAGGCCATGAAGCAAACCATAGAAGAAGACAAGGAGTCTGAGAAACCTGGTGAGTCACTGAAGCTACAGTGAAGTAACCCTAGCCCTAAGACTGGTTAAAGAAGACGCTAGGCTAAGGCTAACAGAGCTACAGTCAGCTAAAACCAAATTACGACCAGGAGATGATGAGATGTAGCTGGCTGCTAGGTCAAGCTAACCAATGTAACTTTTAGTTGAGTCCAGAAATCAGACATTTTTCTCCCTGGTCCCTTAGCTTCTCTGTCTCGGTGCGGTGTGACCCGTTGACATGGAGCGACTCCAGAACCGACTAATAGCTTGTTTGTTTACAGGGAAGCTTTGGTGCGCCAAAAAGAACAAGAGGAAAAGGAAGAAGCTGCTGTACTCCCACAGGAGCGACGGTACGGCCCGACCCGACCTCACCGTGTTGCGGTTCTGTTTGAGATCAAAGTTCCAAAACCAATAGAACTTGGATCTACCATCCTTAAAGTGACTGATGGGCTCTTATTTTGAAAACTAGTTTTATTTTGCACTGCACTCAGTCCAGTAAAGGTTCTAACCAGCAGACCAGAAGTCTGGTTCTGCTGGTTCTGCAGAACATCTGTTCCTTCTCTCTCATCTGAATTATGATAACTGTCTCTTCTCTGGTCCAGATCTCGATGAGGAGATTCTGACCTATGAGGAGATGGCTCTGTACCACCAGCCATCCAATAGGAAGCGTCCAATCGCTCTGATTGGTCCGAACAGCTGTGGGCAGGCAGAGCTAAGGCAGAGGCTCCTCAGCAGCCAACCAGAACGCTTCGCTGGCGCCGTGCCTCGTAAGGCTCTGTGGTTCTGTTGGACCCAAATGGTCCAGATCACGAATAAACATTTATTTATGTATAATGGGTGTTTAGTTTTTATCTGATCATTGCTTAATAAAGTTATTTATTTATTTATTAAAACATAAGCTTGTTTATTACACTTTCTTATTTTTTTTTTTTTTTTTTTATAATTTTTGTTATTTTCCCATTTTTACATTTTGATTTGATAAATTTTTTTTTCATTCATTTTATCCTTATTTTAATAACATTTAAAAATTTCTAATATTTTTAACTGAAATTTTTTATTCATATACAATTTGAATAATTTCTGTAGTTTTATTACAAAATAATTTCTCTAATAATGCAGGTATTGTTCTGCCTTTTGTCTTGTGCATATGCGTGTGTGTGCATGTGTGTGTGTTGTGAGCAGACACCACGCGGAGCCGTCGGGAAGCGGAGGTCAACGGTAGAGATTACCACTTTGTGTCCCGCCAGGTGTTTGAAGCAGAGCAGGCGGCCGGTGAGACTTCCTGTCTTTCTCTACTTCCTGTTGTAGCTCATTTATTTCCTGTGGAGGAGGGGAGAAGTCCTCTAACACAGCCAGTCTTAACCATAGGGCCGCGGCACACATTTAAGCTTCCAGCGTCACAAGAAACTTCATGATTTTTACCCGCAATGAAGTAAAGTTTGCAGAAACCTGAGATGTTTAGGGGCTCAGTTGCAATACCTGTTGCCACCACATGGTGTCAGTGATGTGCCAGTTAGTTGTTTAATAAACAGAAGAACTAGCCAGCAGCTAGGCGACAACCGATACTGGAGACTTATTTAATGTGAAAATATTTCCATCTCCAGCACTACAAATTTCTATAGAAGAACATGTTCAGTCTGAAAGCAGGATTTCATGTATATATTTATGCAACTTTTTTTTTTTTTTTTACTTTATTCGCTCTGCTTTGAAGATTGCAAAACCTTAAAAACAACACAGTCAAAGTCTGTTTTGTGATATTTATCTTTGTGTTAAAGATCCTCTACGTATATTAATGTTTGTTTGAAAAACAGTTTTAAAAAAAGTTTGAGAGGTGCAATGACATAGCAGCCCATTTAATCGATCACAACTCACCAAATACTGAACAGATTTTCACCATTTCTTTGTTGTTAACCTTAAACAGCTGTCATGGCTACATTTACAAGGAAAATATTTATTTCAAGTATCTTTGAATTTGACCGATGCATGATTCAACATATTTAAATATTGTTTTTGGGGAAACAGAATAGATTCAGAATATAATATTTGATGCATGATTAGCATTTTACAGAGCACACAACCAGTCATCATTTTTTTAAGTATGTTCAATCAATCACTTTATTTTGGTAAATTGTCCACATCAAACACAAGAAACAACAAAAAAATCCAACAATAAACAAACCCACAATTTACCAAAAAAGGAATAGGCTGAAGCAAAGCTTATTTTTGCCTACCCTGTTTTTTTACAACCTACCAGGATATTTTCACAATACATTTATAAATCTACATAGCAGCGTAAGATTGTATCATTTTACATTTTAAAGCTCTTTAGAAGTTCACCAAGAAAGGATATAACTTCATCATTCAATTCATTCCACAGTTTCACACCAAGAACTGAAACACATCTAGACTTTATCTGGCTCTTCTGTTGCACATTCAAATATAAACAAACCAAGCAAATTACATTTATTCTCCCTTAGCTTAAATAGTTTCTGAATACCTGAAGGAAGACTTTTGTTCAATGCTTTATACATTATTTCTAGTATTTTTATGGAAACAATATCTCTAAATTTTAACATATTACTTTGACTAGAGAGTTTATCAGTTGGTTCACAGTATCCCACCTATTTTAGTACATATTTAAATAAATAAACACAAAATAATACAGTCATAGAGAAACAAAGATGATTAAATGATATAATATTTATGTATGTTTATTCATGTTTTCCAGCTGAGTTGTAGGTTCAGACCTTCATCAGTGCAGTGAATTGTCTCTCCCTCCTCTTCCTCACATCGTCTTTATGAAACCTTCAGAATAAAACGGGAGCCATCTTACTTTAGACACAGTGAAACAATTACACATAAATAACAGTCTTTGCCACTTTGCGTCGGATAATCTAAATCAATGTAAAGAAATAATTAAAACTTTTTAAGATTTACAAAATCTCAGTTATCTTGCAATGACTTAGCTGAACCCGGTGTTACATTGAGCACTATCGCTAATATTAGCTGGCTTTTTGACGGTGGACATAAATATAGTTTAGTAATGTTCTATTCACGAAATATAAACAGTAATATGTCCATCTTACTTGTGAAACGTTATCCCCCGAGATCTCGCGTCAAAAGTTCGTCGATATGAATAAATATATCCAGCAGTGCTCAGGAGTCTGCTAGAATCGATAGCAGCCACACAGGCAGACCCACTATAAGGAACCAAACACAGCCAGCAAAACGCTTCCATTCTATTGGCTGAGAGGTTGCCAGGCGACTCTGCCAAAAAGCCAGTTCCATGTTTCGTAAGCGAGCAGAGATGAAGTGTGAGGGCAAGAAGAAGTTTTGAGAACAAAACACATGAAATCCTGTTTTCAGAGGGAACGTGTGGACTCTTGGATTGTGGAGGACAAATTCCTCCATGCTCTTCCCATTAACAACCTGAATCTAGTGGATCACGATTCTCCTTTATGGCTTCAACAAAAACCAAAACTCGAAACAGCTTCTGGAGGCTCTGCAGGCGAAGCTTGACCCACCGGACTCAGACTGGATCTGAAGCATCTCATGAGGAGGCAAATAAAAAAAGAGAGCAGTACTTTGTCAAAAGATAAACCGTTGCAAAAAAATTTTTCATACTCCACTTGTTTATGCAGACTAAATGAAGTGATTGTTTATTTGTTACAATATGGAGGGCAGCTTCTGGTTCTTGCCGTTTGAAGCAGTTTTCAAATTAATTTGCAGATAACTATATTTTCATTTGCACTTTAAATTTGAAAATGATTTATTTTAATCTATTCATTTTTGAGCACATAATTTAATTTAACCAATTTCCCCACGTTACTCTTGTTGCTGTTTGATCAGTTCCACCAATTTGTTCAGATGTTTTATTTATTTTTGGTACAAATGATCAATAAATGTCCTTGTCATTGCACCTTATGCTGTAATTATGGATTTGATCTTTAACATGGAACAAGAGCCAGGACAGTTTGGTGAACCCATAATGATAAATATGTAAATGGCCCCGGGGTCAAAAACATGAAGAGCCCGTCCTCTAACAGGTCCTCGGGTCTCTCTCTCCAGGGAAGCTGATCGAGTCGGGCGAGTTCGAGAGAAACCTGTACGGGACGAGCAGCGACTCGGTGCGGCAGGTCATCAACGCCGGGAAGATCTGCCTGCTCTGTCTGCACACACAGGTAGGTGGCGCCCTGCTGCTGCTCCAGGCCCAGGCGACCTCTGACCCTCTGCCCCCACCCCCAGGCCCTGAAAGTGCTGCGCAGCTCCGACCTGAAGCCCTCACTCTTCATCGCCCCCCCCCAGGACTGAGAGCGCTGCTGCTGAAGGACGGCAAGAGCCCCAAGGTTGTTCTGCTTCTGGTTCCGCTTCCGGTTCTGCTCCTTGAACCCTGACCCTTGACCCCTGTGTGTTTTCAGCCTGAGGAGCTGCGTGACATCATCGAGAAGGCACGCGAGATGGAGCAGAGCTGCGGCCATCTTTTCGACGCGGTCATCGTGAACACGGACCCGGACCGGGCCTACGGCGAGCTGCTGCGCCTCATCAACAAGCTGGACACGGAGCCGCAGTGGGTGCCCTGCTCCTGGCTGCGCTGATGACATCACAGGTCACACAGTAAACGTTGCACCACCCGGTCCTGAAATCTAACCTTCACAGCATTAGGAATTATATTTCTACACAAAATCACAGAAAAATCTGAGCAAATTTTTGGAGCTGAATGTTGTGAAATTTGACGTTCAGAGCAGGAAATGTTTCCTCCAGATTTTCCTGAACGAGCCAAAGCTCTTTATTCAAAACCAGAAATCACAGAAAACACAACTAAATCAACAAAAGAAAATGTGAACAAAACTCTCTAAACCCAAATTTCCTGAGAAATTGATCTAAAAAATGATTTTTCTTTCAAAAACCTTTTTATTTTTTGTGTAAATTCTTCTCAGACCCATCCTTGATTAGTCATAAATGTATTTAAGTTTATTTAAATATCTTTTCCACTTCCTGTGAACCTGGCTCTACTGTAACAGGAAGTTGATAGTTTCCTTAATGGAGCTGACCGGGTTCGAGACCCGGTTCTATTTCCTGTTTGAACTCTGGAGCCTTCATGGAAGCGTCCCCTGCTATTCTGTGCAAACATCACTTCCTCAGCACCTCTGCTCTCTAGCGCCCCCACGATGTAATCACGAACCTATTGGTCGGGGAAACTGCTGAGTCACTGTTTGCTATGGTGATTCCCTACTCTTCTGGATTGCCATAGCAACCTGTGAACTGTTCACGCAGAGGCGAAGCATGAACTGTCATATCTACGGACCTCCCATCAGAAGCTGGAACAGAACCAGTCCAAGTCCAGCTGGTTCCACCTCTAGAAAACAAACATGGCTGCCAGGTGGCTTCTAACCTCCTGCTGGATCCTCCAGGTACTGCAGGTCCCAAAGGACAGGTTCTGTCTTTGAGACTTAACATCCAGAACCACAGAGAACTGGTCCAGGATGAGCTCTGAACCAGAACTGCTGAACTGGGAAGTCCTGGTTTCACCCACTTGGTCATTACTTTGTGACCCAGAGAGGCTGACTTCATACTGGCCAGACTGGAGATGGACTGGTTCTTCCTCTGAGTCTTCCTGGTCCCACTGTGGCTAAAGGAAAGCTACAGTGTGTGTGTGTGCGTGTGTGTGTGTGTGTGTGTGTGTGAGAGAGAGAGAGAGAGAGGACAGTGCAGTATTATTATCCTGACTACAGTAGAACCTGACTGCAGTTTCTGTGTCTGCCACGCTCTAGAGACTTTATATATTTGTAATATTGTTATAGACTTATGAAGTTCACAAAGCACCAATAAGATGGAAGGTTTCCACCATGACCTGTGCTGCTATTGGTCCAGGAGGACTGTGGGGGCGGGCTAAGTGGAGCACATTGAATGTAAATCGTTTTCTTCTGAAATCACCTCTTAAACCGTTTCCTGTTTTGATATTCACAATGAAGGAATAAATAGAGAATTGCTAGAATCTGATTGGCTGCTGGTTTCTGTTTTTACCCGAGTGGGTCATGTGAGTCCTTTGCAGGTCACATGACCTCACCTGAGCTAGTTCTACACCTGAAGGACCTGACCTGAGCGACGTCACGGATTAAATCTGGCAGATTATCATCCTGTTCACTTTCCCTGTGGGTGGCATTTACTCGAGGTAACCATAGCAATGAGATGGCTTTGCTCCAACCAGGAGTCAGCTGATCTGATTCCCCTACTCCAACATCTCTGCTGGGGTCCTGACTGCCACAGCAGACCTCATCAATGCCTGAACAAAATTCATTAATAATGAAATGCAGTTTATTTTTATTGTTGAGTTTACAGAAGTATCTTATAGTCCAGATTAGAAACGGGAGGTTCAGGAACCCGGTTCAGTTCACAGGTGAAGAGGCGTCCGGACAGACTGGACCGGAACCAGGCTGCAGGTCCAGATGGTGTTCGCTCCAGAGTGCTGAATGCTTATTGCCGTGGAGATGCCATCATGGATCTGCTACTGTCATCCTCTGATGAGTCCAGAACGTTTGACCCAGGTGGACCGGAAGCGGTACCGTCGGACCAGGATTCTCCACAGACTCGCTGAATCTGTCTGGAACAAAATGCAGTAGATTTTATGCCGCTTCAGAGTTGATTTTGTAATAGTCATAATTCACCAGGGGGTGGCGCTGTCGTCCTTTTCGCTGTCGCCACGTGTGATCAGTGGTTTTTCCCGCTGCATCACTGAACTTTGAGTTGAGTTTGTGTCTCAGGATGTCAGTGATGCTGCTGACCAAACTCATTCAGACTGAACCGGAGCCAGGAATCGGTTCTACAGTTCCGGGTCGGTTCTGGGAGAGACAGTAGACCCAGTGCTTGTCGCACACACCCTGCTGCTCTCACTGCTGGCCTTCATTTCTGCACATTTGCATCTGACCTTTGATCTGAGCTGATCTTTGGTTTCCGTTTCAAACCGTTCAGTCGAATCAGAGTGAAGAACAAGAGAAGTACCTGCCACCACCACAGTGGTTTGTTTCACTGCCACTGGTGAGCCGACGGAGTTGATTTCTTTTCTGTCCGGAGGGGAAACACTTTGCTCCTCACCCGATCTGCCATATTATGGGATGTTCTCTCCTCTCAATGGTGTAACTTGCATTCGACTCATTGAGTCGAATGAATGTGCTGATAACGTGCATAGATACACTAGAGATATTAAAATAAAAGGTTAGAATGGGAACAGTAAAATTTCTAAGTGTAAAAATTCACAAAAAAAATTATAAAAACGGGAAATATAAAAACCCTCAGTAAAACCGGTGGGAGATGGAAAATGAGCGCCGCTTCCTGCGCGGGCAGGACACCATCTTGCTCCCTCGAGCTCTTCGGCGTCGTTCTGCCCGATGGTGACGCCAGCCTCAGTGTGAACACCCTCTTCTTCATTGGTTGGTTCAGAGGAAAGGCGGGAGTTGGCGCGGCGGCCGGCCGCTGATTGGCTGTTCGTACCGTCGGTCTGCTTTCCTGCGTTCTCGGGTCTCACAGGTTGATGGAGACAGTTGGAGCGGTGAGGAGTTGGTCCGGATGGAGACGACGGGGGAAAGTACTTTGACCCGGTTCTGCTGAAGACTTTTACTGTTTTCTCATCGGATATTTTGTATTTTCTAACTTTCTAGCGTTTTTTTTTTATCTCTTTACGGTCGGCTTTGTGTTTCCTTGGCAACAAAATCAACTATCCGAGCGAAGTTTGGATCAAGTGTTTGCCACTATCCGCAATAGAAACGCTTTCATTTAGCGGCGAAACTAACCGAACCGACTCCAGAACTATAGAAAAACCTCCGTGAGGGAGGTTCCGACCCGGTCCAGCTGGTTTTTATCCGCCTTTCTTCCACTTGTCGGACTTACCGAGGGACCCGGACAGACAATAGCAGCTACTGCGGAGCTCGCGCGCAGGGCGGGGGGAGAGGGGGGAGAGGGGGGCCCATGCTTTGATCCGGATCGATCGCTGGATTGATGAGTTATTGATGACCAAGCATGGACGTGACCCTGTCCGAGCTGCTGGCCTCCTTCATGGAGTCTCCGCTGGTGCTGTGGGTGAGTCTACCTGCTGCGACAGGTGCCTGGTTAACCAGAGACCAACTAGATTACAGCTCCTAATAGTACTGTTTAACCTGGAACCAGCTAGATAACCGCTCACTAACTAGCCATAGTCTGGGTTAGCCAGGAACCAACTAGATTACAACTCACTAATAGTATTGTTTAACCTGGTACCAACTAGATAACCGCTCACTAACTAGCCTGTTTAATCAGGAACCAGCTAGATAACCGCTCACTAACTAGTCTGGGTTAACCAGAGACCAGCTAGTAAATGTTCATCCTGATCTCCAGCTTGTTAATCTGGTTCCCTTCACTGCTGTTTAATGTTTAAATGTAAGATTTTAAGGAGCTGGCAAGTTTACTTTGTAAACTTTGGCTGGAGTTAGAAATGTGGATGAATGGCGGGGTTTTATCTGAATTTGCGTAACGTGCGCGAGGCAGCAAGGTGCTCTCTGCACGAGACGCTGAGCTGAGACGAGAAAAGAGTTTTTCTCGTGAGGATTAAACACATTTCTGCTTTTATTTTTATTTTTTTTTGTTTTTAAAAACAAAAAAAATAAATCAGTTTGTTACCATAGCAACAAACTGATGGTTTCAGTTTAATGTTTGAGTTTAGCTGGTCATTAATGCATCTTGGTGAACTCCAGTTACATTTACCGGCTCAGCCAGGTAAACTGAGCAGCAAGAGGGGCCCTCAGGTCCAATTCTGCTGAAGGCCTCGTGCAGCTTTGGACCGGCCCTGTGTGAAGCTGCACCGCCGCACAGCGCGTCTCTGCAGCTGCATGTGAGGGACAAATGGGAGATTCATTTATCCAGTTGAAATCCAGTTGATCTCTACTTGGCCGCGCAGCAACTCTACCCGATTTTAAGTAGAGAAAGCATTTCATGTGCCTGTGGTCAACAAGCTCCTCCACAGGCTGGAGGCCCGGTCCAGAACGCACCGGCGAACCGGGAACTCAAAGTTGATCACCGCAGACAGTCAGCAAGTTGAGACATAAACACACACACCACATAAATTGAAATATTCTCACTGGACGCTCAACACACACCTCAAAATGCGAACATGGAGCGCCGGCTCCCTGGGAACACGGAGCGCCGGCTCCCTGGGAACACGGAGCGCCGGCTCCCTGGGAACACGGAGCGCCGTGCTGAGCTGCACCAGCTGCGGTGGATTTAAACTGATAAACTGTAGTTATATAAACAATAACTTGCATTGGTATAAATCAGTTTCTGTACAGACACATGGATCCTCATTCAACAGAGGGCTGGTGTAAATGCCCTCATGGCGGAGCCAATGAGTGATCTGCGGCGAGCTGAGCGTCAGAGATCTGGCGCCTGATTGGTGCGTCACCTGATAAACCTATGAAAACTATAAACATCTTTCTGACAGGAATAATCCTGGCCTGCCAGTGAAATGCTCAAGCTTGCAGTCTGTCCTATTAAAAGAAGAAAAAAATTTAAATATTTTTTTTTGTTTTAATAAAAAAAAAAAAAAACATGCAATGCTTAGCCTGGCAGGGGGCATGTAAAACATGGCGGCCCGCCAGGCTGATAATACACGGGGGGAACCCTGGCTGTACCAGACCGGGTGATGCGGCTCCTTCAGGTATCTGGACCTGAACTGTGCTGTTGTTCCTCCATTTAGCTCAGTTGCAGTGAATTATTCAATCAGAAGCTGACAAAAGCCATGACATCATCAGTGGGGCGGGGTTTGAAGGCAGCGCTCCAGCAGTTTTTCTACGTGTGCAGATGAAGTTCTGGAGCGCCGATCGGGTCCAGGCGACCCACCAGGTCTGCTGTCAGGCTGAAGGCGGACAGGAAGGGGAGGAGCCAGCCTTCACCTGTCCTGTGTGTCTCCAGGTGCGCATGCTGGGTCCGCTGGGCTCCGAGGAGCGGGTCGCCATGTTCATGGAGCTGGTGGACGGCGTCTTCCTGCATAAGGTCATGACCCACATGTGAGTACCTCATGGGGAGGGGGCAGGGCATAGAGGGGAGGTGACTAAAGGGGCGGAGCCTGCTCTCATTGCTCTGAGTTCATCAGTCCAGGATTTCCTGTGCGTGACAGGTAGGTGTCTCTGTGTGTGTGTGTGTGTGTGTGTGTGTGTGTGTGTGTGTGTGTGTCAGTCAGCGTGACAGAGCGACCACATCCTGCCTCAGGCGTCACACCAGATGTTTCTCTGCTCATCGTTTTCCTGCTAATAATAATCATCAATCTGAGGCTGAGATGAAGCTGGATTATCGCCTCTAATCTGAGAATCCACCATTAGAACCTGAACCTGCAGTGGTCTGTTTGGCCACAAAGAATTTGACTTTGGTCCTGCCTTGTCTTCAGTTCAATTCAGAAACCTTTTATTGACCAAATTAATGTTGTAACAGAGATCATCCACATTTCTCCAAACAGTTGTGGAAGGTGATGCTGTGGGCTGCCAGGATCTCCAGCAGCAGTCAGTCTCACAACAAATCTGATGAGGCCTCTGATTGAATGACAGTCTCATGCTAACACACTAACAGCAACATGTCCAGGATGGCTCCATCAACTGATAGCTAGCTCTGCTAATCCAGCTCCTTTACTTTTGACGCTCCTCAGTCAGAACGTCCATAATTCCTCCTTTAAAGCTCCTGTGGAATTTGGGGTCAGAGTTCAGACGAGATGCTAACTAGCCAGTCTGTTGTCAAGCAGTTCCTTGTTGTCATGGTTACACACCATAACAACTTTGTGAAAGTAAAACAGTTAAGAGCACACAGTTTTTCTAAAAGAGGCAGAGCAAGTTGAATTGAAATTCTCCCGATACCGTTCTGGTTCCTCAGATGTTCATCATGAAGCAACACGGATCAGAACCAGAGCTGTTGGCAGCAATACAGGGACGCTAATAACCCCAGACGGTTACATCCCCATGTTTACAAACATTTAACTCTGACAGGCATCAGAATCGGCACGTTAGAGTTAGCATTAGCATGCTAAAGCTACAATAGGCACTGTACATTAAATATTAGCATGCTAAAGACAGCACAAGCATGCTAACATTACAGTTAGCATGGCAAAGGCAGTGTTAGCATGTTGTGGGTGTCAGGCAGCTGCTGCAGCTCCCCCTGCTGGCAGAATGAGGACAGCAGGGCAGTTACTGTCCTGAGTGGAGCATCTGATCTCTCTGTCTCTGTTTCCATAGCGACCCCAAACCCACCAATCAGAGGCTGAACAAGAACGTGAACAACGACGTGTCGCTGCGCCTCTACAACCTCACGGTTCTGACCCGGCACATCAGAACCTACTACCAGGTACAGAACCGCACTCACTGCAGCAGAACTGGACACAACCGGACCATTCGGATCAGTCATGTGAAAACATTTGAATAAAACATGACAGTGGCTCTGGTTCTGGCAGGGTCAGGAGGTTCTGGTTCCGAACATCAAAGTCATTTTAACCAGAAGATCCAAGGGGCTGGTTTCAAACTGGAGAGTCACACTGCAGTGTGTGTCAGTGTGTGTGAAGTGGGTCAGGTTGCTGTTAATCTCCGCCTCGTTTTTTAACCAGCAGTTAATGAGTTGTAGAGGCTGTCACGGTGCAGATCAGCTCTCTCACACACACACACACACACACCCCTCCCCCCATGCCGGGTGTTGGCTTGCTCCTAATTAGATGAGGTCCCAGCAGACACTCTGACTGGTTGGCTCCCAGTCTCCCCAGTAAGTGAGGGACCTGATATTTCAGTGAGTTTGACTCCCAGAGCCTCTGCTGCCTTTGCCAGCAGGCCTCAATGTGGGCGGGGCCTCAATGTGGGCGGGGCCTCAACGTGGGCAGGGCCTCAACGTGGGCAGGGCCTCAATGTGGGCGGGGCCTCAATGTGGGCAGGGCCTCAACGTGGGCAGGGCCTCAACGTGGGCAGGGCCTCAATGTGGGCAGGGCCTCAATGTGGGCAGGGCCTCAATGTGGGCAGGGCCTATGAGCCGCCAGCTGCCATGTTTTATTCAGCCTGGGTGGTTCTGGTGAAACCGGACCGCCTGCAGTTAACTGATCCTCCATGACCAGACAGCGCTGGTTCTGAACAGAACCTGTGACCCAGTTCCTCTGTCTGTCTCCCGGCCCTCCCTCCGGCTCAGGGCGTGCAGGTGTTGGGACTGGGGTCGGATGTTGAGGACTGCCGCGGTTCCCTCCCTGCAACTTCCTGACCCAGACAGCAGCTGTTTCCTGCTGACTGGGTCAGAACCGGTATGCATGGTTCTACTGTGTCACTGCTTGGACAGAATGAGGGTAAATGAGGAAGGTGGTCCGGAATGAAATGGTCCAGAACCGGTCCGGTTCCAATGGTTTGTCGAAGCTCCATTGCTAGGTTGACCTTTGACCTCCTGAGCCATAAAATTTCAATTACCCTTAAATAAAAATCAAGCCTGGTACTTGGAGGAGGATGATGAAGATGGTGATGACGAAGGTGATGATGATGATGATGATGAAGGTGATGATGATGATGATGATGATGATGAAGGTGGTGATGAAGGTGACCCTGGCTCGGTCTGAACCTCCTGGTTCTCCTGCAGGAGACGCTGCAGCAGCTGGTAGTGATGCCGCCTCCCAACATCCTGCTCATCGCTAACGACCCTATGTCAGGTAACACACATGGAGATCTGCTCCCAGTCTTCCCAGTGCCATCTGAAGAACCAGGCAGTTCCTGCTGCTCCTCCTGCTGCTCCCACTAACAGTCTGCTTTGTCTCCTCAGTGGGGAGCATGGAGGAGCTGAAGCGCCTGCTGCTGCTGTTGTTGGGCTGCGCCGTGCAGGTGAGTCTGGCCATATGGGCGGGGCTCCGCGAGGGCGGGGCTCCGCGAGGGCGGGGCTCCGCGAGGGCGGGGCTCCGCGAGGGCGGGGCTCCGCGAGGGCGGGGCTCCGCGAGGGCGGGGCTCCGCGAGGGCGGGGCTGCAGGGGAAGTATGGTGTGAGCGTTCTGGCTGTAACCTGAGCATCAGGTGAGGGTTTCCTGTTTCTTCCTTTGTTTTCCGCGCTGGTCCGACTGGCTCCAGGAAGGGGTTAGGATTACCATGGCAACATGTGTGAATCTGTCTTTGTTTGGTCCGGCAGGAATTTGTTAAACAAACCTGTGTAACGTTTCCTGCCTGGAACAGGAAGAGCCCAGCTGGGAACACTGGCCAGAACAGCTCAGAACTTCAGCTAAGAACTGAAGCAGGCCTGTTTGAACCCCCATCAGAACCATCCTGTCCAATCACAGCCCAGAGCAGTGTCACTGACTCCCAGTTCTGATTGGACCTGCAGGTTCTGATGGATGCGTCTGAACCAGTGAATTTCCGTGTGGGACCAGCAGGCGGTTCTGACGTAAAGCTGTCATGCTGTCTGAGGTTTAAACGCCCCCCCGACCCCTTCCTGAATCACCATAGCAACCGCTGACACAGCAGTTTATGCCATGAGGGTCAGCACGGCACCAGAACCTGCTGATGTTTCCTGTCTGCTCTCAGAGCGAGCGCAAGGAGGAAATGATCGACAAGATCAAGCTGCTGGACATCCAGACGCAGGCCGCCATCGTCTCTCACATCCAGGAGGTCAGAACCGGGCCTGGGTTCTGGGGGTTCTGCTGCCCGGGTCAGAACCTCAGCAAGGAGGGAGGGGCTAAGAGGGGGAGGAGCTTGTAGAGGGCAGGGCTTAGCTCCACCATGGAGTGAATCTGGTTCTGCTTCAGGTCACTCACAACCCGCTGAACGTCCTGGATCTGTCCTGGATGGACGATGGAGCCGTGCTCGTCCCCGAGGAGCTGGAGCCGCTGTCCCGCCACATGGCCGCGTCCCTACGGCAACTCATCGACCAGCGAGACAAAGCCACGGAGGTACGGAGGCGCCCGGTCCGTCCGGGCGGGTTCTATCCGAGCCGCGGGTCCAACAGAACCTCTGCCCCGTCCCCCAGGCGATCCTGGACCTCACCCTGGAGAGGGACTACCTGTCCGACCAGCGGCCCCCGGAGGGAGGCGGGAAGCCGGGCCGGCCGGCCGGAACCGAGCCGACCCAGGAGGAGAAGCAGCACCTGGCCGTGGAGCTGGCCGACGCCAAGGCCAAGCTGCGCCGCTACCGGCAGGAGCTGTGAGTCGCCGCCGCCATCACTGCTGTTAGAGCCAGTCGTCCGGATGAGCCTCAGCGCCGGTCAGGCTCCGCTTTAATCAGATTTAAAAATATGGACGCCCTGCATGTGGTTGCTTGCATACGCAGATTTCACGCTGGAGGGCAAAAAGACTTTTCTTCTACATGCTATCCGTCGCCGCGGTACAATAATTCCTTTAACTCAGTGAAACCTGGAAATGTAGGTATTTATAATTTAGTGCTATGATCCACAGCAGAGGGAACAACCTAAACCACTTCTTTCTCTTTCTGTGTAACCACACACACACAGACTTGTTACCATGGCAACTGACAACAACGCCACTTTCTGTTCCAGGAACAAAACATCCAGTCTGTTGCAGTGGTTTTAGGCTGAATGTTTATTTTGCCATTATTAATAAGTGGCCGCTGCTATTAGCTAAAGTCACAGCAGTTTGTGGGTCAAGTTTCTTTCTGCATTCTTTACTCATACAAACTGTAGCCCTCAAAACGCACAAACAAAGCTATTGCCATCTCACCTTTACTTATAAATGAAGTTGCTCATTCTGCACAAAAATATCAGTTCATCTAAAGCCAAGTTTATCCTCCACACAAGTTGAGAAAAGAAGGAAGGAAGCAGGAAAGGCCGTTTCATCACCTTTCTGTCTCCTACTTTGAAACAAACCTTTCAGCTCCGGTGTTGGTCTTCCTTTAGCTATTGTTTCCAGCTTCAATCGAAAATCCACTTGAAATATGGAGCTAAAACTGTTCATTGGTGAATTTTGAGACTGCTTTAGCTCCATATTTAGAAATCTGTTTAAGGGTAGAAAGGATTTAATGTAGAAAACATTAAATATATTGCTGTATTTACATACAGTAAATAAATACATATTTACTGTATGTTCAGCTTGCTGTCTCTCAATATGCAGTGTGGAGTCTCAGTGTCTGTGATCATCAGCGCCCCCTGCCATGATGCCAGAGAACTGCCTGCCTCACCTCCAGTCTGTTCTCTGGTTTCTGATCACTGCTCAGTAGGCCTGTCACGATAAACGATAAGTCAATTAATCAACGATAAATTAAAACTATCGACCTCATTTTAATTATCGGCTATATCGTTTCTTCCTGCCTTTTTCTCTTACTGTTGATGACACTGAATGAAAAAAGGCTCAACTCCGTTTCTCTCCACTTCCTCCCTTCCTTACTTCCTTAGTGTAATGCCCAGCGCGCTGCACCATCTGATGTCGCGGATTGTCGGCCCATTATCAAAACCTGAGACACATTAGCCGACAGAAATCCTCGGTATAACGGTTCGATAGAAACCGTGTTGTGTCCAACAATGGACACAAAATAATGAGTCCAGTTCACTAACTTTGAAACCAGGCATTAATCAATTCCTTACTACAATCTACCTGCAATGCATGTGGCTAGTGTCAGTCTGACTGAATGAAAATCATTATAACTATTTATGTCACGTTAACGAAGAACAGCTGAAAAGTTACCGGGTTTTCTGGTAGTAATTTCGCTCCAACTCCTCCCCTAGTTATTGATATTTTCTTTGCATGAACTGTTGAATAAACATTCATGTTGTTTCCGATGTCTGCTGGACTTCGGGTTGCACCATGTCAGCTGTTCGGGATTCCCTCCGTGTTTCCCCTCAGAAAGCAGGAGGGGAATCCGCGCTTTCTGATTGGCTACCGGTCACATTCAACAGGCTGCGTCACTCTCCCAGTCTGGATAAATCCTTGATTTAGATCGGAGCGGCACAACGATCTACCGTAACACACAACACTAGTGACAATCTCAGAACGAAGAACGTTCTAAGATTGTAGTTCGGGGTAAAAAATCCTGTAGTTTGAACTATTGCATCAGGCAGTCGGATGTCTCTCTATTTAAATCTAATGATTACTGAAGGCCAATATACTATACAGACTTCATAATCTGCACTCTTTTGGTTGAATGCAGTATTTATTTCTACTTTGGCTTTATGTTGTTTAGTTTTTATTCAAGTACATTTATTGTTAATGGAGTCTGAGAATCTATTTTATTTTTGGTTTTGGTTGTTTTATTTATTTTGTGTATCAGTCCCAGTGTTAAGTGACTTTTGAAAGTAAAGTGTTTCCATCTTTGGCAGGAAATCGCATGTATTATTACGTAATTTCCATTAAATCAATGTAAAAAGGTCTTCAAACAATATTATCGTTTATCGCAATAATTTTTGAGACAAATCTGTTATCTTTGACAGGCCTACTGCTCAGCTCAAAACACGTTACAAAATTGGTTAAGCTAAATGAAAAATAAATACATTATAGTACAAACCACAGGGTGAAAATAGCAATATAAATTATCTTATAGGTAATATTTCTCACCTACTACTGTTAATACTAATCTTAGTGCTGCTGTTAGTGCGAATATTAGTGCTAATGTTGGTGCTAATGTTACCACTGCTGTTAATGCTAATGTTAGTGCTAATGTTAGCACTGCTGTTAGTGCTGCTGTTAGTGCTGCTGTTAGTGCTAATGTTAGCGCTGCTACCACCACCACCACCTCAGTGGTTCTCCTTCCTGGTGATGAACAGCAGCTTGCTAAGCTCCGCCTCCAGCTGGTCCACCTCGTCCCGGGTCGACACCTCGGGAGGACGAGGTGTCCTTTACCTTCTGTTGCCAAAAGCTGCTCAGTGTGTCGCTGTGGCTCGGCTGTCCATGGTAACAACAATAGAACCTTTCCATCAGAACCGACTGTCAGAGTGCAGGTAGCTGCACTAATCAATCAGTCAATCAATCAATCAAATTTTATTTGTAAAGCACATTTCAGCAATAAGGCATTTCAAAGTGCTTTACATCATAAACACAAAAACACAAAGTCGTGCAACATAGAATAAACAATACATTATTCCATGTTACATTTCAAATAAAACTCTCAACAGGTGCAATTTTAGTGGACATTTAAAGGAAGTCGGGGTTTCGGCTGTTTTACAGTTTAATGGAAGTTTGTTCCAGATTTTTGGTCCATAGATGCTGAAAGCTGCTTCTCCTCTTTTGGTTCTGGTTCTGGATGCAGAGCAGAACCAGAACCAGAACTTGAGAGTCTGGCAGGTTGATATAACAACAGCAGATCTTTAATGTATTGTGGTGCTAAACCGTTCAGTGATTTATAAACTAACAACAGTATTTTAAAGTCTATTCTTTGAGCTACAGGGAGCCAGTGGAGGCTGGAGTTATGTCTCTATCTTCCTGGTTCTAGTGAGAACATGAGCAGCAGCTTCTGGATCAGCTGCAGCTGGAGGATTGATTTGTTGGACAGGCCTGTGAAGACGCTGTTACAATAATCAATGCGACTAAAGATAAATGCATGGATGAGTTTCTCTAGATCTGGCTGAGACATTAGTCCTCTAATCCTGGAGATGTTCTTCAGGTGATAGAAGGCCGACTTTGTTACTGTCTTTATGTGGCTCTGGATGTTCAAGTCCGAGTCCATCACTACTCCCAGGTTTCGGGCTGATCGCTAGTTTTTAGTTGTAATAACTGAAGCTGTGCATTGACTCTAGATCTGTAGCTCTAGATCTGTAACTCTAGATCTATAGCTCTAGATCGTTCTTCTTTAGGTCCAAAAATAATGACTTCAGTTTTGACTAAGCTAACGCTAAACTGCTAAACTCATACAAGATTAGCAGAAGCTAAAGCTAACTATGAAGACGTATTAGCAGAAACGTCTGTTTTTGGTTTCTGGTTTACTCTGAAGTTGCATAAACAGGTCAACCAAAGTGGGAAACATCTGATGAGACATAATGTCATAAAAATGGACAACATTTTATGGCAATAACTGGTTTAGAAGGGTGATGGGAAATATGGAAGATGTCTAAAGTAACAAGCTGCTGAACCAGTTCTGTGACAGTTTGGATCTGATGGTTCTGGTTCTGTTTGTAGGGAGGAAAAAACAGAACAACTGATGGATTCAAAACATGAGGCGGAGCGTCTGGATCAGGAGCTGCAGAAACTCAAACAAGAGGTCTGATCTCGCTCTGGTCCGAGCCAGAACCTTCGTCCGGCCCGGTTACACTTATTGTATGTTTGTGCATCAGAACCAGTCGCTGTCCTGCGAGGCCCGTTCGGTCCGAGCGTACCGGGACGAGGTGGATGCCATGAGGGAGCGAGCGGCGCGGGTGGACCGTCTGGAGGCGGAGCTTAGCCGCTGCAAGGAGCGGCTCAACGACGTTCACTTCTACAAGACCCGGATGGAGGTGGGCGTGAATACTTTGAGCACAGGTTTTGTGTGGCGCCGGTCGGATCCGGCCTCCTGACTGCGCTTCGCTCCTGCAGGAGCTGCGAGACGACAACACGACGCTGCTGGAGACCAAGGTACTGTTGGAGGAGCAGCTGGCGGCCGCCAGGGGGCGCTGCGACAAGCTGCACACGCTGGAGAAGGATAACCTGCTGCTGCGCGCCAAGATCCACGACCTGGAGATGGTACGCTACCAGAACCTGAACCTGACAGTCCTCTGTGGGTCCAGGTTCCCTCCAGAACCAGAAGCGAAACCTGATGGTCCTGGTTGTCGTGCAGGAGCGCGAGGCAGAGCGGCGGCGGCTGGAGGAACTGCTGGAGGAGAACCTGCTGCTGGAGCTGGGCCAAAAGCAGAGCATGAACGAGTCGGCCCATCTGGGCTGGGAGCTGGAGCAGCTCGCCAAGAACCACGACGGCCCCGCCTCAGAGAGTACGCTTCTGATCGGCCCGGCTGGCCCTAGGGCAGGGGCTCCCTGAACCGGCTGACCTCCCTGACCTTTCTGCTCCGCAGGTCACAAGTCTCTGGTCCACGAGCTCAACGAGGGCGTCTCCAGCCGGGTTCTGAAGCTGGAGAAGGAGAACCGGGAGCTGCAGGCCTCCATAGAGACGCTGAAGGAGGAGAACCAGCTCCTGCAGGAGCAGCAGCTGCACACACAGGAGCTGGACCGGGAGAACCACAGCCTGAGCAACAAGGTGAGCAGGAGCTTGACCGGCAGATGGAGGAGAACCACAGGAGCTCTCCTGCTGAGGTCAGGAACCAGGAGCAGAGGATCCAGAGGACTGAGATCCTCTGGGGGATCCTCCGGTTTGGCATCAAGAGCCAGACCCCTGATCGCTTTCCTCAGGAGAAACGGCAGTGGGCTCGTCCAGGAAGAGGCCTCAGCTTTCATACTGAAGGTCTGCACTGCGGAGAAAATCTGAAGCAGTTCAAGTGGATAAAGTCACCGTAGATCAGACGCAACACCATAGAAATGTTTGCGTATATTTTGCAAACTTTCATACATTGTAATACTTGCGTGTAAATCTTCACAGCGTTTCTTTGTGTTCACCACCGTGGACAGATGTCCAGCCGAACAGTTCCCACTGGCTAACCCTAATGTGTTTTTCCCAGCTGGAGCATCTGCAGGTTCTGCTGGACCAGGAGAAACTGACCAATCAGGACATGGAGACTCTGGGGGAGGAGCTCCTGAAGGAGAAGCAGAGTCTGGAGCGAGAGATGCACGCTCTGCGGGCCGACAAGGACCGCCAGGTACGTCTGCCTTTTCGCCTCGTCCCATCGTTTACCCCCCCATCCTCCTCACCGTCTCGTCCAATCAGATCTCAGAGCTGCAGAGCGAGCAGCAGCACCTGTCGGAGGCGGTGAAGGCCCTCCAGGAGCGCGCTCAGTCCAGCAGCGAGTCCCGAGTCCGTGAGGCAGAGGCCAAGAACCGCCTGCTGCACCAGAGCGTCACGGACGCCGGCTCGCGGCTGGCCAGCCTGGAGGCGCAGTTGAAGGTGGTGAGCGAGGAGGCGGAGTGTCTGAGGGAGCGGGCGGGGCGCTGCGAGGAGGCGCAGAGGGAGGCGGCCCGTCTGGAGCGGAGCAGGGAGGCTCTGACCCGAGAGGTAGGCACCAGGATCTGTGCTGGTTCCTGGTCCAGATGCAATCAGCTCATCCCCGCTCTGCCTCCAGGTGGCGACGCTGCGCTTATGCAGTCAGCACGCCGAGGCCCTGGAGAGACAGGTAACCTCCCTGCAGCAGGAGGCGCTCCGCCTTAGGCGGGATGCCGAGGAGGCCCAGAAAGAGCTGCAGCGGCTGGCCCAGCAGGAGGCGCAGAACGGCCTGCTGTCCATGGAGAATCTGGAGCTCCGCCGCTCCATGGAGAACCTGCGCTCCTCCTCCGCCCGCCTGCCCACACTGCAGGAAGAGCTGCAGGAGGCGCGGAGGGAGACCCAGGAGGCCCAGAGGAGTCTGGAGGAGGTCCAGGAGGAAGCACAGGGAGAGAGGAAAAGGGCAGAAAGGCTGGAGCTGAACCTGTTGGCTCTGAACCAGGAGAAACAACATCTACAGGAGCAGCTGGAGAGGAGCAGGGAGGAGAAGCTGGAGGTGGACGGGAGGGCCAGGGAGAACCAGAGAAGGGAGGAGGAGCTGAAGGAGGAGCTGAAGGAGGAGCGCAGAAGAAGAGAGGAGGCAGAAGAGGAGAGGAGGAAGCTTCAGTTAGATCTAGAACAAGCAGAGAGGAGCCGCAAGCAGCTGGAGAAGGAGAACCTGAGGGTCCGAACGCTGCAGGAGGCCAAGGCGCTAGAGCTGGAGGAGACAGCCAGCCTGGCTGCCTCCTCTCTGAAGGAGGCCACAGCCCTGAAGAGGGAGCTGGAGAGGCTGGAGGAGGCGTCGGCTAAAGCCAAGGAGCTAGAGCGGGAGAACAAGGAGCTGCAGAAGGAGACTACCATCGACAAGAAGACCCTGGACACCCTGAGGGAGGTCAGGAGGAGACGGAGGATTCCTCTGGAAGCAGCGACCAGGAGGAGGCGCTCTGACCTCTGACCTTCTCTCTGCAGGAGCTGGTGTCTGCAAAGCTGAAGGCCCAGCAGCAGAACCTGGAGCAGGAGAGACTTGATGAGGAGCTGGAGAGGATTGGACTGAGCCGGGAGAAGCTGCTGCAGCAGGAGCAGACACTGGAGGACAGGTAGGACAGCAGGAGGACAGGGAGGACAGGAGGAGGAAGGGGAGGACAGCAGGAGGACAGGGAGGACAGCAAGTTGCTGGTTCGATGGATCTGGACACATCAAACCAGCTGCAGCAGTTGAATCTGTGTCTGAAGGCCGACTGTAATTCTGAACCAGTTCTGACCAGCATCTTTACTCCGACGTTCCCTCTCCTTATCTCAATGTTCCCTCAACCTTCATTTTCACTCTCCCCACTTTTACCTGGGGTTACCATGACGATCACTCAACGTTCCCTCTCTGTCGCCACATTCCAGCAGGTGGCCGGACCTGAACGTCCATCGGACCCTGAAGGAGGAGATCAGCGGCCTGGAGAGGAAGCTGGAGGAGAGCAACGCCCTGAACGAGTCCCTGCGCTGCCAACTGACCACCGTAGGTCCACACAAAGTTCTGACCCGGATCAGATGGTTCTGACCCGGATCGGATGGTTCTGACCCAGTCCTGCCGGTTCCTGTGTTCAGCAGCAGAAGGACAGCTCCCAGCATGCCTCGGTGCGCGGTGCCGCTCCAGAGCTGCTGCGCTTCCAGGATCATCTGATCGCCGTGGAGAAGAGCGTAAGCCTCCCTGAATGTCCATCTGCCGGTTCTGGTTCTGGTGCTGGTTCTGATAGGTGGTTTCCTGCAGAACGCCTCCCTGCAGACGGAGAGCAGCCTGCTGAAGGAGCAGCTGAAGCAGCTGGAGAACCAGAACAGTTCCCTCAACAGCCAGATGGCGGCGCTGCAGCGCCACGCCTCCACCCTGCAGGAGCACAACGCCGGCCTGCACACCCAGACCGCCAAGCTGCAGGTGCTGCTGCGCCGCCGCACGTCCCCCGAGGGCGCTGCGAGTCCCTCTGTCTCACCCTCTGTCCTCCTGTGTCTCAGGTGGACATCTCAGCCGTGTCCTCGCAGAGCGCCTCCCTCATGGCCCAGAATGCCGTGCTGCAGGGCCAGGTGGGGGCCCTGGAGGCCGAGGCGGAGTCGTGGCAGCGGCAGCGCGACGAGGCGTGGCGCGCCCGCGAGAGCGCGCTCGCCGACCATGAGCGCCTGCTGAGCGTGCACGAGAGGCAGGCGCACGAGTACGAGCACAGCCAGCACGCAGCGCTGAAGGGCCAGCAGAGGGCGCTGGAGGGCGAGCACCTGGCGCTGCGCAGCAAGTGAGTCCTCCTGGTGTCACACGCCTCCAGATCGCACAGGAGGAAGACTTGGGCTGCTTCTGGATGCATTTTCTGATTATTTCTGATGACTAGAAAGGGAAACGATCCATCAGCTTCGAGTCTGACAGGAAGGAATCCATCTTTCCCGTCTCGGCAGCCGGTCCAATCCGGGACCGGAAGCCTCTCCGTCAGCAGATGATAAAATATTTCAATCTTAGACTTTACTTCCTCCCACCAGGGGCAGCCAGCCAGCAGCTTGTCGCCCTCTTGTGGCCGGAATCAGTCTGGAGGTCCATGCGGAGTTACAGGATGGGAGATGGTTCTTGTGAATAGAACCTGACCCGGTTCACTGATCCAGGTGTTTCTGCAGGTACCAGGCTCTCCTGCAGCTGAAGGACCGGTGGGAGGAGCAGCAGGAGGCGCAGCAGCTGAAGCAGGAGGTCCAGAAGAACCGACTCCTCCAGCAGGAGAACCTGCAGCTGAAGTCTGAAGTGGACCGGTAAGAGAACCAGAACAGAACCTGCTGGTTCTGGAATCTGTGCTGGGTCAGCCAGAAGCCGGGCCTCACTGCCTGGTTCTGGACCGGTCCAGAACACAGAGGCAGTCATTTTTCCAATTAGCTTAAATAGTTTCTCAATGGGGAAAGTCGCCCTGCACCAGCAGGGGGCGACAGAGGAAACACCAACATGGCCGCTGAAGGAACTGAACTACCACAGGTTTTAGTGAGCAGGGTCAGAACCGGGTCAGAACCGAGAGGAGGAAGGAAAACGGTTCGTGGTTTTCTCTGCTGACTGAGACCAGAGCCTGCCGGGTTCTGATCCGGGTCACTTCTCTCCTCATCTGCCCAGATTTACCCAGAACCAGAACCAGCATGCCGAGCAGAACCAGAACCTCCAGCAGCGACTTAACGAGCTGAAGAACTCTTTAAGCTCAGCTCAGCAGGAAGTGAGCCAATGGACGTCCCGGTACGACTCGCTGGTGGACCAGAACCAGAACCTGGACCTCTCCATGACCAAACTGGAGAACCACTGTGAGGTGAGGTACCAGTTATGAGCTGGGTTGGGTCAGAACCCGGGCCAGAACCCAGCCAGAGTTAATCTAGAGTAGTAGAGGAACTACACAGAGTAACGGTGGGCCCGGTTCTGGTTCTGGTTGTGCAGCTGCTGAGCCGCCTGAAGGGGAACCTGGAGGAGGAGAACCACCACCTGCTGAGCCAGATCCACCTGCTGGGTCAGCAGAACCAGACGCTGCTGGAGCGCAGCCTGGAGAGAGCAAGGAGCAGTTCCACCAGGAGCACAAGCTCTACATGTGAGTCGGACCGGAACCGGGACCTCTGTCTGACCTCTGTTTGACCTCTGTCTGACCTCTGTGTCCTCAGAGACAAGCTGAACGCGCTGCGGCGACAGAAGGAGAAGCTGGAGGAGAAGATTATGGACCAGTACAAGTTCTACGACCCGACACCCAAAAAGTAGCGGCACTGCTGGTTCTGGAGGGTTCTGGTCCAGCCCGGTTCTGATGTCGGGTCTGTGTGTTTCAGGAGGAGCCAGTGGTCCGGAGCCAGAGCTCTGGTTAAGCTCATCAAGCCCAGGAAGGAGAACGGCCGGGACCAGAACCGGGAGCGGGAGCGGACCCGGAGCGCTCCGGACATCCCTCTGCCGGCCACGCCGCCCCCAATCCCCTTGCAGGCCCCGCCCCCTGCCCCAGGAAGTGACTCGCTCAGTAACCTTAGCAACCGCAGCAGCAGCCCAGGCCGGACCGCCCCCCCCAGCCGAGGTGAGCCCGCTCCACCAGAACCGGAACCGGCAGTCTGCTCCTGCCGGTCCAAACAGCAGCTGCTGCAGGTTATTGTTGCCTTGGAAACGGTGAGGGTTTCTGTTGGGTTCAGAACCAACAAAACCCAACAAAACCACCACCAGGGTTTTGTATTAAAAGATGTTAAGTTGACAGGAAATGTAGACGGAACAAACCCGAGAGGTTTACGCCGCAGAGACACAAACTACATGTTCACTAATTACTGAGCTTCATGACGCCATTGACGACAGCGTGGTTCAGACGTCATGATCGGGGTCGGGCTGAGGAATCTGGTTCTGACCCAGTCGGCGTCCTGTAGGCGGTTACAGTCTGAGGGCAGATGTTGCTCAGACCAGGACCGTCTGCATGCATTTCTATATTTTTGGAGCCTTTCTTTGCACATCCTCCAAATCTACAAATTATGGATCTGGTAAACCTGTCTCAATGCAATTGACCAAGGGATTCAGGGATTCAATTATTTGAATTCCTTTCTTTGATTGGAACCCAGTTCCTCCATTATTATTATTATTATTATTATTATTACTATTATTATTATCGTCACAGTTGTGATTACAGACTCTCAGTGAGTGCTGGTTGGAGACGTGCTCAGAGGAAGCGGATCCAAGTGGAAAACCATTTGGACTAACCCATCGATATAATGTGCATCAGAGTTAAGCCTCAGGCTCCCTCTGTTTACGTAAACGGCCGACGGGCAGCTGCCGTCGCACGCTGGTGTCTGCAACGCCTTCACAGCGCGGCAGCTGAAATGTCGCCCGGCAAACGGGCGTAAACTGACGGGGGACGAGGCGCAGTGGGGCTAGCTGATGATGCGGCTGATGTTTATGCATGATTATAGGATTTCTGCTGTTTGGAGCTTGCGAATATCTGGCGTATCGACATATTTGTGATGGACTTGGCCAAACTAGCAAAAACTCCGACTGTTTGTGAGGACAGAAACGCAAGTTGGATGTGATGCTTGCTGAGACTCACAGCCCAGGTGAGGAATCGAAAACTCACTAATAGGATGGAATCGATTTTGCAGAAGTTGGTAGTTTCGGTTCAGTGGAACAACCAAATTAATTTGGATAACTGGGAACTGAGATGTATTGGAGAGACTTCAGGGAAAATTGAAATGTATAATCTACCTGACCTATGACATTCTGGATCTGAATTGGCTTCCCCCGTGTTGCCTTGGAAGACCTGCATATTTCTAATCTCCTTGAAGATAAGTAAACATAACGCTCCTTCCCACCTCCTGTTATCCCTGCGGCCGGGAGCCGAGCGCTTCCCTAATATGTCCTTTCCTCTTTTTTATTTTATTTTGTTAGAAACTGTGACATACTCACTTTTAACCCAGAAAAGGAGTTTGATTAGTCGCTCTTTAGCTTATATTTCAGAACGTGTAGCGTGCTCACTATGTGGACCAACATTAGATTAATAATGTTTTACACCCAATAGAATGTCTCTTTAGATCTTTATTTATTTTTATTTTAGCGGTACAAAAGTGGTATCAAATTGTGCAGCTCGATCTCGAGAAGGGAGTTATTACTTTTAGTGGGATTCGGAGTTACCATGGCAACATAAGTTGCAAAAGAACGACGCCCCAAAATCCCATTCAAGTCAATAGGATTTTTAGGAAAAGAACCCTAAAAATACCCTATTTTTGTGGATTTTCTATGTCGTCATGAATTCACATAGAAATGCCATTCAAATTTAAATTTGTTTCTTGAGCAAAAAATTCTGAAGATGTGGGGCTTTTATTGTGGCGGTGCACCAGCATAGAGTTAGACTGAATAGATCCACCTTGTTGTCACGGATACCCTGGGTTTGCCCCAGAAAACCAGCTGCTGCTGGGTTTTCTGGAAACATGAAATATTATGTTACTGGGAGACATTGTGACTTCAACCCACAACTATAAAATCTAAACAACAATACAAGTGAAATAAATATCAATTATTGGCACTTGTGTCAAATTAAACGAAGGATTAGAGTTAGGGTTAGGGTTAGGGTCAGTGAGTGGATGCTGGTCACATTTCGAGCACAAACAAGCTCAGAGAATATCAATGCTGTTAAATTCGATTTAATGGTTTCAGCATAGATTACCGTATTTTCCGGACTATAAGTCACAGTTGTTTTCATAGTTTTGCCGGGGGGACGACTTGTACTCCGGAGCGATTTATGTCTGAAATTATTAACGCATCATTATATCAGATCACATGTTATTTTCGCATTAAACCACAAGAGGGCGCTCTAGGCCTGTTATTCTACCTCTGGAGTTAGTGGAGATGTTTAAAGCGACACTGAGGATGAAGATTTAGTGATTTGGAGAGACGGATGGTTTGGTAAACTTGTTAGCATGTTATTTATGCTATAGTTATCTGAATAACTCTTAATATGTTACGTTAACATACCAGGCATGTTCTCAGTTCATTATGTGTCATAGAACGTTAGCATACCGTACAATCATTCAGCCTGTTGTTGCCTCTATTCTGTTTGTCTTTCAAGATGACATATCTGTTCTCGTGTTGGATTTTATCAAATTAATTTCCCCTAAAAATGCAACTTCTATATGTATTTTCCTTCTTTATTATGCATTTTATGGCTGGTGCAACTTATACTCCAGAGCAACTTATAGTCTGGAAAATACAGTTATTAAAATATTTTAAAATGTTTAATATTTAAATGTAAGATTTTAAGGAGCTGGCAAGTTTACTTTGTAAAAGTTTTGTTACCATAGCAACAATCAGATGGTTTCAGTTTAATGTTTGAGTTTAGCTGGTCATTAATGCATCTTGGTGAACTCCAGTTCCATTTACCTGCTCAGCCAGGTAAACTGAGGAAACACCTGACCTATAAGTTCCTTCAGTATCAAACCGATACAGATATTGATATCAGATCAGTGCAACCCTAGTTCTGCTGGGAAACAATCAATGTCTGATCAATGACTTTTCTTTTACTCATCTTCCTCCTATTAGCCCCTCCCCCCAGACGTTTCCATTTCCTGCGCAGCAGAAGTCAGGACAAGCTCCTCCCCTCCTCTTCCTCCTCTTCCTCGTCTCGCCCCGCCCTCTCTCTCTCCAGACGCCTGCGGTTTTGGTCGTCTTCTGACATCACAGATGACATCATCAGTAGTCCTCCAATCCCAGCCACAGGAGTTTTCTAGACCCCTCCCCCTTCTTCATCATCATCATCATCTTCGTCTCCCCTCTCTTTCTCTCTCTCTCTCTCTGCATGCTGATGGACGAGTTAATAGTGAGTAGTTCTGTGTTTACCTGTTGCTCCGCCTCCTTCCTGCCCAAGCCCCGCCTCTTCCTGCCACGCTCAGCGCTGTTTGGCTGCTGCTCCGCCTGCAGGGGTTCTGATCCGGTTCCTGGAACTGGACCTGAGCAGAACCTCAGCAGGAAATGTTGCCTGAACTGTTTCCATGGTCCTGGTCGGGTCCGCTATCCACCGTGGCCCTGACCCAGAAGGACGACGTCGGCTTTGCCCTGATTGGTGCGGCCTGGATTTAACGCTCTGTGATTGGTCCACAGGCCCGGCCGAGCACTGCGGCCATCGCAGCAGCAGCGACAGCATCAACGGAGACGAAGCCGACGGTGAGCAGCCGCCTCATCGCCATGACATCACCAGCCGGACCTAAACCTGAAACTATTGGTCTGGGTTCACACTGCAGCCTGAAGTGACCCAATTTCACACAATAATAATGACCTGTATATGACCTGGAAGTGTCCCAATTGCCCAGCAGAGGGCGCAATAATGTCAGCATTCTCAGTCTTGTCCCACCCTCTATGAGAAGAAGAACTGCTCAGTGTTTGGGGGAAGCAAACATGTATGCTAATGGTGGAGCATAGTTTACACATCTGCAACATATTAACAACTCAATCCTCATAGTCCGACATGTTTGTTGTTAGTCTTCCCGCTTGTGTATCAGGATGCAGAATAGTGACGTTTGGCAAGTATCAGTGACATTCAGTTTGGATAAATGCGACCTGCACATTAAGTCGCTTTTGAATCGGATACGTATCGGATACCCAAGTGGCCTGGGTCGCATTCAAAAAGAATCCGACCTCTGTTCTTCAGACTGTCATGAAAAGATCGGATACAGGTCGCGTTATGTCAAAAAGATCGGAATTGGGTCAGTTCAGGCTGCATTGTGAACCAAGCCTTAGACACATCAGGCTGCAGACATGCAGGTGAGGTTGCACTGCTGCATGCAATGTGACCAGGGAGTGAGCTGCAATGTTTCCATCCTGTTTTACCCAACAGCGCCCCCTTCACCTCAGCAGGAGCAACCACAGCGACAGGTTTCTGTCCAGGCTGTAGACTGGAATCGGTTCTGGACTGGTTGGTCTGGTTCAGCAAGAAAAGCTCCTCTAGGCGGCGCGGCCAAAACATCTCTGTTTCCATGGGAACACTCTCCGTCGGTTCCGGAAGCTAACTGTGCTGCGGATTCTCTCCTCAGGTCCGATCCACAAGAACTGCCCGAGTTCCACTCCGAACCGGGCCTCCGGAACCGGCACGGCCGCGACCCGCAGAACCAGAACACGCTGCGTTCCTGACCCAGACATCGTCGTTACGGGTTTCTTTGACGAAGACCCGGTCTTTGGAGGTCGACCCGGTTCTGGAGACTTCAGCCACAACACGTCCGAGTCCAGTTCCCCCGTCACCTGTAGAGGTACGCCGACCCAAAACCAGACGTGGTCCAGAACCCTAACCGGGTCGGTAACAGAACCGAATCTCTCTCTTGGTCTCAGATGCCTTCGATCGCCCTCGGCACCTGACCAGCCTGTCCAGTGATGATGTCATGCTCCTCAGCCAATCACAGCAGAGCCTGTCGCGGAGCTCTACCCTCCCTTATGACCACGCCCCCGAGAGGGCCCAACCGCAGCGAGGAGGCGGGGCCAGGACTAAGCCCCGCCCAGGTTCTCCAGGAAGTGAGATGGTGACACTGGAGGAGTTCTTGGAGGAGAGCAACCTGCTGTCTCCGCCCCTGGTGAGAAGCCCCGCCCCCAGGCACCAATAGATCAATGCAGCAATTGATCTATTGGTCAATTGCTGCATTGACCAAACCTGATCGGCTTGTTGTTCCCCAGCTGTCCACCGGAGGCGCTGACGAGTTGATGGTGGACTATTTCAGCCGAAGTCCCGCCCCCTCCGCTGCGTCAGCAAGGGATCAGGCCACGCCCACCAGCTACGTCTCTCCCACCGTCCACTCGGCCAATCAGAGGCCGGGTCAGAGCGTGAAGCCTTCCCCTCGACAGCCGGTCGGCCAATCACTGAGCAGGACCTTCAGCCTGGCCTCCGCCGACCTGCTGCGGTCCCAGGGACCCGACAGTTACCGTGGAAACGAGGCAGAGGGGGCAGCGCGGCGCGGAGGCGGGGTCCAGCGCGAGCGCCCCCTGTCTGCCCGGTTCGCCGCCACCGACCTCCAGAGTCCCGCCGTCCGCCATTCGCCGTCCCTCAACCTGCAGACGGAGCGGGGGCGGAGCCACCGCGGAGAGGTTGCCATGGTGACCCCCGTCAGGGCCGCGCAGCCCAACCCTGCTCCCGTGGGAGGCGGTGCGCCGACGGAGGAACGGCCCTCTGACTCCGCCCACTCCAACAAAGATGGCGTCTGCAGCGGCTCCTCGGAGCGACCCAAAAGCACGCCGGCGTCTCCGGACCCCAACAACGACCCGCAGACCGTCTGGTACGAGTACGGCTGCGTCTGAATCGGACCGGGTCACAACACATCCCGGAACAGAACTGGATTCGCTCACACCCTGGTTCTGATGGGTTCTGCTGGTTCCAGCAGGTTGAATGCTGGGAAGCGGCCCAGAACATTCCAGTCCGGGTAAACAGAACCGCCCAGTAATTACAGCCTTCCTCCATGTTTAGCCACTGTCCCAGAATGCATCACTCTGGCACATTCCGGGAAGCAGAACCGTTGGGTCCGACCCAAAACCACCGAGTGTGGGCTGAGGCCCGGCCCAGACGGCTGAGGTTCCGCTGGGCCTCTAGAACCGGCTGCAGAAACCGGACCTCTGTTAACACAGCCTGAGAACTGGTCCGTTCAAGAACTGGACCTCTGGTTCTGGTTCCATTAGAACCCAGAGAAACAGAACTGTTTCCACATAGACAGCAGCAAGAAACCCGCTCCATATCTGAACCTCCAGAACCACCAGTCGGCCTAACCGGGTCAGAATATTCCACTCAGTCTGGTTCTGACCCGGTCCAGCGTCTAGACCAGGAATACAGAGAAATACGTCGTAAAGATCCGGTACAGAACCCAACAGAACCAGCTCAGTGTGAATGTGGTGAACTTGTTGAGCCCAGGATCTGGTTCCGGTTCTGGTCCATATTTTCTCTCCAGATCTCCTGAACAGAACTTGGTTCTGATTCAGTTCTGTGTTTTGAATTTCAATATTTCTGGAGGACAGTCCAGAACCATAAATGTTCTGGTTCTGATCAGCTGCTTTTCCTTTAACAGATGATGATGATGATGATGATGATGAAGAAACACTGAATCGGACCGGTTCTGGATCGTTTTGTGTAAATTACTCTGTAACTTTTGTAAATTTTTAGTAGTTGTAAATATTGGAGCCAGAACCCGGCCGGGTCCAGAGGTTCTGCGGTGGTTCTGGTAGAACCGGTTCGGTTCTGGCTGCACTTTGTTCTGTTGCTGTGATGTGATGACTGCTGAAAATGGACCTCTGGTTCTGGTTCTGCTGGACTCAGTAGAATAAAGATCTCTAAACTGAACCGGCGTGCGCTGCTCATTTCCGAACTGGGTTTGGATTCTCTGGGCGGTTCTGGCGGGTCGCAGCAGAACCTTGTCCTCTGGATCACCAGAACCGTCAGAATCCCAACAGAACCTCCTGATCCAAACCCAGTCATCAAACCAAATGTTTAGAACCTGCAGAAATATTTAGCAAAAATGTATGTAAACTGTTCATTAGTAATTAACTGGTAATTAAGTAGTAATTAACTAGTGTTTAGGTATATTAATGGCGGGTCACTGATTTTCTATAAACTGAAAGAATCAGATAAACATATTAGACTTCAATATGCGTAACCCTCACAGGTCACCTGTTGACCTCTGGAGGTGGGGTAGGTGGGGTCACCTAGAGGTCACCACAGAAAGACAAACGACCAACCAGAAGGTTCTGGTCGTGTTTCTGGAGTGTGATGGGAGTTGAACCCACAACCTTCAGGCTGCTGCTTAAAAACTTCCTGTTCCTCAAAACACAAGGACCAATAATGATTGATAATATTAGGAATCGTGATGATTATCAATAATGTGCTGCTGCAGCGCTGACCAAACTCAATTCATGTTTTTGATGAATCTTAAATATTCAGTGAGTTAAATTATTTTCTGCTCTTCATGTTTCCCTGAAATGATTCAAACTTCAAGGTTTTACTTTCCAGAATGCACCAGGACAACCGGTTCCTGGGCTGAGTCCGAGCCCAACAGAACCGGAACCTGTGGAACAGAACTCACTCCTTCCAGAGTTCTGCTGGCACCAGAAAGAATGTTCTGGACCTTGGTTCTGGTCAGAATTTCTCCACATGACCTGGACTGATAGTTCTGCTGATCCAGTCGGACCCATTGGACGTTCTGGTCCCGGTTCTGGTCCCAAGTCTGGTTCTGATCGGAGGGACTAAAACTTCCCTCAAACTTCCTGCAGCCTCCTGCCGTCCTGACTCCAGATGCGCATGCGCCCTCTGCAGCGGAGCCGCGTGTGCGGAGCGCCGTCAGTTTGCTGCAGACCGCCGGAGCGGAAGCAGCCGGTCAGCAGCCTCTCCGGCTCCCCGGCTGTCCGGTTCTTTCCCGGCTCTTTCCCGGCGCGGCTCCCCGACCAGCAGCGGAGCCTCGCGGACCGAGGACGGGTCTCCCGCTGGACCTGCAGCTGATGGTAGGAACGCGCGGGAATGTTGCCATGGAGATGAGAAGGGGGAATAAGGGGGGTCTGCCACGGTTCGTTGGGTCCTGATCTCCCGGTTCCGTCAAGAGCAAAGTCCAGTTAGAAATCCAGAACCGGATGTAAAAACTCGGTGAAACTAAAGTTCCTCATTTTTTCCCTCCAGAGACGAAAGAAACATTTCAGCTCTGAAGGTCCAGTTGGTTCTGATGGGTTCTGACGGCTCCAGTTGGGTCTGGGAGTTACCGATCCAAGACATTCTCCTTCAGTCAGGTGAAGGGCTGGAC
Organism: Poeciliopsis turneri; assembly: GCA_922788865.1. Lineage (NCBI taxonomy): Eukaryota > Metazoa > Chordata > Actinopteri > Cyprinodontiformes > Poeciliidae > Poeciliopsis > Poeciliopsis turneri. Next base: position 110,397 of record CAKLNU010000595.1, read on the forward strand.
TTTGACTAGGATGTTCTACTGCTTTGGGACCCTGGTTCTGTTGATGGCCCGGTTCTGATTGAGCTTCAGCTGCTGAACAGATGTTCTCACACACACTCACACACTCACACACACGCACTCACACACTCACACACACACACACACACACACACACACACTCACACACACACACACACACACACACACTCACACACACTCACACACACACACACACACACACTCACACACGCACTCTCTCCCCCAAGTTGCTTCATCAGCAGATTCGCTGCCAACACACAGGTTGGTTCTCCAGGTTCTCCAGGTGATCAAGGAGCTGCTAAAGGTTCTGGTTCTGGTAAGAGTTCTGGTTCCGTGATTGAACTGGTCCCAGCTGGAATAAGCTGATCAAACATCGCTTTCTGGAAATCATTGATAATCTGTGATTAATATCAATAATCATTATATAATTCCCGAAAGGTGTAATGAAGGGCTGTTGCCATGGTGACTGGGACACTGGCAGCCTTTGGGTATTGACACTTATTTACATATTTATGGGTGGGGCCAGCAGCCTTGACCCCGCAGGCCACGTGACCCCACAGGCCAGGTGACCCCACAGGCCAGGTGACCCCGCAGGCCAGGTGACCCCGCAGGCCACGTGGGCGTGGATAGGAAATGTATCTGTGTGGAAACTGACCTGATTCAGTCTGAACCCAGAATACCGAGCAGCACCGGGTCTGGAGGTTCTGATCAATCTGTCAAGTTTATTAGTAACACAATTCAGCAGCAAGGCGTTTCAAAGAGCTTTACGTCAAAAAACAAAAATACAAACTTATAGACAGACAACAATTTTGTCAAGTGACATCATTACACATCACTGTTGATTAATGTTAATGCTGTGACCAGTGTCAGCAAGTTGTGACCAGTGTTAGCTTGCTGTGACCAGTGTTAGCAAGTTGTGACCAGTGTTAGCGAGTTGTGACCAGTGTTAGCTAGCTGTGACCAGTGTTAGCTTGCTGTTGCTAGGAGGAATCTGGTGGATCACCAGCTAAGAAACAGTGGATTTGCTCTGAACCAGACTCTCATGTTCTCTGCAGAAACAAGGACCTGCTGCACTTCTCCGTCCTGCAGCAAAGCGGTTCTGTTCCGGCTGGGACGTGTGTGTGTGAGTCGGCCATGTCTGAAGACAACGTGATCAACTGCACCATCAGCCATGAAGTCCACCAGTATGTCTTCTCCTGCGTCTACATCCTGGTGCTCCTGGTGAGAGGCTCTGCACCGGCCGAGCAACGCTTCATTCATGCTGAACGCTTCAGGCTGAGAGGGTGGCGGAAATGCAGCTTCCTTCCTGAAGCGGATGCTGCGGCAGTGAGGAAGTGCTGCCGCAGTGACCAATCAGGAGAGGGTTGCTGCATCAATGCGGTCGGTTTGGAGAGTTCCTTGATTTTGATCTGAAGGGTCTAGATGTTCTGTTAGATGTGCTGTTGAAGCTGCTTCTGCCTGGTTCTGGTCCAGTCCATTTAAGGATTTCTATAAAACTATAAAGATTATTGTGGGATGTAAAACTGTTAGACTTTTAACTTTATTTCTGAACAAAGTTTGAAAACGGACCCTGAAGTTCTGGAGAACTGAACCCTTCAACAAACCAGAAGCCTCTCAAGGTTCAAACCTTCAGCACCACAGCAACAGACCATAAAATTCTTCAGCTAAAGCTAGCCTGCTAATGCTAGCATGCTAACACCACAGTCATAGCACAGCGACGTCTGGCCGACCTCTCAGCGTTAACGTAACTTCAAACCATTCGCTGAGTTTTTAGTTGACGTTTTTTTTTTTTTTGGAAGAAAACGCAGAAACCTAGCCTAGCCTCATGTTTAGTTGGTGATTGCAATTGTATTTGGGGCTCAGCCAATCAGCGCCAAGAAAAATAAAAGGTGCTGATTGGCTCAGCCCCAAAAGCAGCAACTGGGAAGACTGTGGATGTGCTGTAGTGCTAAAACTGCCTCCGCTGCACATTGATGCATGTTAAGGTATCTTCAGTGTCTGAAGTATCAAAACAAACAGAGTTCTGAAGTATTTGTGCTTTTAACTTGTCATCCAAACTTAATTGATTTCCCCAAACATCAGTAGACATGGACAGAAAGTACAGCCCCAAAGAGACTGTACTTTGTGACCTTTGTGACCCCAATGCGGTTAGCATTAGCATATCCAGGTTCAGAGTCAGTGAGTGACAGGAAGCTGATGTAACCCCAACACACAAAGTCAAACATTGGTGGCTGATTTCAGGTGGGCGTTCCCTCCAACCTGTACTCCCTGTACCACGCCGCGGTCCAGCTGCGGCAGAGGAACGAGTTGGGCGTCTACCTGCTCAACCTGACCGTGTCCGACCTGCTCTACCTGGCGTCTCTGCCCCTCTGGCTGCAGTACATCTTTCGGGTAACGGGTTCTGCTGAAGAGAAGAGCTCTGAAGGTTTGAGCAGTTTTAATGCAGCCTGGTTGTTTCTGTTTGTCTTCTTCTTTCAGAATGACGACTGGCAGCACAGAGAGTGGTTGTGTCAGCTTTGTGGTTTCCTGCTCTATGAAAACATCTACATCAGCATCGGCTTCCTGTGCTGCATCAGCATGGACCGCTACCTGGCCGTGGTCCATCCTCTCAGGTAGATCCTCTGGAACCGAGTCCCGCCGGCAGCTTCAGGCCCACGGAAAACGTTTCTGCCTTCCCGTCTCCAGGTTTACCTCTCTCCGCTCTATGACTGCAGCATGGATCGCCAGCGCCACCATCTGGCTTAAAGAGGTAGCGGTGGGTGTGGTTTTCTTTCGCCATAAAGAGGTGAGCAGAGACCAGACCAACCAGTCGGTGTGCTTCGAACATTACCCCATGATGCCGTGGGAATACCCCGTCAACTACTACCGCTTCAGCGTCGGCTTCCTGTTCCCGCTGGCCATCCTGTCCGTAAGAAACCCGTCTGTTCTGACCCAAACTGATCCGGATCAATGTCTTGAGGAAGGCTCCAGGTACCGTCCTGATCCGGAGCAGGAGCCTCAGAGCGCTGTAAGGTCGTGACAGTTGACCTCCAGCCAGGTTCATGGGGTTAGGGTTAGCTGTTAGCCATTAGCTGCGCGTTCACAGCATGTCTTGATGCTCAACTCCCACTTTTTCATGAAATGTGAATTTTTCTACACTATGTATGAATTATTTAGATTATGGATGTAAATTAATGCGAGCAGTCCCAAAGCGACCCACAGAAGAGCAGCTTGCCACAGCTTTACCCCAATGCGGTCTGGGTAAAGATGGCCGCCACAGCTTTACCCCAGTGCGGTCTGGGTAAAGATGGCCGCCACAGCTTTACCCCAATGCGGTCTGGGTAAAGATGGCCGCCACAGCTTTACCCCAATGCGGTCTGGGTAAAGATGGCCGCCGTCTCTGATGGATTATAAAGTTGCAGAGCGAAACGGTTGGCAGATGGGCAGGAAGCTGATAAAAACTAACGACGAGCCTTAGTTCGGTTCTGACCCGGTTCTGTTTGGAGTCGGAGTGGGATCGGTGGGTTTGGGATGTGATGCGTTCGCTGACTCAGACCGTTTTCATCACTTCATTATCAGATTTACTGTCTGTCTTCTGCTGCTGAATTATGGTGCATGTCTCACATCAACGACATAAAAATTGGGTAAATGCGGCGTTCAGACTGACAACTATCATTTAGTGTACGGAAGTGGAACAGAGTGGATTTGGATTTGGGAGAAAAGATCAGAACTTGTCGATCAACTGAAAAGACTGAATTTTCCTGCCGTCTTCCTGGTTCCACCACTAGAGGGCGCCACTCGCACCGCCACCCATAGACATAGAGAACAGACAACTCATGAATCGCTCGTCTGTTGTCGCTGACGGGCCGCCATCTTGGACAGGTAAACCACTCCCTTGAGCGTCATATGTTTGACAGGGGCATTAAATTTATAATAATGGGATTTTCACGCTTTTTTGCTGTAGATCTAATCATAGCTACATGTACAAGTCATTTATTTTTAGTATTTTTGAATTGGATCGATTGATGGTTCAGCATATTTGAACATTCCTACTGGGGGAAACAGAATAGGATGAATATTGTGTTTTGATGTATGTATAAACATACAAAATTATTTAGTATAATACATGCAAAATAAACAAATAAATTACAGAGAAACAAAGATGATTAAATAATTACTAGCGAAATATATGTTGCATATACATATCAACAACGTGCAATCAGGGGAGGCAAAACTGAAAAATATGATAAAATCATTTATATTGCTATTTTCACCGTGTGGATTGTACAGTATTTATTTTTCATTTAACTTTATCAATTTGGATTCTTTTTTCTTCAAAATCTCTGATTGTTTGTGTTTTCCCATTCAGATGCTCAGATGATATAAATCATGGTCCTGTGTGGACTTGTGAATGTTATGAAATATGATATTATAATTTGAACAGTAATATTTTATTTCTAAGTCAGGGTTGAGGAATAATTCAAACTTTTGAAGATTTACTCCTGGCTTTATGGCTAATCTCATCTGGTGGCCATAAATACATAATATTCTAACATCTGACTTACATCCTGCACGAGCAACAACAGCCCGTCGATTTGAACACAAATTACCACAGAGCTCAAGATTCTTCTGCTGTTAGCTTAGCGAAGTAGGAGCGACGACCTCTCCAAGATGGCCGCCGCTCGAGCAGCCAGTGCAGGTCTGGTCCTCATTACGTCTGTGGCTCCTGATGCAGGTGAGCTACCTGAGCGTTCTTCGCGCTGTGGGCCGCAGCACGGGAACCCAACCGGACCAGAAGACCCGGATCCGGCAGCTGGTCAGCAGCACCATCCTCATCTTCCTGGTCTGCTTCTCTCCGTATCACGTCTTCCTGCTGCTGCGGACGCTGTTGGAGCGCGACTGCAGCTTCATCGCAGGTGAGTTTCCTGTCGGCAACAGGTGACCCCTGCACGGCTTTTCATCTCCGTCTCTGATTCTTGCAGGAATCTTTAACTATTACCACGTGTCGCTGCTGCTCACCAGCCTGAACTGCGTCGCTGACCCGGCGCTCTACTGCTTCGTGAGCGAGAGCGCCCGCCGCGGCCTGCACCGCGCCGTCAGGCCCGTCGCCAGGCTCGTCTGCTGCTGCCGTCGCAGAGGCAACGCCAGCCCTGCCGGCCCAGCCGGCGACTCCCACGAGGTGGCGACGGACGGGAACGGCGGCCGGAGTGTGACGCTGCTGACCCACAGCTACACCAAGACAGGCAGCGGAAATGCGACCTCTGACCCCTCGACTGTCCCAGCCGAGTCCGGGGGGGACATGGGAGGAAGGACTGGGGACAGGAAGTGCAGCTGAAACACGGCGGACGCAGGCCATCAGACCGCCAGCCGGGGTTTACGGTGTTACCGAGCTTTCATCCGATCAGCTGAACGTTAAACTTTGACCTTTGACCTGTGGTTTCTACAGGGGGACTGGCTGCCCTTTGTTGATTGGTCAAAACCCGACTGGAGACAATCTGAGTGAAAGGCAGAAATGTGAGCAGACTGAGCCAGAAGCCAGAAACTTGGAAATCAACGTCCGGAACCGGTTGGAACCGGATGGAACCGGTTGGAACCGGTTGGAACCGGATGGAACCGGATGGAACCGGTTGGAACCGGATGGAACCAGATGGAACCAGATGGAACCAGTTGGAACCGGTCAGCTGGGCTGCAGTTCTCACTGAACCTTTTCTCTCAGTGACTCCATCATGTCAAACAGTTTTTATGGCTCCGTTTGCTCTAATATTTCTTTTCTTTATCATGATGATTGAATGAAAACATTTCAAATGTCACACCAATAAAAACAATAATTTTAAAAACAAACGAAGGAATCTGCCAGGAGTTGTGGACCCGGTTCTGGTGAACTGAGTCAGTCATGATTTATATCTTTATTACAGAGAAATCATAAAGGGTTGATAATAAACCGTTGTAACCATGGCAACCGGCTGCCACTCCGTGCCAAGGACCTAATCATGGCCTACGGGTGGGTTCTGATCCAGGGAGCCTAGTGTGACCTTCAGGAGCCGGCTGATCATCTGGGAGTGTGTGGGGTGAAAGGTCAAGCCATCCACCTCCATAGCCAGGTTCCCAGTTTTCCCGCTTCGTATTCCGAAACGCACCAGCGTTCCAAGGAACAGCTCCTCCTGGTGGACGCAGAGCAACAGTTAGGATGTCACTTTATGGTTCTGGTACCATCAGAACCTCACGGTACCTTCTGGACCGACGGCAGGTTCCTCCTCCAGTCCTGCAGCTGCAGGTCAGAGGTCACTGGCTGCAGTCCCAGTCCTCTCCTCAGGTAGCGCTGGTGAGCAGGACAGGTGTGGAGCAGGTAGAGCCCACAGGCCACGGCGTAGCCGGCCCAGTTAGAGACACCTGCAGCGGGTCAGAACCAGAACCATCAGAATGTGGCACAATCGATGGATGAAATGAGGGTTGGATGCTACCTGCAGTCACAGCGCAGTCTGCTGCCACATCGCAGGCCACCAGGTCTCCTTTGGGCATCAGCTGCTTCACCTTCTCCTTCACCTTGCCCATCCCCAACTCGTTGCCTCCGTCTCCGATCCCTATGGTTACATGGGTCACCCGACCGGTCACTCTGAGAAACCGGGCCGGCTACACGACGTCGGGCTTCCTGCGCCGGCCGGGACGGAGCCGGACTCACCTGTGGTCATAACTCCGGGAATGTTCTGAGCGGCGAGGAACAGGTCGTCTATGGGATCCACCAGGTGTTTGATATTCTGTCCTCTCATATTGTAATAGTTGCCGTCCTGAGCCCGGCCACTGCGCTCTATCGCCACCAGGTGGTCGAATCTGGTCAGAGGCGGCATGTTGTAAAACATGCTGTGGCCTTGACACACGGTGGGCGCCTTAGCATTAGCTTCTTTAGCATTAGCTTCTGCTAAACACTAGCCTGGTACAAGAGCCTTAGCATTAGCTTCTGCTAATCACTAGCCTGGTATAGAGTCTTAGCATTAGCTTCTGCTAAACACCTGGTATAGAGCCTTAGCATTAGCTTCTGCTAAACACCTGGTATAGAGCCTTAGCAAGTCATCTGACCTGGGCTTGGTGGGGTCTCCTTGGTGACACAGGAAGTGCATTGCAGAGTCAGGCCCGCGATCCTCGAAGGTGACCAATGGGATGGCATCTTTGAGGACTCCTAATGGAGGAAACGTCCATTCAAGGTCTGTCTCTTTAAATCTCACCAACTGATGAGCGCTACGCCCAAACCCTCACCTGTCCTCACCGCTTCGTCCACCAGAGCTCGGTTCATATCCGCCGCCCTGCGGTCTGTCAGCAGCGTCACCCGTTTCCCTAGAGACAGCAACATGGTTGCCATGGCGATAGCTCCGGGCGGACCGTCCGTCTCATCTGGAGGACTAACCAGGAAACGTTAAGATACCCGAGGTCAGTTAGGAAGTAAGTAAACCCAGAAGGTAAAGGTCATTTTATTCATAGCACATTTTCAGCAACAAGGCGATGCAAAAATGCTTTACAGGAATTTAAAGGAAATACAAACAAAATAACAAAGAGCAGAAAAAGAAAAAGCTAATAATGTTGATCAAAGTAAATCAGAAAATGTCCTCTGGTCTAATTCCTGTTCTGGGTTTCAGTAATCCGAGTCTCTGCATAATAATCTAAAACTGGACCGGCTCTGTTCTGGGTTCTGTTCTGGAAGAACTAGGTGTGCAGCGTACCTGTGCTGGTGGTGTGTGGGGAAACCGGTTACTATGGCAACAGAGGAGGCGTGGGACAGCGCCAGGCAGCAGCGGAGGAGTTCATCCTGGACAAACAGAGCCGCGATTCCCCGCTGGCCTGCAGAACCACAGAACCAGAACCAGAACCTTCTGAGATGGTGTCAGAAGGACTCGTGTTCTGGTCCCTCTCATCAGAACGGGACCTTTACCCGGGTCGTCTCCGATGATCCGCTCCAGCTGCCGGATCTTCTCGGTCGTCTCCTTGGAGACCAGGCTGTAGAGCAGGGGATTGTGGGTAACCAGGAAGCAGAGCGGGGCCAGCTGTGGGTCGGTGCCGACTGACGGAGCGTCCGGGACGTCGGTCAGGAACATGCAGCCCGGAGAGTGGCTGAATGCCAGAGGCGGTTCTGAAAGGTCCAAACAGACAGCAGTGATGGTCATCTGAACATAACTGCTGGTCGGATCCGGTCGGTTCCGGTCTCTCACTGCTGCTGAGGATGGCTTCTATAGACGTCACTCCGCAGGCCCAGAAGACGGGAACGTCACCGGGTCGGAGCTCCACCGGGTCACCATAGTCCGGTCGGGTCAGGTCCAGAATGCCCAGCAGAGCTGCAGAAAAAGCAAATCCGATGAGCCTCAGCAGGCGGTTCTGGTTCCCAGCCAGTCCGGACCAGTCAGCACCTGGGTCTCCGATGTGAACCGGAGCGCCATGGGCCCGTGGGTTCTGATGGGTCACCTCCACCGCTGTGTCCAGCAGCCCGGCTGGCACCGGGCGCATGGTGACCACCAGGGGGCAGCGGAACTCCCCTTTGGGAACGCAGCGCACGGCGGTCTGCAAGATACCACCACTAGGGGTCATCAAAGGAAGGACACCCTACTTGACCTGCAGAACCCTCAGCGCTGGTTCTGTCTGGCTTCACCAGACTGTTCCAGTCGGGTTCTGTTCGAGTTCAGAACTGAACAGAGCCGCTGTTGTCTGGATTAATCCTGGTCCTACCCGGAACATGCTGACGTTCCGGCCCTGCTCCACATTTCGGACCGGAACCCCGGCCTCTTCCAGCCGGCCCTCAAAGCCGAAACTGCAGCCCAGGTAGAAGGTCACCATGTCTGCTAGCGGCGACCCGGTTCTAGACAGACAGAACCAACAGTTAGCAGCAGAAAACCCGGGACGGGCTTTCCCGGTTCTGACCCACCTGGCCGGATCGCTGTAGCTCTGCAGGCTGGAGACGGTCTTGAACAAACGCCCATCCTGATAGACACAAAACTCGGAGACGTCCGTCCTGAAGACAGAACACCATGAGGGAACCGGATTCTGGTGGTGCCGCCGTGGCCCCGAACCGCCCAGGAGGTTCTAGAACCTCTGCTGGATGTAAAGCGGCAGCAGAGGATCTTTCATTCTCACCAACCTGATGTCAGCATGTTTTGCCAGAGGCTCACAGGAAGTCTCCCCTGATTGGCTGCGGTACAGCAGAGGAAGGGGGGCGGGGTTACTGCGACAGAAGTCCTCAAAGTCGTCGGCCATGCGGCGCGGCAGGACCACGACGTTGGCCTGCTGGTACCCTGATGAAGACACAGAAAGATGCTGAACGGATCCGATCAGAATCATTATGGATAATGCTGCGGCCTCTCCGGTTCTGGTCCACAGGGCCAAGCCGGGCCGGAGGTCCACTTAGCTCTGGCTGCTTTCAGTTGGTAAAATTATCAGACAGTATGCTGATGACACTCAGCTTTTTCTGTTCATAAACCCTGAAGAATCCAATACCCTGCAGACACAGACGGGTCCTGAGAACTTGAGTCTGAGCCAGACGACCCGTTTCCTTTCTAGACGTCTACAGAAGCGGTTCTAGTTACCCTGATCTAGCTCTAGTTTTCAGGCTTTGTTCATGTAACACATAACACACACCTGAATCTGATCCCAGCGACTGCAGGAGTAAAGTCCAAGCGCCGCAGGTCATAAACCATCTTACCGTGAGCCAGGCCAGTCGTGGTTCTTATTTTGGGATGGTTCTGTCTGATTAACAGCCTGAGTTCTCCTGGACCGAGACGACTCACGTTCTGGATCTGATGCATATTCAGATATGGATTATAATCTGCAGCGATTCCTGGAGCCTGACGGCTGAAGAACCGGAGAGCAGGAAGTGCTCCGTTAATGAGCAGCAAAGCCCTGCAAACATTAACAGGCAGGGGGCGCCGTCCTGACAGGACCTGCACTACCACCGCCACCCAACACTTCATCCATCCGGACATCCGTCTGAACATCCAGTAGAGGTTCTGGTTGGCTCAGCCAGCAGCTGCTGCTCTGATCGCCGACGTTTCCAGTATAAACCAGTATAAACCAGTATAAACCAGTCTTTCCAATCTCAGCTCTTCCTCCAGAACTTTCAGCTCGTTTCAGTTTGTGGTTCTAGGATCTGGTTCTGATCCATCTCAGAGCCGTTCTGTCTCTCCAGACCAGAACCCTAAAACTGCAGAGGAAGCTCCAGGTTCCCAAGGTCACGCAGGTCGTCACCTTGAGTCGAGTGTCTCCTGAGGCTCCTCCAGGTCTGCCGGCCGCCTGTCCTCATGGCAGACAGCATGTCTCATGTCTCGCCTGAAGGGGAAACCAGAGAAACCAGAAGTCATGTCTTCCTCCAGGCAGTGGCGGAGCTAGACTTTTTTTCAAGGGGTGGCCAAAGGGTGAGCAAGGCTTTATCAGAGGGGTCCATATACAAATGATGAACGAAAGGAAACAAATATTTTTCACACACATTCAAATTAAAATGGTTTATTTAACAAAGATTTGCCATGAAGAAACAAGACGTTAAACGGCTCTATGGAACAGTGAACATGTAAATGTAAACTCAGAGCCCAGAATATGTCTGGAATAAATATTAGGGAATTATATTAACTATTTTAAGAGTATTTTTGGGCAGACATAAGTTAAATTGTAATTAGTTAAGTTTGTGTAGCATAACATGGGTAGTGTGTGGCTACCAACTGGTCCTTTCGGTGTGCAATAGGTTGTGCTGGGTGGGGGGAGTTCAGTGCCATTTCCTTCTGCTTCACTGTCTTCCTCCCCAGAGTCTGACTCTGAATCTATATCACCCTCATCTCTCTCTGGAGCTTAATTGTGAAATGAATAAACAGACACAATAAAAAATGCAAAAAGCATCATGCTAACCTTTAGAATTAGGCTTATTGGATTTTACTATTGAATAACTTTCTGTCACAGCCTCTAACCGGCTGGTGATGCACTTGGGCCTGGTGTCTCCTGGCTGGCTTCTCCAGGTTGGTCACTGCTGCAGGGTTCTGTCTGGTCCTGGTTTCTGCCTCTTTAAGAAGAACTGGGAGATTTTCCCTTTTCTCTTCATTTGGGTTCTAGGGATAATCATGGATCCTGATCTGAATTTCAATTATCACATCAAATCTATTATAAAAACATCACATAATCACCTTAAAAATATTGCTAAAATCAGACGACTCATCTCCATACAGGATTCTGAGAAACTAGTTCATGCCTTTGTTTTTAGCAGACTCGATTATTGCAATGCCATTTTTACTGGATTATCTAAAAAAGCATTAAGACAGCTCCAGCTCCTACAGAATGCTGCTGCAAGAGTCCTAACTAATACAAAAAGAGATCAGCACATCAGTCCAGTTCTCAGATCTCTGCACTGGCTGCCTGTTGCTCAAAGAATTGACTTTAAAATTTCCTTAATAGTTTATAAAGCACTTCATAATAGAAATCCAAACCACATTTCCGGTCTTCTGCAGCCCTATGTACCACTGAGACCGTTAAGATCATCAGAATCAAACCTATTAACTATACCGAGAGTCAGAACTAAACATGGTGAAGCAGCTTTTAGTTTTTATGCTCCAACACTATGGAATAAACTTCCTGCTCATTGTAAGTCTGCCCCTACCTTGAGTTTATTTAAAACAAGGTTCAAAACTTTATTTGAAGTTGTCTATTCTTAATTTTTTAATCCCACTCACTTACTATAATTACAATTTTCATGTTTACTTTGTCTATTTTTTGTCTGCTTGCTCTTTTTTTCCATCTTCTAACAGTATGTAGTCCTTATCTTTCTTGTACTTTGAATTGTCTTTGGCTGAAAGGTGCTATATAGATAAAGTTGCCTTACACAAAATAAGAGCCTGGTATTTAGACTCCATGACTGTTTGGCAGAGACAACACTATTTTAACTATTATTTAAACTATAGTTTTTAGTTTTCTGTAGCTAGCTAAAATAATACTAAATTAAAAACAGATTAAAAATTTAACTAAAGTTAGGTTTCATATGACATAGCCTACTTACATTTCAGTCATTATAAAACTTAAAGGTTTTTCACATATTCTTTCCACACACATTTCAAGCAAGAGCTGGGAGATATAAAACATTACAGGGCAGCATGTGCACTAAAACATGTTAAAATAATCTGTCTAAAACACGACCTATCAGCACTAGCATGGCTAATATAATAAACGAGGCACCAAGCAGCGGTGCACAAACATTTTTTTTTTCTTTTTAGAAATGTATGACAAGCGCCGCCTCTCATTAGGAAGGTAACACAGGGGGGAAGGTACCGCTGAGGGGAAAATGTTGGAAATACCTGCAAAACTCCTGGACGGTGTAACTCTGAAGCCGCGGATGTGTTTTGGATCAAGCAGGAACCAACATGTCAGCTTAACCAATGAACAGCGTCAGTGAGCAGCACGTAGGCTGCTACTGCATCGGGCTGCCTTCAGGGACAGTCGGAAACTACAATTTTCCAAGCACATCTTTGCCGATCTCATAAGAATTATATTTTAAAATTACCATTTCCAGTGGGGTGGCAAGTGCCCTAACCCTGCCTCCAGGGCAGTTGCCATGGAGACGCAACCTCTCTGTTATGAGCACGTTATGAGCATGCTCACAACGTCCAGGCTAATCCAGTCTCAGCTCTTCTGCAGCCTAACAGGTTTTATTCCTGCATGATGCTGCCACCACCATGTTTCCTGGTTTTGGGCCCAGTCCGGTGGACGACCGGCCAGCCAGACTGGTCAATGTGAACTTCCTCCTCGATTATTCCTTATTATTTGTGGGACCGAGATTAAAGGAGCCCCAGCAGAGTTCTGACCGAACTTATTCTATTTAAACTGCATTTGATCAATTTTTAGAAGAGTAAGAAATCAGCTATTAGTATGGAAAATGATTGAAAAACAGCTGTTCTATATTTAGGATGATTATTACATTTCATGGTAACTCGGGTCTGCAGGGACTCGGTTCGGTTCGGACCGTCTCATCAGCTGAACTCTGGTCCAAATCACCAAACAGCAAATAAAAACTGTCCTGATTTTTCCAGCAGTTCTTTCTGTTTGTTGGGATCAAATTACAAATAATCTGGTTTATTAAAAGAAAAGAAGAAGAATCGTCCAGAACCGGAAGCTACATTTTACAGTAAACTTGTTCAACCTGTTAAAATCTGGTTATTTTCTAATATTCCGGATCTTCGCCGTTTTCCTTCTTTTACCTTCAAGTTCCGCGTTTTTCTTCTTCTCGTGTTTCATGGCGGGTGGCGGACCAGTGCGCTGCCGCCACCTACTGGACGGCAGTGTTGACAGCAAGGCATCGTCGCTCTCTGAAAATGATTTCAGCTTCGGGTTCACATAAAGCGCCTCCTGGTGGAACCGAGCGGAACTGCTACAGAGCTGGAGAACCTCAGGAGAACTGAGCAGTTCGGACAGGGGTTTCAAACTCCAGTTCTGGAGGTCTGGCGTCCTGCAACGTTTAGCTGAGCCTCTGCTGCTCCACCTGAAACAATAATGAGGTCATGAAGGCTCTGGAGATCTGAGCTACACCAGGAGGAGGTGAGGAAGCCGTTTCATTCCTGTGTTTTGTACCTGTGGCACATTGAAAGACTGCAGGACAGCCAGCAGCCCTGGAGGACTGGAGTTTGACACCCCTGAGTTAAGAGAACGTTCTGGTTCTGGTTCTGGGATCTCCTGTAGGGTCCTGAACTCTAGCTGGGTGTGGACATTTCTGGCCATTCAAATGGCCTTGGTTCTGGTTCTGAGGTCCAGCGGCTCAGTCCTGCTGGATTCTGGGAAGACCTTGAATTGGACCGCCGGACCAGAACCAGAACTCGATCCAGAAGAACCCAGAAGAGGATTTCAGGAGGAGCTGTAGGGAACTGGAATCAGAACCAGCTGACCGGCTCACAGTCTGGACTTTGACCTGGCTGATAAAAGATCCGATCGGACTGGAGCCGCCGCAGTTGATGCTGGACGCTCCAGGTACACCAGCAGAACTCGTCAGTTTGGCCCGGCAGCAGAACCCGGTTATTGGGTCCAGAATGGGTTCTGGCTCGCTGTGTCTGCTCCTGCTGCTGAGCGCCGCTCTGGCACGTAAGTCTGGACCTTCCTGGAGAACATCAGAACATCTGGACCTGTAAACACCGACCCGGTTCTGTTAGCTGGCTGCAGCATCTGCTGATTCAGATCTGCAGCGGTAACATCTTGGTTCTGGTTCTGCTGTTCAGACTGGACCCCACTCGGCTTTGGGAACAGATAAGAACTGCAGCAAAGACTTACTGGTTCTGTGAGGCTGTGTGACAAACTGGTCTTACTGGCAGTAACTGATCAACCAGTAAGGGTTGCCATGCTGACGCTGGCAGCATCCAGCGGCTCCAGTGTTTGTAGAGCTAAATATGTTCAGGTCATTGGTTATTTTTTTGATAATTATGAATGATCATTTATTATTGATTATTGTTAACTTTGCACCGATCAATACTTTAATAAGATTGATGGATGACACGACTAACTCTTTAATACACGGCAGAGGTCTGATCTTTCTGTGGTGCTGTGGGCTCCCTGTTACCAGAAACAGGGAATCACCATAGCAACCACAAAGACAGCTCACATCTCTGCAATGATTCTTTTCTTAATCTATCATGACATCCATCCATCATCCAACCAACCAACCAACCATCATCCATCCTGATCTCTGGCCTCCTGCTGGTTCTTTTCTTCTTCTACTGGTTAATGATTTTGGCCACTGAACTTCTTTAGAACAGCAGAATGTTTCTGGATCCGTCTCCAGATTTCTACCTTTAGAATATCTGATCTGGGTTTAATGAGGGTCTTCTGTTGATGTTCATCGTTCTAACCCCGCTGTTTGTTTTCCAGAGGATGTGGAGGAACCAGCTTCATGTCAGAGTAAGTTATCTACCACAGACACGTGTGGGGTCAGGGGTCGATCCAGAGCAAACAGACACAGAGCTGCTGATGGATCAATGCTGCTCTCTGAGCTTAAGGCCTGTTTATTGGAGATAGCAGCAGGAGCTCTGCCACAAAGGGTTCAAAGGTCAACTGTTCCAGTATTGGGGGGTTGTCGGACGTACAGGAGGATGTAGAAATATGACATCAGGGTTTGACTGAAGTGATGCCTTCAGCATAAAGATGCAGATGCTTTTTTTCAGTGGCTTCCAGATTTAAGGTCCAGAGGAAGTATGTGTACCGGTACAGCGCAGAGGGCCGGAACGTAGCGCCGGGGTCTGCTAGCCTCCAAAATGGGCCTAAAGTCACTTGTGAGGTGAAAACCGTTGAACTGATAAGAGCTCTTATCTGAGGTCCCGTCACTGACTCGTCCCACGTCTGCAGGTAGAGATTGAAGTCCCCCAGATGTGCAGGTTCATCATGTACACCAGAGATTGCACCGTCAGCGAAGCGTCCGCCACAGATGCTTGGGCTGAGGCGGCCTACGGCCCGGCGCCCGGCTCCGACACCTTCAGAGCCGTCATGGAGAGGTCAGAGCGCATGCTGGCACCGGTAAAACCTGAGCAGAACTAACAGACTTCAGCATTTTTAGGCCTGGATAAGTTTAGATCCGTACCAGAAAAACAACAGGACACTTCAAGAAGTGCAAACTTTGACAGCTTCAGTCGATTGGTTTATGACTTGTGATGTTACATGAGGGGCAGAGCTGGTTTTGTTCTTCTGCAGACTCTCAGTTCACCTTCAACCGAGCAGTCGGCGCACAGTCACCTGATTTTGGGACGCTCGTGTTCACACACGGCGACGCAAGCTGCTTGGGGTCTCACTTCCTGCTTGAGGCCGCCAGGGTTTCATTCTCTGCATCCTCCATTTCTTTTTAACGAAGCATCACCGAGAGAGCGCCACCTTTCTGCAGACAGACTCCTCTGTGGACGACAATATTGCAACTTCCACCCAGGAGTTTTTAGCCATCTGACAGGCTTAAGAGTAATTTAGTGAAGAATCATACAAAATGTAGAGAATTCCTCACTGTGCAACACTCTGCACAGCGCTCTGTTGCAACAGATAAAACCCACAACAATATGGATAAAAACTAATCAAACCAAAATGACACATCAAGAAAAGCAAGAAAATTAAGACGCATGAACCAGAGAGAAGAACTCGGCTTAAACAGAACGGGTCGAGCTACAGTCTGCAGGGAAACTGGTCCAGAACGGAAAACGCGCGCTCTCCAACTGGTCTTTTCCAGCTTTAAGCCGGAAAAGACCTAACCCCAGCCCTAACCCTAATCCCAACCCTAACCTACCCTACATGGCGTCAGTACTGAAGCCATGTGCTCACATTTCCTTGTTTTGGTTCAGAAGTTGAGAAGTTCTTATTATCCCGGCATTTTGTGATGCAGGCATCACAAGTAGTGACATTTCTGAGATCATCAAAAGATACTAAAGAGAAGAACAGTAATGAGACAGTTGACACCATATCATCTCCTGGAGAGCATCAGGGAAATCTCTGCTAAATCTCTGTTAATTACTAATTTCAGAAAATTCTATTTCTCTCCAAATTAATGTTACTTTTTGCTGAAGCAAGTGTGTCTTATTCCAGGAGTTCGCTCAAGGTCAGCGTCCACTCAAATGGCCGTGTGGAGCTTTACCCCAAGGCGGACGAGTCCATCAACATCCTCAACATCAAGAGAGGCATCATTTCTGCATTCCTGCTTCCCGTCATGGAGGATGGACGGACTGGTCTGGTGGTCAGTGTCCAACACCATAGAGCTCTGACTGGTTGGAGACAGCAGGACGATCTTCACACACTCCAAGACTAACAGGTGTTTGTGTTTTCCCTCAGAGTTCGGTCCATGGTCGCTGTCTCACCACAGTCACGGTTCATTCCAGGCAGGATGTTGCCACAGACGCCAGTGTTTCCAGAGATCTGTCCCAGTGCGACCAGTTCTACGGCAGGACTATCACCAGCAGCCCAGTGGCTCTGCTGCAGCAGCTGGTGAGAAAACGCTCTTCGCTTTATGTCACTGATTGTTGACTTCTGGAAAGTGTAGCCTGGCTGCAGGGTGCAGCTTCAACCGCAGCACAGAGGCAATAAAGGAGCATCCAAAGTCTCAGGAACTTGCTGACCCTCCAGCCTCACTCCATGGATAACCTGGAGAGAAACTGTCCTCAGGTTTATCTAGTCTAGACTAGATCAACTTGGCAGGACCACCTTAAACCACTTCACCATGCTCGCATGCAGCAGTTGGGAGAAGCTTCTGGTTCTACTGAGCAGTAATAACTGCTCACTGATTGGTTTTCAGCACAACCCCATCTCAAAACTCATCAGCAGCACCCAGAGCTGCAGATACCAGTTTGATAACAGAGGAACACACATCACCGCAGCCAAATGCACCGAAAAGCACATATACCTGCCGTTCTCCAGCGGGTGAGTCTGACTCAGAGCTGAGCTGCATTTCTGGAGAGTATTGAAGGTTTTTATCCACACTGTCGTCTGCATCTCAGAGACAACGGGATCTCATCAGTGGTGATCCAGGATCTGAGCTTTCAGAGTGTAAAAAGGACCAGTAGCAGAAGATTTGGTAAGCTGTTATTTCTAAAACTGCTGTGGATTTACTTTTTTAAAACTGAGGACCTAAAACATCAGTTTGTTTCTCGTAGATGCAGACCCCCTGCAGGCACAGCCTCTCCACTTTGATAAACCAGAAGACAAAACTCCAGTCCAGATGAAGGATGCTGTTCTGGGCACCCTGCAGGAGCTGGTGGTGCTAGCGAGCACAGATCAGGGTCAGAAACGGACCAGTCTTTTCCATAAGCTGGTGTCCAACCTGAGAGTCCTGAGGAACGAGACCCTCAGCCAGACAGTTGCTGAGATGGTCCAAGTGTCCAACTGGCTGACCTTCCAGGCCCTGTTCCAGTGTGGAACCTCAGAGTGCACCAGCGCCATCATGCAGGTCATCTGGACCATTGACCGGGTCTCTCTGGAGGTGGACGCTCTGGTGTACGCGCTGGCTCTGCAGGCCAATCCTGATGCAGCACGTGTGAGAGACATGCTCAGCATGGCTCAGTACAAACAGAGCAAAGCCATCATGTTCGCTCTGGCAAACACAGTGAGAAAGTGAGTCACGCCTTCAGCAACAGGGGGTCCACATGTCTTACAGGGACAACGAGGTCTTCGCTAATGTGTTTGTGTGAGCAAGAGGTTTCTTCCCTGTGGAAGATCTTGGACAGAACAATCCCTGTTAAAACTTCCCAGGATGAGACCAACAGGAATCCTAAAAGAAAATAAACATAACCAAGTAAAACAGATGGAGATATAGAACAATAGAAACTAAAATAGAGATGGATGATAGATGGATGATGGTTGGATGAAGGATGGATGATGGATGGATGATGGTGATGGATGGATGATGATGGATGGATGATGGATGGATGATGGATGGATGATGATGGATGATGGATGGATGATGGATGGATGATGATGGATGGATGGATGGATGATGGATGGATGATGGTGGATGATGGTTTAATGGTTGTCTCAGGCTGGGACTCCAGGTACCTTAACCCTAACCCACTAAGGTTCTCTTGGTCGCATCAATCTTTAATCCAAAACGGTTAGTGCTAATGCTTACTTTCAATGTTCATGCAAATGTAGATGGTAACCCACATGCTAATGTTTATGTTCATGTTAACATTCACTCTAATGGTCATAGGTTGTCAGTCTGAGATTTTTATCAAAATACTATAAAAGCAACATTAACGTTTGGTGCTAATGCTAACGCGCCCAGCAGTAACACGTTGTGTGCTGGAGCTGTAAATGTTTGCTTACAGGTTCTATCAGGGAGAGGTTACTCCAGAGATCACTGAGGTGTCAAAGTTCATGGAGACAATCCTAAACGACTGCTCAGAGGAAATAAGGGATCCTGACCGGGAGCCCGCTCCAGATCCCACGGAGGAGGCCTTCCTGGTCCTCAGGGTGAGCAAGGTTCCACAGCATCTGAAGCAGTGCCACACCAGC
Organism: Poeciliopsis turneri; assembly: GCA_922788865.1. Classification (NCBI taxonomy): domain Eukaryota; kingdom Metazoa; phylum Chordata; class Actinopteri; order Cyprinodontiformes; family Poeciliidae; genus Poeciliopsis; species Poeciliopsis turneri. The sequence continues at coordinate 129,360 of CAKLNU010000595.1, forward strand.
TGGTGAAGTGTGACTCTTCCTCTCCTGCAGGTTGTTGGTGTTATGGGTCGGGCCATGCAAGATGTCAGTCCATCACTCATCTCCTCGATTTTGCGATGCATGAAGAAACCAGATGTTCCCTTATCCAATCAAAAGGCAGCTATCCAGGCCTTCAGGCTGATGGACATTACTGCTGAGGTGGAACTCCTAATGAATCAAACATGTTCTGGGTTATTTGGCGTTTTAGCAGAAAATGTTGCTGTTGTTACAAGAACTCTGAATATTTGGTCGGGCACAGATTCGGCGCTCCCTGCTGGAGGCGTACCAGGACCCTCAGAGTCCTGCTGACAAACGCCTGGCAGCGTACCTGGTGCTGATGAAGGACGCAGACTCCAGCCTCATCAGGGAGATCTGTAGCGGCCTGCTGGGCGAGAAGGATGAGCAGCTAAAGAGCTTCGTGCTCTCTCACCTAAAAAACATCCAGAACTCTGATGACGAGAAACCAGAGTGAGTAATCAGATTACATCTCCAAGCGTGGCTGGATTCATATTTATCAGGTTCCTTTCCGAGGGTCTTCTGGTTTTGGTAGGAGATCATCAATAAATGCTAAAGCTAGACTGTCTTTAGTCTGACCTTAGACCTACTCTAACTGCTTCCCTCCAAGGCCCTTCAACATGCTGGTCCTTTGATTTAACCAGCATAACTTTGGTCTCTGCTGAGATATTCCTCCAATTTTCACTAAATGAATGTCCATTTTTTTTAGTTTAAGCCGGTTGATTCTCTGCAGGCCCGGTTGTTCTGCTTTGAAACCAGGATGTTGTGGGACCTCCAAGTCTTTTAGAACCTGTTCAGACTTGGCAGTAAACATCTCCAGGCAGATTATAATTGAATCTAATCATTGAGGGTAACAATCAGTTCTGGTGCTGCTTTCAGTCCTTTGAGTCCAGTTCTGTTTGAGCCAGTGTCTGTCCACTAAATAAATCGTAATGTGTGTATTTAACTGGGAGGAACTGATGGTCCAGGTGGTGGGACGGTTTCTGAACATGATGTCTCCGTCTCCAGACTCAGACAGCTTATTGGGGCAGCTCTGCAGGACAAACCATCATCCACTGACACCATGTTCAATGGTTTGTCCAAGAACTACATGCTCAGCTCCCCGCTGGGCTCGGTCCAGAGCAACATCATCTTTGACAGCAGGAACACGCTGCCCAAGGAGATGAAGCTGAAGGCTTCTCTGAAGGCCTACGATCGCAGCTTTGATATGTTGGAGGTTGGTGACAGCAGATCGGTTCTTCATGATGAAAAAACCCGGAAAGAGAAAGATTGCTCACCAGGAAGTGTCCTTTCAGGTTGGACTTGAAGGAGCAGGATTTGAGCCAACAGTCGAGGCTCTTTTTGGGGAGAAGGGTTTCCTACTCGAATCTTTCTCCAGGCTGATGAGGTTTGTAGGCGACAGAGCTCCGATGCTCCGAGGAGTTCTGGACAGGATTTCCCCTGGTCCAGGCAGAAAGAGGAGACAGGTGGCAGCAGCTTTTGGGATTATGGCCTCTTTAAGGCTTTTGTAGGAAGGTTTCAAAGAAATGAGTGCTGGTGATGTCTCCTCAGGTCCCAGAAGTCCATCTGAAAGCAATCAAAGACCGCTTCCAGCAGCTCCTTCATGACGTTCGGATCTCTGCGGCTCCTGAAGCTACTGCCTTCCTCCGGCTGCTGGGCGATGAAGTCGGATATATGAAGACGAGTGAAATGAGAAAAATGTTTGAGACTCTGTTCATGTACTACCATGTCTTCATCAGAGTACTACCTGCACAGGTCAGACTGGCTTTGCTGACTCTTTAGCAGATTGTCTCAACAAACCCGACTATTCTCACACAGATCATCTGCATGTAGCCGTCTCGTTAAAGCCGAGTAACGACAGAAAGGACAGAAAGGAAAGCTGCGGTGCCACACTAGGTGGGAAAACTTATGGCTGAAATGTCGCCTTTCTTCTCCAGTGGTTGAAAGGCGGAGGTGCTTTCCACGCGTCTTCAGCTCCATCCATAACTTCTGCTGTGATTAACTGTGATGTTTTATGCTTCCATCTTTTATTCCATGATGTTAATTTGTCATGGTTTTGTTGATGGGGCCTGATTTAGAAGGTAGCTTTCAGGTAGAACTGTGTTTTTGAAGATAAATATTTAATTTTCAGAAGATTTTAAGACTCCTTATGTTTCTATGTCTGCAGCTGCAGTGCACCTTTATGCAGATGTTGCCATGCTTTTCTCACCTGGGTGACCTTACAATTCCCTCCTCTGGGCCAGATTTCATCCAGAAAGTTGCAGAAATACTTCAATATTTGTTGGGATGATACACTTCTATTTTAGGGACTGTCTTAATTTATCAGTCCGGGATGAAAATAGTCAGGCTACATTTGTGAATATTGATGGTCATAGTCACATGATTTACAGAACTTTTGAAAGTACTTCCCCCCTTTCAGAGACCAGAATGAGACTAGAACATTTTTCTGCCGTTCATCCACCTTGTTTTACGTCCCATCAGGCCTTCTCCAAACTGACCTCCAGCACCGAAAACGAGATGTTTCTCCACTACGTCTTCACAGAGACTTCCTTCTCTCTCCCCACTGCCTCTGGTTTTCCTCTCAAGTTCTCCTTGTCTGGAGTGTTTGCCGCCGGCGCCAGAGGAGGCCTGACCCCCTCCACAGTGGTAGATCCCTTTTTGTTCATCATCAGGACTTCCTGGTTCTCCATGCTTCACATGCTCCTTTCTTCCTTTCTGCAGGCTGGCGTGTCCTTCATGCCTTCAGGAGGGCTGGAGTTCATCACCCATATGGGCGTTCACCTTCCAGACTATGTGGATGCAGGAACTGAGATGCTCACTAATCTCTACCACGAGAGCTCATTTCAGGCCAAAGTAACTGTGAAGAAGAACCAGGTTGAACTGTCCATCCCTGCTCCAAAGTCCAGCCATCCGCTGCTCAGCGTCAGGTCAGCAGCAGCTCGGATAAAGCAAATGAAGCTCTTCCTCTGGTTGCTGTTCTGGTGTTCATTCTCTCTTCTCTTGGTGTCTGGATGAAGCAACAAGCTGCTGTCCATCTCATCTGGACAAACTAAGCCACTGCCATCTCTGGTTGAGAACCGGGTTGACCACACTGACTGCCAGCTTCTGCTGAAAGGACTCAACCTCTGCACAGTGGTCAGCTACCCCAACGCTTCCTCTGTGGAAGAGATGGCTTCCTTCCCTCTGACTGGAGACACTATGTAAGATGAACCTCTGCTCCAGACACCATGGCTTCAAGAAACACCAATTTATTTCATTTTACCTTCCATTACATTTTACCCAGATTAAATAAGAACTGTTGTCACTTGTTGAAGGTTTGCAGTTGAACTCCAGCCCACAAAGAAAGTTTCCGGATACACGGCCTCCATCAGCGACGAGACTCTGAGGGAGGGCAGAAAGGGCCTACACAAAGTTCAATCCCTAAAGCTCACCCTGAGGGCAGAAGGTACCAGTCCACCCACTGATGAAACCGTTCAGACAGGCTCATTACATCCTGGATTCAGGATCTGAAACTTCCAGGACTGACAGCTGCAAAGCGGGCCATCCTCTGGGTTCTGATGGAGTTAATGGGGCATTGCTGCAACTGCAACACAGTCCAGTTTGAAGACTATCCATTAGTCCCAGATGCAATAATAATAATAATAATAATAATAATAACAATAATAAGCATGAGGACATTTGTCTGAACTCTGTGGTTCCTTAGCGCAGTGTTTCCTATCCCTGGTCTAGATGTTCTCGATGTTTCCCTGCTGATTCGGCTGATTAGTTCAACAAACGTCTGTCAACTGAAATCACCTGGCTGAAACATGAAGGGCAGTGTGTGGAGGACCAGGGATGGGAAACACTGGCCCGGGGCAGGGGGTTTGGGAGTCACTGGGTATGTCATTATGATCACCACCTGCTGGTGCTGCACAGGTATTACAGCAGTTTTTCTTTAACTCCTCCTTCCAGCTGCGCTGAGGTCATTTCTGAATATTAACATCGACTCTCCTGTCACATTTAACTGCAGTCAGAGTCTACAAACCACATGGATTCTTGATTTATAAATATCCACGGTAGTGAAGGTGCAACCTAAAACCTAGCAGAAAGCTCTGAGCTGTTTTCTGACAGACGTCTGGGGGTCAATACATTTGACTTTGAAACTGCTTGTTTCTATAGTTCTGATGAAACCTAAGTGATGAGTTAAAGCTGTTCTGCTTTTAGGTGAAGAGCCAACAGAGGCAACTGCATCTGTCAAGTACAACCAGAATAAAAACACCTTTTCTGCTGAGCTGCTCATTCCTGACTGTGATGTGGAGGCGACAGTGAACCTGGCTGTGACCCGGACGGATGGAGACGGGCGGAAGACGAGAGGCTTCAGCATTGACGTGACCAACAGGAACGTCACCCGGTTCTCTCTAACAGGACGTGCCAGGTCAGTCCCCTAAAACTCTGGAGGAAACCAATGCTCAGCAGTTCATGGTGCCCTGCTGCAAGCCTCCATGCTCTTATTTTAATTGCAGACATGAAATGATGAAAGAGGTCATGATGCAGCTCCAGATGGACATCCCGTCTCTGGAAACGGATGCATCCGTCACTGCAACCCTGAAAAATGAGGAGAATGTGCTGATGGACTTGGAATCAGTCCTTCACCTCCCTGCAGCTTCATACCAACAGAAAGCTTCTCTAACATATGGTATTTTTCCTGATGTCTGAATTATTCTGGTTTTAAAACCTTAAATTATCTGCATAGCGGAGTATTGTTTGGATTTTCCTTCCTCAGATGAAGATAAAGTCCAGCTGGAACTGAAAACAGACCTGGCTGCAGAGATCAAAAAGATGATTCCACATGCAGAAGACCGTCACATGCAGCTCCAGAAGCTCATCGATGACATGTTGGAGCAGAAAGTTGCAAAGACTGACATGAAGTTGCGTCATATAGTCAGCAAAGGGATTGAGGTGCAAATGTTTATTCAGCTCAGCAAATATCTTATTGTTTTTAGTCCAGAAAACTCTGGCCCATGCATTTGGTACCTGGTCCTTCAGTTGGGTTTGCTGGTTTAATCCACCTCTATAATGTTACAATTGTACAAGCCACCAATGCTGTAGTGAACAAAAACCTCAATATTACAAAGTCTGATGTTACAAGTCTGTTCAGCATCCGGTCATCAGGTTCCAAGCGTCCAGCTCTAAATGGACCTGAGTGACAGCGCGGAGCCTAACGCCGCTGTAGCAACAGCAAAGACCTTATTATGGAATTTCTTTATGATACATTTTCATATGTTCGCCATTATACTGCAGCAGGATGTTTTTGAGACGCCGCAAAGAGACGAGGGAGCATGTGAGATCGCTACATAATTTATGCAACAGTATTTATCAGTTAACCTGCTAACAACTGAGAGTTATTCAGTATTAGTTGTCCTAAATCCAGTTAGGACAACTCCAAACATCTACACTACAGCCTACAGTGGTAAAAGAAATAAAAATAAAGCATAACATACTCAGTTTCTGAATGTTTATAGACAAATCTCCTCTCTTTACACAGGAAAACTTCAATAAAATTATAGAGTTGATCTCTTTCTTTCAGATCATTAATTATCATTCATTTGTCTGTGAAGGCAGGGAACAACTGGCTGGACAAACTGACGGCTCAGTTCCCTTCTCTTGCAAACCTTCGAAGTCAGAGGAGCATCTCAGACCTCATGCTGCCAGCCCTGCCTGAGAAACTGTTCCTGCAGTCGTAAGTGTTTCAAACAGAAATATGAAGTGTCTTAAATATCAATAAGACTTTCATTCTATCTCATAATTTGTGCCTGATTTGATTTGAACAGGGACAGTTTGTTTCGATACCAGTTCAACAAAGAAAAGGCAATCATCAGTCTCCCTCTTGCACTTGGAGGCAAAACATCAGAGGAGCTGAATCTTCCAAAGACTTTGTCCTTTCCAGTCATAGAGTTACCTCAGATTGGATTACATATCCCAGCTAAAAAGTTTGTACTCCCATCATTCAGAGTACCAACCTCTTTGGATCTCCCCATTCCTCTTCTTGGACTGGCTGAAGCATCGACCAAGATCCACAGCAACTGGTACAGCTGGGAAGGGTCGATCTCTGGAGGCAACAGCACAGTGGATATTCCTAGCTACATAGCACAGTACAAGGCCATGGCTCAGTCCCCAATACACTTACTTTCATATAAACTTGAAGGTAAACTCTCTTTTTAAAACAGTGTCCCGTGTTGTTAGGGTGTTTTCCGGAGAATATTAAATACCAGATTTCTGTATATTTTCTCTCTGCTTGCTTCTAGGGGTCGGGATGATATCAGGAAGAGCTGAAGATAATCTCAAGTATCTTCTCAACTGTTCTTTCAGCCACATCTTCTTTGATAGCAGCGTCAGCATCACGGAAACCTTAAGAGTGACGGAGAAACTGAACGCTCAAGCCAATTACAAGTTAGAGGCCTCCAGTCCGTTAGGCCTTGAAACCTCTCTCCACTACTCTGCTCAGTCCACTTCTACTCTGAATTCGGATGAAGTTTCAGGAGATGGTGATCTTACTGGACTACTCAAAATAGCTTCTTTTCACACCAACACCTCTTATAGCCACAGCTACAATCTGTGTCCTCTGGCTCGAGAAGGAAGAGGAGAGTCCATCTTACGCTTCGACTCTCCCTTCATCCAGTTACAAAATGTGATCCGAGGACTTTATGCAAACTCTGAGTTGAATGTTGTATCCAGAACTAGTACCCAGAGAGATGATTTCAAGCATGTTGCAGAGCTCAAGTACAAAGATGCACAACTATCCCTGAAGTCCAAGGCTGTTGGGTTGGCATTGGGGAAATCTCTAAATAACATTGTTGAGCTTGGTCTATCAAGCCGGATGTTGATCATCAGAATTGAGTCTCAGGCAGACGATGACAACAGTAGGGTTTACTCACTCATAACTGGATCCCTAGGTTCAAATGGGGTGGAGGTTAACTCCGAAGGCTCCCTCACCTTTGAAGTGGGTCGGGCTTTGCATAAAGCATCTGTAAGAGCTGGAAGAGATGGTCTAAGCTTCAGTGAAATCAACAACATTCAGTGCAGCCCTGTCACAATAGAGAACATCTTTGATGGTGCAATTGATGTCAATGGAGCATCCTATTCCTCAACTACCAAAGTGGTAGTTGAGGAAGGCAGAGGAGAACTTGGATTTGGAGGTAAAATCACTCCTTCAGAGGTTTCTTTGTATGGTGACCTTAAGGGTCATGCCTACGATGCAGCCACAGCAAACAGCATGAATGTTGTGCTGAACAGAAGGGCCCTGACTTTCTCTGGTAACATGAAGGGAACCCTGAGGCAGATGTCGACAGAAAACAGCCATAAATTGACCCTCACTCTCTGGACTTTATCCCTCCGCTCCAAGACCGAGAACTTCATCTGTGAAGATCATTACTACAGGCAAAACCTCAAGATTGATGCGAAACCATTCATTCTGGGAGTTGACTTCAACAACAAACTCAGATTTTACGACCTCAATTTGGACAAGGAAGGTCACATGAAGCTTGAGCCCCTTAAGGCAGAGCTCCGGGGAACACTGAATGGAGCTTTCAGAGAAGAAGAAAATATCAAACACACCTATGAACTCACCTACAAAGATTGGTCAGGTTCAATGAAGTACAGTACATCTGGAAACATAATGGATGCACATTTAAGTCATAGCTGCGAACTTGAATTTGCTGGACTTTCCTCCAACTCAAAGTGTGAGGCGAAGTTAAGTTCTGAACCTTTACGTTTCAGTGGACACCTTCACATCCAGGCATTACCTTTTAGTCTGGCTATTGATTCATCTATGGACAGTGCTGGAGAACTAAGTCTCCATGGGAAGCACAGCGGAGAGCTTTTCAGCACGTTATTGGTTAAAACCACCCCACTAGCTCTTGGATGGTCACATGACTGCCGGGTATCGACCACTCACAGACTTTCTGCTAGAGAGTCTTCAACTAGCTTCAGCAACAAGTTTGAAGGTCTGTTAACTCCAAAAGGCCAATCTTTGGACTGGAAAGTCAACTCCAAAGTGAACAATCATGCCTATGAGCAGAGTATCAGTGCTTACAATAATCCTGAGAAGATTGGACTTGAGTTATCAGGAGTGGCCCTAACAGACCTTCTCAGCAGATACGAGAGGTCTAACCCAGAACCACAAACGTTCAGTATGGCTGGCTTCCTAAAGTACGACAAAAGCAGTGACTGTCATATTATTGAGATCCCGTTCATTGAGAGCTTTCCTGCTGCTTTTGAGCACTTTAAGATGATGTTCATCCGAGCTTTAGAATCCCTCCGACAGTTAATAGAGAATTTAAACATCAGTCAGATCATCACTGACTTCAGAGCCAACTTGGATCAGCTGCCAATACAAGTGAAGAGATTCATGAGAAATCTTGACTTGGAGAACAAAGTTGATAAAATAAAAGAAAGACTTGATTACTTGATTAATGAGTTCACTGTAACAATGGATGACTTGGAGGTTGGTGTGAACAATATGAGACAGATCTTAGAAAAAAACATTGTAGACATAGTTACAAAGGTAAATGACTTCATCTCTGCATCTAAGGAGTTCATCAATGCTGGGCATCTGGCTGATAAAATAACAACAGTATTTTCGTATGTTGGAGATCAGCTTCAGGCCTTTGATGCAAACTACCAAATTAAGATGTGGCTTGTGAGAACACTCGATTTCATGGAGGATGTCATCAGACAAATGGACTTCCAGAAGCTCAGGGAAAGCAGGGCAGCATTCCTGCATGATCTTGATACAAAATACAACATCCTGGCGACAATCAGGGAAAAGCTGTCTGAGATGAAAAATAACCTGGAGAATTTCAACTTTTCCCAGTTTGTGGAAGTTGTGAAGAACTTCCTGTTGTCATTTGACTGGGCTTCGTATGTGGACCAGCTTTCCTATCAAATCCCAGTGTCAGAGATAGCAAGAGTGATGGAATCAATGAATGAGGTAATCATCAACTGGATTGATGAATATGAAATCCCCAACAAGCTAAATACAGTATACACCTACGGCAAAGATATTCTTTTAAAATATGAAATTGGTGATATTTTCAAGGACCTAATGGATGAAGCAGTGGTTCTTATTAGAGAATGGAAGATTGAAGAAACTGTGCAGTCAATTGTTACAGCTCTAAAATCCATCAAACTTGAGATGATTTACAATAAAATGTTGGACTGTCTACACAGTGTAATAAACAAGATTAGAGAAATTGACTTTAAAAACAGCATTGATGACTTTAATGAACGCATCGCCTCAATAGTTGAATCAATGAAGGATTTTGACTACAGCTCATTTGTTGATGAATCAAATATTAAGATTGTTGAGCTGACAGATTACCTGAACAATGAAATCAATAAGTATGAGATTGTGAAGAAGATTGAGGCTGTTAGGAAGTTTTTCAGAGAAATTCAAAATTCTATCTATACCTATCTGGATGAACTGAAAAACACCAAAGTGGCCGATGCCTTGAAGAAGCTGAAGGATGTGATTGACGGTGCGTTTTACAATGACGTCAAACTGAAAATTCAGGACATTCTGGAGGACATGAAGCAACGAATTCTAGACATGGACATTAGAGATGAAATTCATGTCTATCTCCAGAGAGCAAGTGACTCCTACAGAAACATGGTCACCTTCTTTTCTGCTCATTTTGATGGACTCATGGAGTGGATGAAGTCATTGGCTAGTGATGAGGTTGTTGACCAGATAAAGCAGATGGTAGAAGGAGTTCTGGATCAAATCAAAAGAGCTGACATCGAAGTCTCCACTTTTACCGTCCCTCTTACAGACTTGGAAATACCAGGATTCACCATCAACCTCAATAAACTGCAGGAAATCACCATTCCAGCCCAAATATCAGTACCTGAATTCACCATCCTCAGGTCATGTACCATCCCTGCTTTCATCATAGACTTCAATGACATCAAGACCAAGATAGTGGCAATCATTGATGACATCCGGGGATTTCAGATCCAAATGCCTCACCTGGAAGACATCTTTGGCAACTTAAAAGTTCTTTACCTGTCTGAGCTGCCAGACATCACCTTCCCAGACATTGTTCTTATTGAAATAACATTTCCAGATATTAGCATTCCCAAACTAAGTCTGCAGGACTCAGGGATGAAAATGCTTACAATTCCCGATGTGACATTTCCAGTGATTCCCACTGACATTTGCTTCCCAGTGTTTGGAAAACTCCATGGAGAATTTAGTCTTTCTTTTCCAAAGTATTTTCTTATTAACAAATTCAAAATTGAGAATTCTACTACAGATTTATCAAATCCAAAGTTCACAGCCATATTTACTTCTCATGCTAAATCACCAGTCAAAGTCTTGGAGCACGCCTTTGAAGTCGAGACTCAGCTGGAGGCTCCAAGAATGGAGAGCCTCCAATTCACACAGACCTTGAAAGCTACACACGTTGCCTTCTCAGTTGACCATGAAGGCTCTCTGACTCTTCCTGGTTCTCCTGCAGAGAGTTTTGCCAAGTCTACCACAATAGTCACCACTCAGTTTTACACAGCTGACCTGCTTGGTAGTGTAGCTCTATCACTGGAGAGTGGAGTATCTGCAGTAATAGAAACATCTTACAATCACAAACTGGACATCCCAACACTAGAAGCTTCCAGTCAAGCATCACTGAAGCAAAGCTTGACAGCAAAAATGGACCCCATTGGGGTTACTGTGACTGGTGAAACTAGTGGTACTGGGAAGTGGTCCATTCAAGACTTCTTTGATGAAGGTACCCACAGAACTAATGTAGAATTGAAAGTTGACTTTAACACAGCAAAGCTGACATGTGTAGGAGACATAGACTACCAGGCTTTCAAGTCAAAGCACACACTGACTGTTGACTCAACCCTCTTAAGCCATGTTGCTGTAAAAGCTCAATGTGATTCCAAAACACCGTTTGTGAAAAACAGTGTTTTGTTTTTAAAAGGAGAGGCTGAATTTGCAGACCTGAATGCTGCACTGACAGTCTCCCATGAGGCTGAGCTCACTGGAGGTCTGGCAGGAACCATGTCCAACTCCTGGGAATTTAGAGCCCAGCCATTTGAGATTATTGTTGATGTTAAGAACAAGGTGATCTCCAAGGTTTTGCTCCCCCTAAAACTCACCGGTAAGGTTGACCTTGAGAATGATTATGGTGTTGTGATAAACTCAGAGAGGCAGAGCGCATGTTGGTTTGCTTTAGTCAGATTCAATCAGTACAAATACAGCCACAACCTTACAGCAGAAAACAATGAGAAGGACATCTACATCCAGTCCAGAGCAGAGGGAGAGGCTAATTTGGAGTTTCTGATCATTCCTCTCTCTATCCCAGAAATGACTTTACCTTATTTCCAAATCCAGACCCCAGAGCTTAGAGACTTTTCTCTGTGGGAAGATGCTGGCTTCAAGTCCTGGCTTATCAACCCCCAACAGTTATTTGACATGGACCTGAAGTTCCAGTACCACAAGAACCCAGACTCACACCGCTTTGAATTGCACCTTGAACCAATCTACAGTGCAATCAACGACAACTTTGAAATCATCCAGGGTCGATTTGAAGCTTGCAGAGACAAAGTGGTAACACTTCTGAAAGATTCATACCATGTAGCAAGAGCACAGTACATCAAACACAAAATCAACACATCCAGTCTTCCTCCAAAGATCTTCAGGGTCCCTGGATACAAAATTCCCTTTCTGGACATCCAGGTTTCTGCTTTCAGAGCAGAGATGCCAGCATTCAGTTACTTTGTTCCAAAGGAGGTCAGCACAGCGAGCTTCAGAGTCCCTGCTCTGGGGTTCTCTGTACCGTCCTACACCTTTGTGCTCCCATCTCTCAGGCTTCCTATCATCCATGTTCCAGAAACTTTGGGAGAAATCAAGCTGCCCAGTTTCACCTTGCCAGCTGTGCAGGACAGTGTGGTGATCCCAACAATGGGGAACATCACGTATGATTTCTCCTTTAAGTCCACCATTATCACCTTGAATGCTAACGCAGGCCTTTACAACGAGTCAGACATCATTGCTCGCTTCAGTGCATTGTCTGTGTCTGTGTTTGATATTCTGAATGGAAAACTGGATGGGACTACCAGTCTGACAAGGACAAGGGGATTGAAACTGGCTTCCTCTGTCACTTTAGAGCACAGCAATGTTCAGGGCAACCATGAATGTTCTGTTAGCCTCACCAAGAGGAGCATGGAAGCTTCTGCAGCCAACTCTGTAAAGATCCAACTTCCCTTCCTCCAAATAGAAATGAGTCAGGATCTCAGTGGGAACACAAGAACCAAGTTGAGCCTTGTGTCCATGAAAAAGCTGAGCTACATGTTTAATGTTCCCCAGATTGCATCTGCAGGCAAAGGAAGTGTTGACATGACCTGGAACGTTGAAGCTCTGTCCTCTCATGTGTTACTGGAATCTTCTGCTCAAGGAAAGTCAGACATGATGACAATGAACATGTTTAATATTTCAGGCAATCTGGAAAATAGGAAAACCTTTTACATCAGTGTTAATGGTCTGCGTACCACCAGCCAGACTTCCCTGAGCTTAAAGATGAACCAACAGGAGAAGAGGAAACGAAGCCTGAGCAGCAACCTATTCTTGGTTGATTTGGAAAACACAGTTGCCTCTGATGTTTCCCTACGCCGGGTTTTCACAACAATTCAGTGTAAAAGCAAGAACAATGTTCAGATTAGACATTTATCCATGACTGGAACATATGTTGTTGGGGTGGAGCTAGCTTTAGTTCCTTTAAAAACCTTCACGACTAAAGTGAAGTGTGAAGCTGATCAGTCGAGCACTTTGGCCGACGCCGGTCTCAGTCAGGAGATAAACATCGTTATCAGCTCTGAGAAGCAATCCTTCTCCTGGAGTCTGGAGGAACATCTGGGGTCAGTCATTCATGGTTCTGACTGGAAAATCTTCAACGAAGGATCTGAAGCAGGGATGGCTTTTTCTGGGTCGGTCGGAGGGAACCTGGCCTTCATGATGTCCATCAAACTTCCTGTTTATCAGAGGACGCTGTGGGATGTGCTCGGATTTAATGAAGTGTCAAACATTAATGATGTTCAGTTTTTGAACTTCTCTTCTGCTGTTGTCTACACAAAAAGCACGGATGGCTATGGCTACCAAATACCAGCTCATCTCCTAGAAGACAACATCATGTTCCAGCTTCCAGCATTTAGCATCACTCTGCCTTCCTGGCTGAAAGAAATCCCTCACTCCATCAGGAATATTGACATGAGATTAGACGATGTGGTGGTCCCGGATCAGGTCCGTCTTCCTCCTGCAGTCCTCATCCCTGCCTTTCATGTCCCATTTACCAGCTTGGACATAGAGTCCTTCACAGTGGACCCAAAAAACCTGAACATCCCTAAACTGATCACCACCAAAGCTTTCAACATTAAGCTCCCCAGCCTGCCTGTCATATCAGTGCCCAGTTATGACATTAACACAGAGTATCTCCGGGACAAGATGTCCTTCGTGTCCTTCAAGTTTCCACAGTTTGACATCAGAGTGTCTTCTTTCACCTTACCGAAATCCATCACCATTGGAGACCTCTCCATCAGTCTGGACGATATCACGAGTCACATCTCAAACTTCAAAATGCCTACAATGGTCATCCCAGAACAAAGAGTGGAGATCCCAGAAGTTGTCCTACATCTGCCTTCCAGCATCTTCATCCCATCCTTTGGTGCCCTAAGTGCCACTTTAAATATTTCTTCTCCTATCTACAAAGTGTCAACTACTGTCTCTGTGAGCAACAAGGACCCCAACCTTGAAAGTTCCGTCAGCTCCCGCTGCACGTCCACCCTGGTCTTCATGGAGTATGATCTCACTGGTAGGACAGACATGATTCCTCCATGGTCCCTGACGCATGTTCTCACATGTTCTTATCTCTGATTGTTTCTTCAGCCTCCACAGTTGTTAGATATGACGACAAGATGCTTCAGCTGAATGGGAACGGCAGGTTGATCCACAGGGATGGAAACATGAACTGGCAGTATGTGTTGGACCGTCCACTCAGGTTGGTGTTTGCCGTCATAACTCCGTGCTCTGCTGTTAGCCGTGGAGTAACGAATTGGGGATAATCTCTCCTAACAATAATGATTATTGCCCAACATATTCTGCATCTCTTTGAGGAGAATAATCCAGACTATCCTCATTAAGATGAATGTCCTTCATCTAGTCGATGTTGTCTATCTGCTCTGATGTCACACAGGAAGAAGCCTTGTAATTGGCTAACTTCAGACTCCCTTTAACTAATTGGTTGATGTTATGATAGATGTTGGCTCTACATTTTCAGTGAAACTCAGCTAAACTTCCTTTCTTTTCCATCTCAGTTGTTTGTTTTAGTTCCAGATTTTATCAGTTTCCTCACATAAAGTGGAGCTCATAAAGAATTGGTCTGTAGGAGATATTTTCCCAATTTTAAAACATAAAATGAGTCTGAAAGTGTTCGTCCAACCCCAAACTTCAAAGTAAACAACACTCAGGGATAATAATAAAATTATCTCTGCCATGGATGAATTACTGACTAAACACACCCAGTTAATTAGACTTATGTTAATTAGATTTCAGTGCTCTGTATATCTTAATGAAGCTTTTATTGTGAAGGTCTCCCCTACTGATCCTATCGATAGTTCGGTCCCCGTGGCGATTCAAGCTGCTCTGGTTGCTGAATTTCCTCTCAAAATCTCTGTGTACTGAGATCACCTCCAGTGATACCAAGTCTGTTTTTCCAGTCCCACAGCATCATAATTCCTCCACCAAAACTACTGAAAACCTGCTAAACAAGTTCATTTCCCTTCAGATGTGGAGGGAAACAAGCTTCCCAGTGCCATCAAATTTACCTCCAGGAAGGATTATTACAATCAATCACACATTTCCTTTTCCTCCTCTTGTTCTCAGTTTATATTAATATTAGATATTTAAAAAAAAACATTAAATCACTTTTATAGATGCCAACAAACGGGTTAAATTCCTGCACTCTTTGATCTTTCAGAACAAAACGTGAACTCTCTCGAGGAGATTCTGTGAACCGGTGAGTCTCCAAAAAGAGCAGCTCCTGATGTCACATTGGAGAAATAAGTATTTAACACATCACACATGAAGCACAGAACAAAAGTGGCATGAATATCTCAGCACATGTCGAGTCAGGTCAAGTTTATTTGTAGACTTTGTACAACACATTTCAGCAACATTTCATTTACAAAACTACAAAGTCATGGAATCAGTCAACAACTGAAACATTCCATTTTGTTAAGGGCCATTTTTCAACATCACATGTAGAACCGGGCTGTGTAGAACCGGGAGGTGTAGAACCAGGCTGTGTAGAACCGGGCTGTGTAGAACCGGGCGGTGTAGAACCGGGCTGTGACCTGCAGCAGGAATCAAGTTTCTCACATCGGAGACTTTAGTAGTCGGACCTGCAGCAGGAATCAAGTTTCTCACATCGGAGACTTTAGTCTCTGGTCCTGGAAATGTTCTCCAGCTGCTAGAAGGCCCACTTTGGACCTGCAGAGTCAGGTCAGAGGTCATCACCTCACCTAGCCTAGCTGTAAGAACCTATGCAGGCCACACAACAGTAGATGTCCATAAATGAACTATCCATCCATCCATCTTCTGCCGCTTATCCGGGGTCGGGTCGCGGGGGTAGCAGCTTAAGAAGGAAGGCCCAGACTTTCCTCTCCCCAGCCACTTCCTCCAGCTCCTCCGGGGGAATCCCGAGGCGTTCCCAAGCCAGCCGAGAGACGTAGTCCCTCCAGCGTGTCCTGGGTCTTCCCCGGGGCCTCCTCCCGGTGGGACGTGCCCGAAACACCTCACCAGGGAGGCGTCCAGGAGGCATCCTGACCAGATGCCCGAGCCACCTCAACTGGCTCCTCTCGATGTGGAGGAGCAGCGGCTCTACTCTGAGTCCCTCCCGGATGACCGAGCTTCTCACCCTATCTCTAAGGGAGAGCCCAGCCACCCCTACGGAGAAAAAACCTCATTTCGGCCGCTATGTATTCGCGATCTGCGTTCTTTCGGTCATTACCCAAAGCTCATGACCATAGATGAGGGTAGGAACGTAGATCGACCGGTAAATTGAGAGCTTCGCTTTTTGACTCAGCTCTCTCTTCACCACGACGGACCGGTACAGGGCGCGCTTCATGGCGGACGCTGCACCAATCCGCCTGTCGATCTCACGCTCCCTTCTTCCCTCATTCGTGAACAAGATCCCGAGATACTTGAACTCCTCCACTTGGGGCAGGACATCTCCCTCGACCCGGAGAAGGCACTCTACCCTTTTCCGGCTCAGGACCATGGTCTCAGACTTGGAGGCACTGATCCTCATCCCGGCCGCTTCACACTCGGCTGCGAACCGCTCCAGCGAGAGCTTCAGATCACGTCCCGATGAAGCCAATAGGACCACATCATCCGCAAAAAGCAGAGATGCGATCCTAAGGCCACCAAAACGGATCCCCTCAACACCTTGGCTGCGCCTAGAAATTCTGTCCATAAAAGTAATGAACAGAATCGGTGACAAAGGGCAGCCCTGGCGGAGTCCAACCCTCACTGGGAACGAGCCCGACTTATTGCCGGCAATGCGGACCAGACTCTGACACGGTTATACAGGGACCTGACAGCCCGTATCAAAGGGCCCGGTACCCCATACTCCCGGAGAACCCCCCACAGGGCACCCCGAGGGACACGGTCGAACGCCTTCTCCAAGTCCACAAAACACATGTAGATTGGTTGGGCGAACTCCCATGCACCCTCCAGGACCCTGCTGAGTGTGTAGAGCTGGTCCAGTGTTCCACGACCAGGACGAAAACCACACTGGTCTTCCAAAATCCGAGGTTCGACTATCCGATGGACCCTCCTCTCCAGTACCCCCGAATAGACCTTGCCAGGGAGGCTTAAGAGTGTGATCCCTCTATAATTGGAGCACACTCTCCGATCCCAGAATCGCCTCGAAGCCATACGGAAGTCTTTCTCCATGGTCTCTCCGAACTCCTCCCATGCCCAAGTTTTTGCCTCAGCAACCACCTGAGCCGCACGCCGCTTCGCCCGCCGATACCCATCAGCTGCTTCCGGAGTCCCACAGGCCAAAAAGGCCGGATAGGACTCCTTCTTCAGCCTGACAGCATCCCTCACCGAAGGTGTCCACCAACGGGTTCGAGGGTTGCCACCACAACAGGCACCGACAACCTTGCGACCACAGCTCCGATGAGCCGCCTCAACAATGGAGGCACGGAACATGGTCCACTCAGACTCAATGTCCCCCGCCTCCCCCGGGACGTGTTTGAAGCTCTGCCGGAGATGGGAGTTAAAGCTCCGTCTCACAGGGGACTCCGCCAGACGTTCCCAGCAGATCCTCACAACACGTTTGGGCCTGCCAGGTCTGACCGGCATCCTCCCCCACCACCGGAGCCAACTCACCACCAGGTAGTGGTCAGTGGACAACTCTGCACCTCTCTTCACCCGAGTGTCCAAGACATACGGCCGCAGATCCGACGAAACGATGACAAAATCGATCATCGAACTGCGGCCTAGGGTGTCCTGGTGCCAAGTGCACATATGGACACCCTTATGCCTGAACATGGTGTTCGTTATGGACAATCCGTGACGAGCACAGAAGTCCAGCAACAGAACACCACTCGAGTTCAGATCGGAGGGAGCGTTCCTCCCAACCACGCCCCTCCAGGTCTCACTGTCATTGCCCACGTGAGCGTTGAAGTCCCCCAGCAAAACGAGGGAGTCCCCCAGGAGGGGCACTCTCCAGTACCCCCCTCTAAGGACTCCAAAAAGGGTGGGTAAGCTGAACTGTCATTTGGCCCGTAAGCACAAACAACAGTCAGAACCCGTCCCCCCACCCGTAGGCGGAGGGAGGCTACCCTCTCGTTCACCGGGGTGAACCCCAATGTACAGGCGCCAAGATGGGGAGCAACAAGTATGCCCACCCCTGCTCGACGCCTCTCACCGTGGGCAACTCCAGAGTGGAAGTACATCCAGCCCCTCTCAAGGAGACTGGTTCCAGAACCAGAGCCATGCGTCGAGGTGAGACTGACTATTTCTAGCCGGAACCTCTCAGCCTCACACACCAGCTCCGACTCCTTCCCACCAGAGAGGTGACATTCCACGTCCCAAGAGCCAGTTCCTGCAACCGAGGATCGGACCGCCAGGACCCCCTCCCTCGACCACCACCCATCACACAATGCACCCGACCCCTGTGGCCCTTCCCATAGCCCATTGAGCCCATTGGAAGAGGGACCCATGTTTCCTCTTCGGGCTCAGCCCGAAGAGGAAACTAAATGAACTAATATGTGATAAAATAGAAGGAAAATGTATTGAACACATAAATAAAGGCTTGTAAAATCACCACATCACCTGAGGTCGATCAGTAACGAGGAAGCAATTTGGATCAGAACCAGTTACCAGATGTAACTGGTTCTGATCCAAATGACAGGCTATAGCGAGGTGTCACTCAGGGAGCATATCATGACAAACCAACATGCTGATGGGAGGAGCTGAGCTGCTGAAAGATGCTGTTAGAATGGTTGTGTTCCAAAAGAGGAGTGGACGCCTCTGTATCATAATCTGGACATGACCAGTTGCTCCCAGCAGGATTTCAGATCATCTCAGTGCATCACGGAGACACAAAGGACAAACAACTATGGATACCCTCGGGAGCTAAGGGCAATTTGGAGAGCCAGGCAGTCGTGTTCACGGACTGAGGGCGGAAGCTGCAGTACCCAGCGAGAACCCACTCATACACAGGGAGAACGACTGCATGCAGAGAGACAGGCCAGGATTTGAGCCCAGATCAAGGCAACAGTGTTCCAACTGATCAGATGAGACAAAAATGCACCTGTTTGGATAAAGGATTCTCTTAAGCCTTATTTCCAGTGAGTGGTTCAGAATGCTATTTTGTCTGTTTCCATTGTAAAGACAATTTTTGCAAAAGATTCATAATACACCATTCCTGGGCTGCCTTCAGTCATAGGTCCATGGGACAATGTTACAGTCTGTTAGGGTGGAGCTACTGACCGCACTGACCCCTTATCAAGTCACATCAACCTGTACTTGAACTGCATTCCCCCTTACCAAACCGCACAGGTCTGTGTCATACCGCTCAGTGTAGACAAGGAATTAAATGTTACAACCCTGATTCTGTTTCATTCTACACATTTTACTCCATTCACAGAATACAGTCTGCCTGCTTCTGACCCTTTAAGGAAGAAGACTGTAATGTTCTGCAGATGCCTGCCTGCAGCTTCATTCTCACCCTCATCAGTCCAACACACTGTTATCTTCAGGTTCAATCTGATTTCTAATCTCCTCTGGAAGACCCCACTCATGGCAAGAGCTGCATTTTTACATGTTTCCACCGTCCCATTAATAAATGACCAAACCTTAGCTTTGCTCACATGTTGCTGAGAATGTATTGCTCACAGATAAAAATAAGAGCAGGAAGTAATGTAACAGTTATATTACTTCCTGGAGGTCATGTGATTAATTAGAGCACTGCTATTGGTGAGCATCATTTAATGAGGTCCAGTCAGCATGGGGCAGCTCTGTGGTTGTGACCTGATTGATGCTCTCTGGTTCCTGACGTGTAGGGAACCTCAGGTCAACAGTCTAAATTACAGATGACTCACCCGAGCAGCGGTTCTTCTCCCTGCTGGACCCGCTCTAACTGTGGTTGTTTCACAGGAACTCTCGTCACACCCTTGATGTCGACATCACCAGCCGGATGTTCACAGACTTAAGTGTCCGTGTTGCCTCCCGTAAGGACAGCATCACAGCGTCCGTGTGGTCTCCGTCTGCCGGCTTCCTGGGTATTCACCTTCAGCGAAGATCTCTGTCACAGCTGCAGGGAAAAGTGTTCAGCAGATATCTGGTAAGCCTCTCTGATGCTCACACTTCCTTCCTAACCACACTTTGTCTTCGCTGAGGCTGTTTCTCCTCTCCTCTTCAGTCCACTCCTGGGCAGGACACCAACATTCTCACTGCCAAAGCATCGCTGAGGAACTCAGACAAGCTGGTCCTGCAAACGTCGTGGAGTTGGGACTCTGTCAACGATCTGATCACGGGTTTCAAGGACCGGATCCCTCTAATGACCAATGCCCTGATCAAGTTCCTCAATAAGTACCACACCGCACACTTTGGCTTTGACCTGAACCAAGGTTCTGTGAAGCTGAGAAACGCTGTGCTGAATCTGTTAGAGATGATTCACCAGGAGGTTCGAGCTTTCGTCAGCATGATGCAGGACTCAGTCCAAACCGCTGCTGATCGAGGAAAGAACGCCTATATGGAAGCTTCTGACATACTAAGGTTCACCAACATGGTGAACCTTACAGACATCCTGATGGATGAGCTCAGAAGTGGCCTCAAGCACACCTGGCACAGCACAGAAGTTCTGCTATGTCCGGTGAGAGACTTCCTCAACAATAAAAACTTCTCTGTTCCTGGATCAGGGGAGAAGATGTCCATCATGGAGAAGTTTTCCAGCGTCATGAAGGGGATTTCTGAGCAGATCAGGTGGACGGCATTCACCATTCCCGGGACTGACGTTCTTCTTGATGGAAACAAGATCATGGAGACTGTGAAGAGAGACGTAGCAGCTATGATCCATCATGTCATGGAGTTTCTTCAGAAGACCCTTAAAGATGTGTTGCAGCTCCTCGCTGAAAAAGCAGAGCATCTCCGCATTTATGTAGAAGATCAGAACCTGAAGGTTTCCCCACTGGTCCAATTAGTTCACAGGAACATTAGAACCTTCTTTAGGCAGCACACAGACCAAGCACAGACATTTGTCTCTGCATACAAAGACCTTGTCAAACTTAAGGTCCATGAGGCTTACGGTGCCTTCAGCATGGAGAGAGTGAACAGCGCCACCAAGGGTTTCATCAGCACATTACAGTCTAATTTCTCTCAGGCAGTTAGTGAGAGGCTGAACGTAATGAAAACGGCGTCTCAGAGTGCTGCACCGTACATCCGGGTGGGGAAGGAGAAGCTGGATGTAGAAGTTCCTCTTCCTTTCCTCTGGAAGTCCTTCAGCGAATGGCCAACTCTGCTCAGACCCTGAACGCCCAACCAATCATCATCTAACCCTAACCCTCACATCCAAGTTCCTCCAGGTCCCTGTTGGATAGTGTTGGATCCACCTGGTTCCTCCAGGATCCTGCTGGTACATTATCAATGTTTTTATCTTTGGCAGAATAAATAAATATAATGATGAGAACATGTGTTCCAGTTTTGTCTCATACTTCTAACACTGTACAGTCCAGTAATCTTCAGGATGAGTGTCTGTATGAATAGTTTTAGTTTTGTAATTTATGCATTATAGGGTCTTTTGTGGTACATTTAATGGACCTTTAATAAAGAATGAGTAGTTCCTTACAAAAGTATTCACACCTCTACATTTTTCCACAAGTTTTTTCCCCCCAATTTTTCCAATCCCACACATCACTGTCAGGTAAAGATAAGTCTATGTATAGCGCCCCCAACTGGGTGGAGGGTGCTGCACAGTGTTGTATAAAGTACTGAAATCTCGGAGTCAAGTAAAAGTATCGGTACCGCTCCAAAATATGACTTTGGTAAAAGTAAAAGTCACTGATTGAAATGTTACTTGAGTTAAAGTATTAAAGTATCTGAAACGTCTTGTACTTAAGTACAGAAAGTACTGTAAAAATGGATGAACTCAAGTAATGTAATGAAAAGTATAAGTAAAAAGTAAAACAAGGCAAACGCAGTTTGAATGACATTTTTTATATTTTGGTAAACTTGTAAAATACACTTAAAATAATGAACACAACCAAGTGCAGGCAAAATGAAACCTGCTAATAGATAAACCTGCAGCATCATTTAGTTAAGAAAATTAGGAGCTTTACCTAAACCACAACGTTTAAATAATTAATAAGAGAAAATAATAAATAAACTTGTAATCCAAAAAATACAATAATCCATGAAACAGCCAACACTCAGTACGTTCTGATGACGTCACCACATCGCGCAACTCTCTCTCGGTGCGTCACGATCCGGAAACAATAAAGCTAATTGAAAATAAAGCGGGAAAATGTTTGAAAATGACAGATAAGGATTAATGTGAACTGAAGCGGGAACACCGCGTGTGACCCACGATGAACCGCGCCAGTTTAAACTGCAACAAAACGGAAGTTAGAGATTGTGTGTTTGTGTGTGTTTGTGGTGTTTGTGTGTGTTTGTGTGTGTTTGCGTGTGTTTGTGTGTGTTGTGTGTTTGGTGTGTGTGTGTGTGTTGTGTGTGTGTGTGTGTGTGTTGTGTGTGTGTGCGTGTGTGTTGTGTGTGTGTGTTTGTGTTAACGCGGCTCTTTAATTAGGTCGTAACTCGTGACGCTCCTGCGTCACAGTAACGAGTAACTAAACCACACATTGAAAATGTATCGGAGTAAAAGTAGCAAGCAAGATCGAAATGTAGTGAAGTAAAAGTGAAAGTTATCAAAAATTTTCTTACTCGAGGAAAGTATGAAGTACTCCAAAATATACTTAAGTAAAGTAGTGAAGTATTTTGACTTCGTTACTATACAACACTGGTGCTGCATAGGAAACGCTTCACCTCAGGCTCCGGAAAAGATGGCGGACAGCGTTTCTCTGAGCTCCCTAAGAGGTCCTGACTCTAAACTATTGTATGAAGTAAACTACTAATAATTATCTGTTAAATCAGCTCTCAGATTGAAGTATGAAGAAAAGCAGCAAGTTTATCCCACCTGCAGTCTAAGAGCTCGGAAAATGATCAGACTATTCAGTGCTAATGGAGTTAGCTGCAGCTAGCAAAGGGAGAACGAAGCCAGGCCCCCGAACAGCACTCCGGAAAAAACACACATGGATAAAAGAACCAAAGGTACGTCCCAGGAAGAAATGAACACTGAGGCTGTTCTGAGCGCTATAAATTTCTTAGGACAGAAAGTAAATGACCGCATGGAAGAAGTTGGCATGCTAATGCAGCAGCACAGTGCTCTGCTAGCGGCTATTGCTAAACCGGTTCAGCTAAACTCAGAGGAACTAAACGACTGTAAAAAGAAAATAGCAGAATCGGAGAAACAAGTGGATTCACTCTCCAAAGAGAACACACAGTTGAGAGAAGGAGTCCTGAACAGTGAAAGATATAAAAGACGGTGGAGCCTCCGAAAAAAAGGAAAGTAGTGAGAACATCCGAGACGAAGTGGCGATTCTGTGCAAAATTGCACCTGATTTGGCTTGAAAGATGAATGAAGAGTTGATGTTGTCCAGAGTGGGTCAAAGGTGCTTCACAGAGTCAGACAGATCATCATCTGGAGGAGAAGTAAAACTTGTCCCATGTGCAAAGAAGAAGGAGTTCTCATCTCTGAAGATTTGACACCAGAAGGGCGAGACAAGCACTCTGGACAAAAATTGAAAAAGCAAGAAAAGGCAAAGCTGCAGCTTCAGGGACCCGTTTGGTTTCATAAACGCATCATGGATATTTATTCAGCTGAGAACTGAGATGCAGCAGAAATGAATATGGAAAGGTAGTGGACTGTTCTGCTAATGGACTCTGACTTAAGGGTTTCTTCCTCTCCTACACCGTTTGTACTTGTGTGCATGTGTTCTACTTTTCAGATAAAAACGATTTTTCTTTTGTTTCTTTTAACACGAAGGGGCTAATTAACCTAAACCCTTCCTTAAACGGAACGCAGTTTTTTGTTTTGTAAAGAACAACAAGCACATTGCACCTTTTTACAGGAAACTTATCCTGATGCATCTGCCATGTCGTTCTGGTCGCAGCAATAGGAGATAAAATCCTTTTCAGTCGTGGGACAAATCGATTGGCTGGAGTCGCCATCTGCTTTTCCAGATGTCTGGGTAAGATTTTAAGTGAAAAAGCAGATAAAGATGGACATTGGGTAGAAGTTGATAATGTCCCAATAATTTTGTTAAACATTTATGGATATAATAATGATTAATACAACAGGAATCTGTTGCATCATATAACGTTGGTTATTGAGGAGTTCACTGCTAATTTTCCTACGGATCATATCGTAGTAGGAGGTGATTTCAATTTGGCTCCAGATGAATATGTGGATCGATGGCTTTCAGTGCTGGCAAAAGAAACTCCAAATCCTACAGTTCACCTGGCACCATAGGTCAAAGTAGATCACGCATTGATTATTGGCTGGTATCTGACGCAGTCCTAGAGTGTGTTAAAGAAACAGACATAGCAAATTGTCCTTTAAGTGATCATTGCATTATCAATTTAAAACTACAAAAACTGATAGAGGTTCGAAACCCAATAATTGGACATTTAATTCAAACCTTATAAATTTTAAATATATCAAATGACAATTCTATTAAAACACCAATTCATAAATGGGAATACTTGAAATATAGTATTGGAAAGTATTGAATTAAATTTGGTCAAGATTTACACAGAAAAATGCAAGTAGAAGAGACAATAGTGATTAAAGATCTTATGTTACTTTCCAGAAAATGAAGTTGGAGTGACGAAGAAAAAGAAACTATAAATAAATTACAATCTAAATTAGATGATATACATAAATAGGGCCAACAGTGCTTATGTAAGGTCCAGAGCCAGGTGTATTGAAGGAGGAGAAAAGAATAGTGCTTTCTTTTGTAACTTGGAAAAACGTAGGCAGGAGTATAATGCTATTAATAGTCTTATAATTGATGGAGTGGAATGTTCTGAGACTTAACAAAACAACACAAGAAGTATTAAAGTTCTATAGTAATCTTTATAAATCTTCACATTGTGAAGAAGTTTTATTCGTATTAAATGATGTTCCTTTATGTGTGATATAAATGTAATGTTTTTTGTATCACAGTCGAGGTGTTTTTCTGTGCAGCTGGGAGAGGGGTACAAACTAATGAAACAAGATGTGTCTACTGAACTAAGTTTCCCAGGTTGCTAAACTTTCCCAGATAGTTGTTTTGGGGAACTAGTTGTTTTTCCCGTGGCCTTCCCTGCGTGGAGATGATGGAGTTTTTAGTTTTCACATTTGGTAGACATAGCAGTGAACGAGCTACAAGGTTTCGTATGTTTTTCTTTGTTTCTCTTGTTTGGTCTTAGAAGATCGAGTCTCCGCCTCGGTAGTAGAGAGATGAATAAAGTAACTATGCACCTCTGAGTTGGTCAGAGCAAATCTAATTTGTGCCTAATGCAGCGGATCTTTGCTCTCCGTCTGCAGATGTATTAAAGATTGTTTTGCTCCCTGACTTTTGTCTGGACCTCAGTCTCTGAATATTGTGCACTTCACAACATGCAGAACAAATTCATCTTTTTTGATAAAATAAGTAATCTAGTTCCTGTTATTGATGAAAACTTTAAGGAAACGTGATGAAGAGCTAAGAATCTCTGAATTTGACTTTGCGATGAGAAATATGGCGTCTGACGACGCCCCTGGGCCAGACGGACTTACAGCTAACCTTTAGAAGCTTTTCTGGGACGAATTAAAACTTTTGCTGTTTCAGGCTGTAGAAGAACGTATTGGAAGAAAGGAACTCATGGAAACTATGAAACAAGGCGTAATTAAACTAATCCCAAAACCTGGTAAAGATAAGAAAAATGTAAATCATTTAAGGCCTATCACGCTGTTGAATATAGACTATAAGATCCTAACGAACGTTTTGTCAACGTGGTTAAAAACTGGCTTGCCTAAGATAATTAGTCAAACACAATCCGACTTTCTAAAAGGCAGATCCATCCAGAACATGCGCCTGGTTCTGGACCTCATTATAGTCACTTAATAAGAGATGATGGTTTATGTTGTTTTTACATTTCCATAAAGCATTTGATTCAGTGGAACATCAATGTATTGTTAATGTGTTGAGACACTATGATTTGGAAATAATTTTCGTAATATGATTACCATGTTAAATATTAACAGCTTCGTGTCCCTGGCACAGGGCACATGCCCCAGATTCAATGTAGAAAGAGGAATCAGACAAGGTTGCTGTATCTCAGCCCTCTTATTTATTTTAGTCACAGAACTACTTGCAATAACAATTAAAAACTCTAATATTGAAGGTTTGGGAAATAATCATTGGCCAATTTGCAGATGATACAACCTCTTCCTAAAACACAACAAATTCCTCCAGCTCTAAAGGAAATAGATTTGTTCTCTCAAGCCTCAGGGCTGCAGATAAATATTAATAAATGTGAAATAATGGAGAATCCATAACTGTTCTGATTCTTAAATTTCCAATATTCCAGTTCAAAATGAAATTAAGTACTTAGGAATGTGGATCACTAAATGTAAAGATGCTGGCGAAAGAAAATATTTACAAGACAACATTGATAAATGTGGCAAAACCTGAAATAATTGGCTTCAAAGAGACTTGATGTTATTGGTAGAACATCATTAAGAAAAACTGGATCCTTATCCAGGCTGATGTTTCCTGCATATTCCTTAGCCGTCCGTCCAAATATAAAACAGATTAACAGAATAAATTTGAACTTTATTTGGAAAAATAAACACCATTACATCAGAAGAAGTGATTTGCTAAAACATTATGAAGACGGTGGTATCAAGGCATCGATTTTGAAATTATGAATGGTACTTTAAAAATTAAATGGCTTCAGGCCGTTTTAAGAAGTGCTGATCTTATTTAGTTTGTTATAACGGCGTTTGTATTTCAAAAAGTTGGAGGTATTGAGTTGTTATTGAAATGTGATTTTGAATAAACTCTAATTTCCATCAACAGGTTTTGTTACGGTGGAAGTTAATGTTTAAGCACAACTTCAGCCCTCATAATGTCCCACTGTAGAACAACAAAGTCACATTAAGTGGTAGAAAATCTATTTTTTTGGAAGATTGGTGGAATAAACAAATTTGGTCAATTCCTCATTTACTGGATGGAAATAGTGATATTCTCAGTTTGGAGGAATTTAATAGGAAGTATGGAACTGATTGTTCACTAACAAATTATGAGAAAGTTTTGCATAGTACCCTAATGTCCTCAGTTAAAAACAATTGACCTCATTTCTTTATTCCAAGACTCCATAAGATTCAAATTGAGCATGTGGACATTAGAAATAATAAATGCAGCAACAGGTTTTTGAATCAATATTCTATAAATAATATAAATCCAGGAAGAACGAAAAGCACATTTCTCTTACAAAATTTTAAGAAATCTATTATAGTCAAAATTAGGAAAAATTACTTGAAATTTCCAATTCCTCCTAAGTATAAAGAATACATTTTAAAATAACATATAACCTTCAAACAAGTTTTTAAGAAAGAGATTTAATTTTAATGTTGAGAATTGTGTGTTTTGTACAACTCAATTGGAAATAACCAAACATTTATTTCATGAATGTAATGAAGTATTAAAGTTATGGGATCAACTTTGGAACCTTCTCTCTTCTGAAACTATAAATGTGGATTTTATTTCTTTACAAAATGTTCCGTTTGGTTTATTTATCAAAGAAAAAAACTTGGAATATTTAGTTAATGTTCTAATGATTGTAACAAAATATTATATCCATAAATGTCGCTATGCAAAATGCTCCCTGTCATTCTCTGCTCTTAAAAATGAGCTCTCCTTTTTTAAAAGATGTCTGAAAAAGATGCAGAATTTAAACACAGTTAAATTGTTTGAGTTAATGGAAGATTTTCAGTTAGTGGGTCCCTCTGATTAATTTAAATTTTTTTTTATTATCATTTATTTAGTTCTACTCTTTTTATATCCTATTGGATTTGCTAACAGTAGGAGTTGTGACATTAGATTTTTTTTTGTAATGTTTGTTATTGACATTTTGTTTGAGTTTGTCATTGTTATTGTATACTCAATTTAAAAAAAAAGTTTTCAACTCCACCTGGCTGCAGCAACAGGTGCATGGAAATGGACCATTGCACTCCGGAAGTGAAGGGGGCGCTATTTCCTATATTATCCATGTCTCCCGTTTTTATTTTCCTTTGAAATCTGCGATATATTTTCACCTTTAGGAAGGATTTTCACTCTCAGCATGTATTTGATCTTCTCTCTATTATTTACTTAGTGCAGCTCACAGTTTTAACACATTCTGTAGTTTCCTGTGTTCTTCTAAATCTGCTCCTTAGTTGCATCTTTTGGGGCCTGATGCTGCCTCCAGTGGCGTGGGGTGGTAGCACAACTAATATCATTACATTATTAAATCAGAGTAGCACAAAGTCTTTATTATTTACTATTAATTTCGGTATTACTGGAACTATAAAATAATCTAATAACACACCATATTTTTTATGTACTTAAGGATGTAAAGCTAATTAAATGACATAAACAATACTTTTATACCTTATAAATATCTATATCAATTATAGGAGGAACAAAATAAATAAGGAGACATGAAAAACAACATGATCAGCTATAATAAAAATACCATTTACTATGTATAGATATGAAATTTAATTGAGCAAAAGTCAAAACAACTGAATCAGGTACAGAAGAATAACAACCCAGGTTGTTAAACAGATACAAGCAAAAATTCACATTTTGTTTTTTACGGTGCCATGTATATTATTCTGAGATTTTATGTTGGTAGAGTTTAATATATAGGAAAAACTATTTAGTCCATCAACATGGAAATTTTCCTTTGACTCTAAAATGATAAATCCGATTCATAGAATTACATTATCAGCAATGTGTGAATAGAGTAAAACAGTCAGCAAGCTGCAGGTAAATGTTATCATTTAGTTGGTTAAGAATAATTATTGCCTGTCAATATATAATTTCTAATAGATTGTTATTACCAGAGGAAAACAGAAACGGCTTCATAAGCTCAGAGGGTCAAACTGATGAATACAGAGGATGGATGCTCTCTGCTAAAATATTCCTGCATCTTCCATCATCTTTCAGCAAACAGTTGAGATAAAGTTGGTTCTGGTTTCACCACCATTTACCTGCTGTTTTACCTGCCAGTGAAAGTTTTATTAAAAGATTGTCTTAATCTGCAGCTCATGAGACCGAACCAGCCGAGGAGATGAAAAGTTCAAACTTGAGTTCAAATGTTTTAAGTTGAGTTTTAACATTTTAGCTCAACAAGCTCTAGCTGGGTAACCAGGTCACTAGATCCTCTCAAAGATGGAGTCTCTGAGAACAGTCCTTATAGATACAGGAAGTGTTTTCAGCAAAGTTGAGCTGAATGTCCAGGAACAACACCAGGAATTTAAAATTTTCCAGTTTCAACAGGTTGGCCATCGAGAGAAACTGGAATCACTTTCTGGTTTTGTTTACCTCATTTAATTATCTTTACTTTCTTAAGAAAATGAAAAGATGTGTTCTCTTGAGAAAGAATTTGTATTTCATAGTTCCAGCAATACCAGAATTAATAGTAAATAATAAAAACTTTGTGCTATCCTGATTTAATAATGTAATGATATTAGTTGTGCTACCACCCCACGCCACTAGAGGCAGCATCAGGCCCCAAAAGATGCAACTAAGGAGCAGATTTAGAAGAACACAGGAAACTACAGAATGTGTTAAAACTGTGAGCTGCACAAAGTAAATAATAGAGAGAAGATCAAACACCTGCTGAGAGTGAAAATCCTTCCTAAAGGTGAAAATATATCACAGATTTCAAAGGAAAATAAAAACGGGAGCCATGGATAATATAGGAAATAGCGCCCCCTTCACTTCCGGAGTGCAATGGTCCATTTCCATATAAGGTAATGGACTGCCAGTGGTCCGTCCCGCCCCTTCCTGTTGCTGCAGCAGGTCCTTCTCGTTTGTGGAGAGAAATACAATATAACACAAAATGGAGAACCACAACAGGAACCAAACCGGTGTTACCCCGGTCTTCCTAAGATTTATATATTTATTTTTTAGCTCTTTGCCAGCAGGGGGCGCATCTGATTTCCAGCTCTTCTTTCAGAAACCTTCGCGCGGCTTTCAGTGCTCCGTGGAAACGTCAGCCTTATGGGAAACACGTGACCATCAGCGGGATTTTTGCTAGTTTAACATCAATTTCATGATGAAATCCAGAATCTTCTGATTTCGGCACTTTTTGTTCTGACGACAGAAATTCCGAGTCTCTGCTGCGCCTCAAACGCAACAACTCGACACCTTAGCTAACCAATCAGAGGGCAGTAGCATGACCAGACCGGAAGAAGACCTCTTATCGGTCATGATCGATGACCAGATCGTTTGACTGTGTTTACCAGGTAAGCTCTACAAGATTGGCTGAGCAGATTCTGGGTGGACCGGTCCAAACGCCGGGTTTCCACCAGAACCGTGAGAACTTCTGGGTTGGTGCTGTTGGACATGGTGATGCGTTCAGGGACCGTTTCGCTTCTTAATTTCTTATTTCTTTATTATTTGTTTAGGAAATATTGTTCTGTAGTAAAACCAGAACCGTAACTGACGGCCGGGGAGAACATATTGGATCAGCTCCAGGAAAAGATCCGGTTCTTGTGCAGGAATCAGTTCACAGTTCACAGAGAAATAAAAGCTGATAACATCAGAGCAAAGGTTCATTCAACAATCTCCTGGAATAACGAACCTTTAACTGCATCATTTATCTCTGGTCCAAAGTCGCCTGGTGGACCCGGGAGTCCGAATCCGTCCAGAACCTCTCTGGACTCAAAAAATGAATCAAAAACATGATCAGGTTCTGCAGAGGATCCGGTCCAAAGACGACAACATCTGTTTGAAAGCGGAAACTTTCACAGTTCCGACCGACCAGAACACCGGACTAACGGGAAGTTCAGGTTCCGGGAGACCCAGGATGGAGACCCAGTCAGAGTTCTTCTTCTGCAGCGGAGCAGCCACCGAGGTTCTGAAAGTCGGTTCCTCTCAGCTGTCAGGAGAAGAAGAAGTTCTGGTGCTCCTCATCCCAGGTGGGTCAGAACTTCCTGCTGAGGGTCCAAATCACTTCCTGTCCCCCTGATCCTGTACTTCCTGTCCCCACAGGAAACCCGGGGGTTGTGGGATTCTATGAGAGCTTCATGCGGACGCTGCACTGCATGCTGGGAAGGCCCGTCTGGGCGGTAAGCCACGCCGGTCACTGCGCTCCTCCGGACTCCATGGACCTCGTAGAAGGTAGGTCCGGTACTGGCAGCAAAACAACTGGACGTTTCTGACAGTTGGTCCGGCCTGGTTGTAGCAACAGAAGCGTGTTGGACCCGGTTCTGATGGTGGTGTCTTCTTGCGGTCCAGATGGTGCGGCGGCGGAGCGACGGGACGTGTTTGGACTGGACGGACAGATCCAACACAAGTTGGCTTTTATCCAGGACCGGGTCCCCAGAGGAACCCGGTTGGTTCTGGTGGGCCACTCCATCGGCTGCTACATGATACTGGAGATGATGAGGAGGAGCCCCGAGCTGGAGGTCCGGAACCAGAACCAGAACCGGGTCCGGTCCGGGTGGCGCTGACCCGTCTCGTCCTCCTGCAGGTCCTGAAGGCCGTGCTGCTGTTCCCCACCATCGAGCGGATGGCCCAGAGCCCGCAGGGAAAGGTCATGACCCCGATGCTGTGCCAGATGCGCTACCTGGCCTACCTGCCGCTCTTCCTGCTGTCGCTGCTGCCGCAGCGCGTCGCCGCCCTGCTGGTCCGCCTGCTGCTGCGCGGCGTGCCGGCGCTGGACCCCTGCGTGCTGCAGCCGGCGCTGCAGATGTTCTCCGGTGACTGTGCAGGTGGGTTCTGCTGGGTTCTACTGGGTCTCTGAGCGGTCAGCAACTTCCTCTGCATCAAGCAGCCTCCTAAATCTAGTGGCTGGCTTTTACCATCATATTTCTACTGCAAAAACACAAATCTCAGTAAATGTCTAGTTTTTAATATCTCAAAACACTTGAATAAAGAGAAAACCAACTTAAAACTAAGCTGTCAGCAAATAAAGAAGCTTTTCTTGATTCTTTATTTTAAAACTGCAGCAGGAGATTTTGTCACAAAGTTATTTGCTGTCAGAAAAGTCCCAGTTGTTTTTATCGATACCCAAGAACAGTGAGTGTTTCTGTTATGGGTCACCATAGACATGAATACGTCGCCGCCATCTTGTGTGTGGCAGTAGAGCGTTCAGAGCTCCCTCAGTCCTGTGCTGTGTGGTCTTGTTTCAACCGTTTTACAAAACACTGGCATTAACTTTCACAGATAAGGATGGAAAAAAAGGAACGTAACTTTTACGAGCAGAATTACTCGACTTTGCAGCCAGAAAGTCCCTTCTAAACAACAGAGGAATATTTGGCGTAGCTCATGTTTCCATACTGTTCCAATGAGAGCTGATGAGAAACCGCTGCTGCAGGGATGTTCATGAAAAACCAGGCGATTCTAGAGGAAAGTGAGTCTGGATCAGAGCTGAGCTGCTGTTCTTCTGCTTCACCATGTCGGTGTTTAGCTGCAGAGATGCTGCAGAGATGCTGCAGAGATGCTGCAGTCGGAGCCCAACATGATGACAATATGGATTCATCTCAATGGGAAGGAAAAATATATGGATTTTCTATTAGATTTGTGGATCATTTCTCTGTCATTCTTGGCTTTAGCCTGAGGACCAGAATGACTCACAACTCACTGGACTTCTCCCAGTTTGACCAGCAGACTGGACCTGGGGCCAGTGTTCCCAGTATAATAATTGCATTTGTTTTATTGCAAACTTTTATCCTTTCACTTTTTGTGTATTTTTAAGAGAAATATCACAACCTGAAGTATTAATGTATTAAGACACTTTATATAATGGAATAAAAATAATTTACTGTTAGAATATTTTCCCTCTTTCTCTTTGCTGTCCATAGCAGAGTTGTACAGTAAAACTTTTTCCGGAAAAAAGTAAGAAAAATATGAAGTTAATGTTTCACAATGACTGATTTATCAAAGTTTATCGTCGTTACATTAAAATGTCAAAAAATAAAAGGGAAGGCATATTTTTTCTTCATATCTCCAAACATTAAATTATGGAGTCATGTAAATATGTTCTTTAATGAAACACTGTAAAAGTGTGTGTCTGTTCATCAGTGTCAATATAAAACTATTTATCAGAGTCATTTCTATCAAATAAAAACATTTTGCTCTTTATTCAGAAATCCCCCAAAACGATGAAATGATCACATCAAAGGTTAGGAACTGTGTCTTTCTTTGGTTACCAAATACATCAGTGTGTGTGACAGACAGCGAATGTGTCAATGACAGGAATTAACGTAAAATATTTTGTAGAATGGCACTTTGTGAAGTTGGGTCCAGTTACTTGTGTTAGTTTACCAGCAGATAGTCCACTTTTTATATGGCGGCTGCTGTGACACATCGCAGCAACGGCCAACACGCATCTCTGTATTCATGTCTATGTGGGCAACTACCCAGGGTGGCATTTTGTGAGGGTAGCAGGTAGAGGTGGGCCAGCTTTGCCCTGCGTATTGTCTTGAAGGCAGGCTGTCTCGTTTATCTGTTCCACATTGCAAAAGTTTGTGAAGTTATGTGGTTCATTCAGTGTGATAACTAATTGCAAGAAAATAAGTGCTAAGAAGTATTTTGCAAAGCATGTTCATATGTTTAAGGTGAATTACTAAAGGTCTACAAATTATTTTATTTATGCCCAGAGAAAAAGAGGAAAACAAAGACTGAAATCCTGAAGTCTTTCAACATTATAGTTTAGTAAGTTGTTGATATTGACTACAGTCTGAGTTTACTGTAATTTACACTGTAAGCCCAGTATCATTTCTACATATTCAATGTTTGATATTAAACCTCTATTGGAGACAATGTGGTACAAGATACTACAGATTTAATCAATACATTTATTTGAAGACATTGGAATGTCTGCACATTTTAAAGCCCTCATGTTTCATTTATTACAGCTCAGAGAAATGTTTGTATGAAATAAGATGTAAAATTAAAAGACAAACTGGATGACAGAGATGAGCTTCACAACACCCACAACACAAACCCCTCGTCGCTCTGGAGAGGCGGGTCGCTCTGGGGGAGGCGGGTCGCCCTGGGGGAGGCGGGTCGCCCTGGGGGAGGCGGGTCGCCCTGGGGGAGGCGGGCGCCCTGGAGAGGCGGGTCGCCCTGGGGGAGGCGGGTCGCCCTGGAGAGGCGGGTCGCCCTGGGGGAGGCGGGTCGCTCTGGGGGAGGCGCCCTGGAGAGGCGGGTCGCTCTGGGGGAGGCGGGTCGCTCTGGGCGCCAAACAGGCTAGGACCGCCTCAACTCAGGAATTACTGAGCTAAGCTCCAGTATTTCCTGCAGAGACCAGACTGAAGTTTTCTGAGATTCAGTGATTTTGCTGAAGGTTTGATGCTCTGAAACTCCAACATGATGAACGTTCTTCCTCCACTGCACGGCTTTCGCCTTCATGGTTCTGGTTCTGGTTGCAGTGAACTCCATGTACCTGGGTGGCCAGGAAATGAGGATGGTTCAGGAAAGAGACAACGTTACCATCCAGAAGAACCTGGACAGGGTAAGAACCCGTCCGTAAAGGTCAGAACCGCCTCACTGCTTCCATCTGAACCTCCAAGTTCTGCCTGGTTCTGTTGCAGCTCATTTTCTATTATGGAGCCACGGACCACTGGTGTCCGGTCAGCTACTTCCAGGACATGAGGAGGGACTTCCCACGCGGAGACATCCGGCTGTGTGAGCGAGGTGTTCGGCATGCCTTCGTCCTGGATGCGGGGCAGGAAGTGGCTCAGATGGTGGCCACATGGATCGGCGCCTCTCTGACGCCTGAGAACCCAAAACCTGCCAGGCGAAACCCAGGGCGAAACGGGCCATCTGAATGTTGATCCCTGACTTCCTCCCACACAGATCGTCACTAAATCCTTCAGCGCCTGAAGCTTCTTCATCACATGGGAATCAGAATTCATATTGTTGTTTGGCTCATGCAATTATTAATAGATTAACCAATCTATTAATTGGTTAATCATTTTATCAATAATTCAGTTATTGATAAAATGAAATCTGTGGTTTTGGCAGCACCTCAAACGGTGGCACTGGAACTGTAGAGAATCTGAATTCTGCGGGACAAAATGTTGGACTTCAGTTGGTTCAGCTGTGAAATGAAATGCAATCATTAGTTACACTAAACAGCTAGTTTAGTTTTTCATCAAACTACACCAGTAGTTAGCAGGTGAGGCTGAAACTCAGCTGCTAGCTGAGCTGCTAGCAGTTTAATCAATCACATTTAACGAACAAAATAAAATGCATTTGAAATTTATTATTTTATCACTTAATGAATTTAACTGTTAATTTGTGGTTTTATTTTTCCAATTAATTGTGTTTTAATAAATTTATTTTACGTAATTATTTTTAAATGAATATTTCTATTAATATTTATTGTGTGAACCGGATCACTGCTGCCAAGACCCGCCTCCTTTTGTATTCGGACCAATAGCAGTGATGGACACTTTAAACTGGGATGATTGAGTTACTGGTTGTTATGGTGATCGCTGTAAGAAAATGTTACTTCTTAAACTGAGGATCAGAACATTCTGGTTCCTGTTGGAGATATGAACAGAACCACCAGGTTCAGTTGGAACCATTCAGAACTGACGTGGGTCGAGTAAAGTCCCGTAGCCGGTCCTTCAGAACCGGCTAAAGGACTAACAAATCCAAAAGGAACGGCGATAAAATGCAGTTGCAGTAACGGTGCACTGTTTCCTTGGTAACGGGTTGCTTTTCTTCCAGTAACTGCATCAGTTTGGTGAAGTGTTGGTATGTTAGAACAGCGCCCTCTGCTGGAAGGCAGTGACTGTGGCTGGTTCCACAACCACATCACTGTTGCTCAACGGCACTGTGCAGCCACAGAGCATAGAGAGCTGCTGCTGCTGCTGCTGATGATGGTGATGATGATGATGATAATATTGATGATGATGATAATAGTGATGATGATGTAACCAGTAACCCTTCTCAGCCCGCTGGTCGGGCTCTGAGTTTCTGATACAGTTTGAGTGAACAGAGACTTGCGATCTGTGCTGAGGGAAACTTAAGGCGTCCAGCTGCCGCAGCGCGCGTCCAGCTGCCGCAGCGCGTCCAGCTGCCGCAGCGGTGTGATTGTTCTGGCTTTACATACATAAACTATAATCCTATCTTCTATAAACATGTATTTTAGGAATAATTCTGCTCCACCAGTGAAACGCTCAGAACAAGAGCAAAGGTTGCAATCCAGCTTTTAAAAAAAGCTATTTATTTATGTATTTTTTAATTTTCGTAAAAACATAAAAAAGAAAAGCTTAGCCTGTGGGGCTTGTAAAGCATGGCGGGCCACCAGGCCAATAATATGCTGGGGAAACCCTGGATGATGATGATGATGAAGGTGATCACTATCAAGGTCATCATCATCATCAGTTCTGACCCATCTGGTCCAGATTTGGTTCTCCAGGGTCTCCTCAGCTTCAGGTCTGAGGTGAAAATACATTCCTGCTCTGTCATGCAGTTACCATGGCAACGCTCTGCCTCGGATGCCTCAAGGGTTAAAGGTCAATCAGGGCTTCCTCCTCCGGTTTTTCAGGACTGACGATTTGGAGGTCCTCACCAGGCGGAGGAGGAGGCGGGGCAGAGGGACATGTCCGGACCTGGGGGGGGTCGGGTCGTACCGGGGGGGGGTCGGGTCGGACTCGGGGGGGGTCGGGTCGGTTGGGTCGGACCTGGAGGGTGGTGGGTTGGTCGGGGGGGTGGTAGAGGAAGCAGTAGGCTCCGGGCTGGCAGAGGTTCTTGACGTTCAGGGCCTGGTCTGTGGGAGCGACGGGCTGCAGGACTCCATCCACAAACACACTCAGCGTGAAGCCGGCTGGGAGACAGAGAGGACGGGTCAGAAGGACGGGTCAGAACCTCCAGACTCTGATGGTCTATTTTATTTGATAAGGTTTCCACATCACAGTTCGATCCTGATGGGAAACAGGAAATGATGTCACGTGTGGGAGCTAGAAGCAGACCGGTACCTTGCTCAAAGCGTGCGGCGCACTGCTCGGTCAGCTCCTGGATGCTCGTCGTGGGGAGGACGCCCAGAGTTTTCGGGTTGACGCCGATCTCAGGACAA
The DNA here is from genome assembly GCA_922788865.1 of Poeciliopsis turneri. NCBI lineage: Eukaryota > Metazoa > Chordata > Actinopteri > Cyprinodontiformes > Poeciliidae > Poeciliopsis > Poeciliopsis turneri. The sequence goes on from CAKLNU010000595.1 coordinate 166,330, forward strand.
AACACAGTCAGGAAGTCCTGCAGAGGAACAACCACAGCGTTTCAACGTCAGGCAGCTCACCTGGGTCCCCTTGAATCCCCAAGAAAGCCTTTGTACCCGAACAGAGTTATGGCCGCCCCGCTCCTGGTTGAGGGTCCGCCGTCTCTCCCAGCGGTGGATGGAGTCCTGGACCTCTCTGCTCAACTGCCGCGTTGCTGACCTCTGCTGGTCAAACGTCTTGATGTGCTCCAGGGCACCGTAGGTGGTGGTCAGGTAGTAGGAACCTCAGACACAAGGACAGGAAGTGATGTCACTGAGGACCAAGACCTCAACCAACCACAGAGTTCAGTTGGGAAGATCTGGACCTGGAGATGCCTCACCACCAACTTAGGGTCAAATTCAGGGTCAAAGATCACCACCAGCTGATGAAGAAGCGATTCAAAAGCTGGAGTTTCCAACCTTTCCAAACGGAGCATTCATGGTTTAGAATCGCTGCTCCATTTAGTCAGGAGGAAAGACAGACTTCAGGGTGCACTAACTTTCCCCTGCCCTACCTTCGCCCTGGGTGAGCGCCGGGTCCATCAGCTCCATCATGTATTCCACGTCCAGCTGCAGGGTGGCCATGTTGGATCGGGCCAGGACGTACATCATCACAGGCAGGAAGTCGTCGGCACCGTGGGCCCGCCCTGGACACATGGGACGTTAGAGGACGGTCTGGTCCAAACGGATTTAGGTGCTGCCTGATTGAAGGTTCTGGTTCTGAACCACGGAAAGCTAGAATTGCATGGAACCGGTTTGGACCCAACACTGCTAATCTGCTTTTGGGGTGAGCTAAACACTGAGCCAAGGTTCTGAGCCGAGGTTCTGACCTGGGCAGCTGACGGACATGGAGTGGTAGATGAGCCTGCAGGCCTTCAGCAGCAGCTGGATCTTCCTCTGGGGGGAATACTCCTGGTGCAGCTTGCTCAACTTCAGGCTGATCCGCTCCATTGCTGCCGCCTCCGGAATGGAGGTGCAGATCCCCAACGCCGTGGTGGTGCTGGCCAGGACCACGGCCTGGGGTCAGGGGGACAGGAGGCAGGTGACTTGTGCGTGTAAATACTTTGTGCAGGCTCAGTGGGGGTGTGAATACTTTGTCCCACCTGGTTCTGCTCCAGCTGCCGCCGGCTCTCGGTGTGCAGCCTCTCCAGGCTCCGGTAGATCGGCTCCTTCAGCGGCTTCAGGACGCTCTTACACAGAGCCGCTTCCACCAGGCTCTCTGCACAGCACAGGAAGTATTCACTCCCTAGATAGACGGCACTCTACTCGCTGCTGCAGACGACACCAATCATTTCCACTTTGCCTAAAGCTCATGCCTCTCATGCTACACGTTTTGAAATGACACGCGTATAACAAACTGCAATAATTGTAGTTTGGTAAAAAGGCAACTATCTCTTCTTTAACTGGAAGTTCCCACAAAGCAACAGTATTTAAAAAAACTGGCTTCTTCTATAGAAATGAAACTGAACACTAAAGCCTGTGATCTGGTTAGTAACAGGAAGCATATTTCAGTATCATGATACTTCAGGAAATGACAGAGAGGCCGCAGTCAGTGGCTCTGATAGCTGCCAGAGGTCAAAGTTACCCAGCTTGTCTTGCGTGTACTGATGCTGAGGCTCCAGCAGAGCCTGCAGCTCTGTGCTCTGCAGGAGGTAACTCTTCAGCTGGGTCATCATCTGTCTGATCTCCTGCAGAAGCTCTGTGGATGTTGTATGCTTGGACATTGTCTCCAGGGTGAAAGCTCTGTGGTCCTTGACCTGGACACAGAGCGAAGGAGATTCAGCTGGTTAATGGGCTGTTGAAGGTTACAGACCCTTCACCAAACTCACCAGGCTACCAAAGTAGCTAACAGGGTCTCTGGCCAACTCAATGATGCGCTTGGTGAGGCGGCCGTCATGGTAGATGAGTCCAGTCAGGACGGTAGAGAGACGGAGGCGGGCTCGGTCCAACATGATGGTCGGAGTTCTCCTGACGGATGCTTTGGTGCAGCTTCTGTCTGCAGGAACCCTGGAGGGAAGACACAGCGGACCTTCACTTGCCCAAGTCTGCCTGGGCGATGGAGCTGGGAACCTCTGGCTTCTGTGTTGCCATGGGAACACATCAACGTGTCACAACCACGGTGATCACCTTGCAGTGCTTTTTCACTGCTACACAACCAAAACTACTGGAACTCAACTTTACCGCCACGACCATCACTGAACCTCCCTGTGCTGGTCTGTTCCTCACCAGACAGCAGGTTTCTGAAAGTCACACTGAGCTCCAGAACAACTGATCCTCATCACAAATGTCTACCAAAGTATGACTACAATGTGCTTCAAGAGTCAGGTACGTAGTCATGATGGACACTGGATTTCATACCGTAGATCTCCAGTGAACACAAACTTCAAAGCAGGAAAACGTCAAAATGCATCACCAGATCAACATTTCCTTATTACTGTCATTATTTGTCATGTTGAGACACACAGAACAGGCCAGCAGACGAAAACTCGACTGGGACTGGATGAAGGATTTAAACACCCAACCGGCCCTTCCTCCCCCCAGACCCACCTGGGGTTTGCATCCTGCTCCTGGTTAAGTTCTGCCTCTTCCTCTGTGCTGCTGGTGGAGCAGGAATCGAGGTCAGCTGCCAGAGCAGCACCCCCCTGTGGCGAGTACAGGGACACATCTGGACGCCGAGGCGGTGAGGGAGGGGGAACGTTCATCCCTGCACTCTGATCGGTTGGTCCTCCAGCTTCCTGGTTGGAGCCCCCAGCTGAGTTGGCGAAGGACGGTTTAGTCCTTGGAGGCGGTACCGGGCGGGACGGCTTCTTTATTGCCAGAGAAGGTGTGGAGTTGGTCTTTAGCATGTCCTCCTTCCCCAGCTTCAGCTCCTGTTCCCCCTGCGCGTTCCTATTCACCGCCTCCTCCTGTTCAGCCTCCTCGCCCAGTAGACCTGCCCTACTGCCCCATTTCTCCTTCCTCCTTTCTCCCTCAGTGTTCTTTGCAAGATTTTGTTTGTCTTCCTTGGTTAGCAGCTGGGATCCTGAGGTACACTGGAGAGGGGCAGGAGGTACTGCCCCCTGGGGCAGCTGGGGGGCAGTAGGTCTCGGTGGTGGAGGCGATGTTGACTTCCTCCCTTCTTTCTCACTTACTGCTCTTCCTTCCTCTTTTCTGTCAGATTCTGGAGTAACAGAAGACGTAGCTGGAGGTGAGAGAAGGCCTGAGGTCAGGCTGGGGGGTCGGGGGGGCGGCCGTTTGGGAACTTTGACCTGTGGAGTTAATTTGTTTTGCAGGGAGGGGGTGACTGCTTCACTGAGGAAGGACTCTGGTTTGGAGACAGAGGATTTTCTTTCTGAACTGGGCCCCTCCACAGGCACTGGGTTGACATACAGGTAGGCGTTGGGCTGAACGGTCCGGTCCGGGTTCTGAGGCCTCTGGTTCAGGTCAGACATCCAGAAATCTGCAGCACAAGCATTCAGGAAATGTTTAAAGCCTCTGAGACAATGAAGTGAAGCAGACGGGTTTTTTACCTGCACCCAAAGCAGAAAGGACCTCCAGGTCCTCTTCCCTGGTTGCCACGACAACAGATGGAGGTAACTTCAATGGCATCGCAAGAATGTCTCTGAATGGAGGATCAAGTTCATAAAAATCACCACTGGATTAAAATAGCTTTAACTATTATGGATCCACATTTTAAGTTTCAAAAGTTCTCAGCTTTTCCGTTTTTGTCGCCGTCCTTCAAATAAAGCCATTTATTTTAAAAACGTTCAGCAGTTTTACACACTAATTACTAACTATAGTAAAACAGGAAATATCTGCAAGATCAGCCAACATACACAGTTTGTTTAGGAAGCAGGTCATCAAAAATATATTGACAACATAAACCTGCAGTTTATATCAGCTTCCCTTAGCTTAAGCTAGCTTAGCTAAAGCTAGCTTAGCTAGGTCTGTTATGATAATGAATTATGATAAATTGCTGTTGTTGTTTTGATATATAATACTAATGACAAAAATGGAAGAACAGATTCTCAGGGATCAATAAACTTGAACTTCTGTTGAAAATGTAAAAACCTGAACTGGAAAACATTTGAAATGTATAAAACAAATAAAAACTACAGAAACAAGAAATGAAATGAATTATGACAGGCTTAACAGCAGCAGGCCTTAGCTTAGCTTCCCTGTGTGTGTGTGTGTGTGTAGGTGTGCGTGTGTGTGTGTGTGTGTGTAGGTGTGCGTGTGTGTGTGTGAGAGGGGTTGCGTGTATAATAATGTAATAACAAAGTTTGTGTGTGAAAGTGTGTGTATTATGAGTTTAGTGTATGTGTGTGAGTTTGTTTAATGGTAATGTGCATGTGTAATGTAGATGTGTGTAGGTGTATATGGGTATAATAATAATAATAATTAATATGAAATATTAATATATATATAATAATATATATAATATATAATAATATATATATAAATTAATAATAATAATAATATGTAAATTAATATAGTAGTAATAATAATATGTAATAATAATATTGTGAGTGTGTGTGTGTGTGTAGAGGGAATTAATTTGTGTGTGTAGAGTAATGTGTGTGTGTGTGTGTAGGTGTGTGTGTGTGTGTGTGTGTGTGTGTGTGTGTGTGTGTGTGTGTGTGTATGTGTGTGTAGGTGTGTGTGTATGTGTTACCTGCTGCTGCAGTAGAAGGAGATCAGCTTGAAGATGTCATCAAAGAGCAGTGAGGATCCCTCCAGGTGAACAACTGAGAACAGGATCAGGTAGAAGTTACATTAGCGTGATTGTCGCTCTGCATGATAAAAAAACGGGCTTGGTTCTGTGCAGATATCTTGTGACCCGTACAGTTGTGACACTGTTGGACCGCCACGCCTCGTATCGCTGGAGCACCGCCTTCATCAGGCAGCCGGACCGAGATCATGGTGACCCGATCTGCTGCAGTGTGAGCCAGGAACGTCTGCAGAACAGCAGGGGAACGTCAGAGGGAACATCAGGGGAACGATAGAGGGAACATCAGGGGAACGTAGAGGGAACAGCAGGGGAACGTCAGAGGGAACATCAGGGGAACGATAGAGGGAACATCAGGGGAACGTCAGAGGGAACAGCAGGGGAACGTCAGAGGGAACATCAGGGGAACGTCAGAGGGAACAGCAGGGGAACGATAGAGGGAACATCAGGGGAACGTCAGAGGGAACAGCAGGGGAACGTCAGAGGGAACAGCAGGGGAACGTCAAAGGGAACATCAGGGGAACAATAGAGGGAACAATTAAAGTCTTACCCCTGCTGGCTGGTTCTCCAGGAGTCTGGAGGCGGTGTCCGGACTGAGGCCTCTGGGTTGCCACACCGAGACACTGCCCAGCAGCCGGTCCAAAGAGCTGAGCAGAAACGGACCAGAGGGAAGGGCTAGGGCAATGTCAGAGGTCGCCTCATGGGAAGGAGGAGAGGAGAGGACAATGGGAGAGAGAGGCAGAGGAAGAGGAGGGCAGAGGGGTGCTGCGAGCTGGGAGGGTCTCAAGAGGAGGGGTGGGGGCTGGGTCCGGCCGGGCCTGGCGGGGGAAAGGGAAGAAGAGCAGGCTGAATGGCTGTGGCTGCAAAGAAGAAGAAACACATGATGAACTTTAACCTAACAGAGCTGCTCTTCATCACTGAGCCCTCCTCCTGATGCAGGAGGAGTGATGCTGTGGGTCAATAACTGATGGATCATGGGAACAGGAAGTCTGGTAATTAGTAAATCTGGACGGATGCTGGATGGATGGATGGATGGACGGATGGACGGATTATTCTATCAAAACATTTTTCATTTAAAAAAAATCAATGTTGCAAATCCAGAAATGCAGTTCTAGAAAATTCTAATTTACCAACATGGTTCTGACAGACCGGACCGGACCCACCAACTGCGTCCATCTCAGATGAATACAGTTCTACTAATCACCTGCTGGACAGCAGAACCCGATCCAGACCGGATCCGGCGCTCCGACCAGACTCAATCTCTGGGATTGAGAATCATTCATGGTTTTTGATGAAGCCATGAAAGCAATTTATTCCCAGAATAAACGTGGATTCAGGAGCTTTTCTTCCTGTAGGTCAGATTATGGAACAAACCAGACAGAATGAATTGTGCTGCAGATCTGGGTCCCAGTTTCTGAATGTCTGATGGAAATGTTTCAGCAGCAGAATATTCCAGACCCGCTGCTCATCCACATGGAGGCGCTGAGTCATCACATCTGTTCCTGCTGCCACGGGCTCCGGAGCCCAGCACCCAGTTCATAGCAAAACCTGCCCCCCCTCTGGTTCACGTTGCTCCCGGGCCCCGGGCCCCGGGCCCCCTCAGCCTGCTCCACGGCCTCCTCAGGAACTCACCCTGCGTCCTGGGGAACTCCGCTGGCCTCCATCAAGCTTGCAGAGTCCGGCGAGTCGACGGCTCCCTGGGAAACTCCGCCTCCGGTTCCCCTCCTGTTGCTCAGCCGGGCTGAAAAAGGGAAAAACAGCGAGGCAGCAGGAAAACGTTAGTCTGCTTCAGCCCTCCCTCACTCTGTGTCAACTTCCTGAACTCGAGATGAGAAAGGAAGAGGCCAAACACTTTGGTCAGACTTCCTCCCACCGACTCTGTCTTCTTTCTCTCTGAGCATTCTCTCTGCTCCAAAGCTTCAGTTAGACCAAAGATCTGGTGTAATTTTAGGTCGCTGTACCTTTAAATCATAACGTCTCTGACTGAGACTTGTCCTCTCCTCCCCCTCCTCTTTGTGGTTAAAGTTTTCCAGATGTCTCCTTCTAGACTGAGGAATGTGTAACTTTGATTCTGCAGGCCTCACACTCTTCCAGCTGCTCCTCATAGAAACTTTCTGTAAGATCTCTGCTCACCGTTGAGCCGAGTCGACACAAACGACGCCGTTAGCAGGACTCCCTGCCTCAGGACGCAACCGCAGCGAGCTTCACACACCGAGTAGGACGAACTGCAAGAAATGTTGCCATAGTGACAGCTGTAGGAGTTTGCATGGTCACACCTCATTCCCCTCCCACACACACACACACACACACTCTAATGCAGTCATACAGCAGCTGAGTGTGTGCAGCTGCTTCCTGTGTGAACGTCTCTTTGCATCTGGACTCTCAGCGGTTCTGCTCAGCGAAACATGACAGCCAGGAATGAGAGTGACCTGAGACAGGCGTCAGTGGCAGCCAGTCGCCACTAGAGGGAGGCAGCACACAAACCAACCATCTGCTGGACAGACAAACTGAAGTCCCTCATGACCCGGTCCAGTCCTCGTCTCCCTCTCCTTTTCTTACTCTCAGTCCAGTCTTCACACCTCGACATTTACCGTCCACTTTATTAGGTACACACTGGGTTTGATTCATTCTTTCTATAGAAGAGTAATAAATTATTTATAGGTTGAACAAGGAGTATTTAATATTCCTCAGAGACATTGGTCCATGTTGACATGTGAATATCCGGTTCCTCCTCCGGTTCCTCCAGCGTCTGCTGCTGCACCAGACACACGGCTCTTCTTCACACCAGAGGGGTGGTTGTTGGTTAAAATCCCAGCAGATCAGCAGGTTTCTCCATTGGTTGACTTTAACCCCTCCACAGAGAGAAATGGTTGCCAGCACTTTTCAGCTTTAAAGAACATCGATCACAGAATGAAAATGTTGTTATTCTGCCTTACATTGAACTATGGGCTGCTAAGATTAGCTTTGTTCATTATGATAAGAAAAGATAAAACAATAAGCTTCTCTAGGTTAAGACTGGATAGGACAACAAAAGGCTAACTACTGATATAAATGCTATGCTAAGGTACAGTAAGCAGAGGCAAAATAAGACAATCTAAGCTAAACTAAGATTAGATCATCTACGGCAAGCCAAGTTAAGATAAAATAAGATAAACAAGCTAAGATACAGGAACACAGCAAAATTTATGGCTGATTAAGAAAAAAATGCAACATCAAAAGTTCAGATGAGATGAGGTCATGCAAGCCAAAATAACCCAAGGCAAGGTGGATATAATATTACTAATATAAGTATTAATATAAAATAAGTGCTACACACAGGTAATTGCAGAGGATAACAGTCAAAACACAAAGTTAAAAAACTTGATTAAAAATGAATAAAATCAACAACAAAATCACAAATGCAGAAAATGCTTGTTTGAAAAGTTTATCTTGGTCAGAGTAAAAATGACAACAAAAACTTACAATAAAGCAGCAAAACACAAAAAGCAGGAAGAAACAGGAAGCTGGAACAAAGACGATCCTGACAGGCGGCACAGGAGGAAAGCCAGAAGAAAAGACTGATTCTGATTGGCTAACGGGCTGCAGGTCAGGGAAGAGGAGAGAGAGGGGCGAGGGACAGTACACTGGAAACAATGAACTACTTAGCACAAAGAATAAAAGAACAAACTAGAAATTCACTGAACTAAACAGAAACAAGGTTGAGAATAACAAATGAGATCAGATCCTGACACTGAGACACTGAAAGACTAAACATAGCAAACGCTAAGCTAACATGGGCAAATAAAAACCGATATGACATGTAGAGACATGTTGAGGAGAGAAGCACTAACATAAAGTAGGACATGAGTCAGAATACGATCATTAATTTAAGCTAAGCTAAGTTAAGGGAAGCTAAGGGAAGCTAGGGCAGCATAAAGCAAACTACAATAAGACAAGTAGAGGTAAGTTATGGTCAGGTAAGGAAAGTCAAAGCTATGAAAAGTAAATCAGTCAAGATACAAGGTGAGGTAGGCTAAGCCAAGCTAAAATATGCTAAGCTAAGCCAAGCTAAAATATGCTAAGCTAAGCCAAGCTAAAATATGCTAAGCTAAGCCAAGCTAAAAAAACAGAGTTAAAAGGGAGATGAAAACACATCAGCTGAGCAAGACCTGTCTCGTGGGTCTGTGCCTTACCAGAAGCATGATAAAAGTCAGATTCCAAAACTCCAGCAGGGGGCGCTCTCTACTCCACGCTAGCTTGAACTTCTATTTCCTGTTTCCATGTTGCACCAACATCTGATGGAATTTGCTTTGATTGGCTCCAAACCAGCAGATGGAAACGTGCCGACTTTGGGACCGTCTTTCTGTGGCTCTCAAGGTTCAGGTCAGAGGTCAACCTGATCTCTAGCTTCCAGCTGAGATCAGGTTGGAACTGAAGCTGTGCGTTGACTGTAGATCTGTAATTCTAGATTTATTGCTCTAGATTTGTAACTCTAGATGGTACCTCTTTAATAAGTTCAGTTTCTGTTCAGAAAATTTTGTCTCATCCACACATTTCTCTGTTCTCAGCATCTGTTCAGTGACTGGATGAGTCAAAGGTCAAAGGTAGAGCTTGGAGGTCATCACAAAGCTTTACATAATGTAGAGCTGTGTATCAGCTGCGTTGTAATGGTAACTGCTCTTATTTCCTGTTATATATACGTTTAAACTTGGAGGACTGAGCCTTGTTGAACCCAACATGTGACTCTGATGAAGTTTCCAGTTGAAAAAAAGAAATCCCAGTTCTGTCAGACTGGACCCAGTCCAGAACTGGAGCAGAGACTCTGGTCGGCTCACCTGCCAGTTTGTGTTTGCAGCGTCTGAAAGGTTTTAGAAACGCTGAGTTTTGGTTGCTGTTCATTTCTTGAAGTCTCTTCTTCATTCTGCGGTTTCTGGAGGATAAACAGTTTTACTGTCACCAATCACAGCTGCTCCTGCTAGCTGCTCCTGCTAGCTGCTAGCTGGTGGTGATCTTCCTCCAACGACACTTTGCAGGTGAACCATCAGTGCACTGACCACACAGGAGGACAGGACAGAGCGATGCTGATGATCACGATGCTTTTAAAAGGCTCTGCTCAACGTGAGGATCCATTGTTGCTCTTTCTTTGCTGTAACTCTGCTGCTGACGCCTCCACAGCGATGCGTGTTGCATTAACGCCGAGGTGAAGAGTGGGAGGGAGAGGGCAAACCGAGAGGTACGAGAGGATGGAGAGAGCTGGGGAGGAAAAGAGTGTGTGGGAGACTGAGCAAAGGATGGATGGATGGATGGATGATGGATCCATGGATGGATAGATAGATAGATAGATAGATAGATAGATAGATAGATAGATAGATGTAAGTTGTATCAGAAAATAGAAATGTTGGTGAATAAAGGGTAAGGAAGTGAGACAGAACAGATGGAGATGAAAAGAGGGAATTTTGTGGATCTGAAGCTTTTAAACCCTTAAAGCTGCAAATAGCAGGAGGGGAGGAGAGGAGCGATGGAGGGAGGCTGAAGGGAGGTAAATAAAAACTGGAAGGGAGAGCAGGAGGAGGAGGAGGGTTTGCGTCGGTGTGTTGGTTGGCAGAGAGCGCTTGTCAAAAAAAGAGAAAGAAAAAAGCTTCCTCTGACAGAAGGCATGATTCACAGCAGAGAGGGAGGGAGAGGAGCGCCAGAAAAACAGAGAGGAGGAAGAGGATGAAGAGGATGCAGCAGAGGAGCAGAAGATGCTGAAGACGAGAGCAGAGAGCCGGATTCACAGACGGCTTCAGCGGCCGAGTCGACGATGACGACAGCAGCAACGGCAACGGCAACAGCAACAGCAACGGCAACGGCAACGGCAACAGCAACAGCAAGGTTCAGACCTTTTAATCGATATGAGGGAGGAGGGGGAGGGGGTGGGGGGGCTCGGCAGGTGGCGGCAGCAGCAGGAGATGCTCTCTGCTATCAATAGGCTCCTTTGACACAGATGGACTCTTCTGAATCCGCAATGAAATGAATCATTTGAAATGGTTTCCATTCTAAGGCAATCGCGATTCCACTGGTTCTGAGCGACTTCATCCAACTTTCCTCCTCTGGTTCTGAGGAATCATCCGTCATTCCAGCTCCCGCTCCAGGATCCAAGCAGCTTCCAACTTCACACACACACACACACACACACACACACACACACACACACACACACAGCTCCGTCGGTGTGTGAGCGCGGCTGTAGCTGTTCCTCTAACAAAGTTCCCCTCAGGAATCAGCAGGACGTCTAAATTTAGTGCTGCTGTCCAGAGACACAAATGTTGAAGTTTAGTTGTTCAGCTGCTTTAGTCTAAATGCGCTTTAGTCATTTAGAACTAAATATCAGACGGGATTCGATGGTTGTTCATTATTCAATTCAGTTTATTTAAGACGCGCCACTTCACAGCGAAAATCATCTGAAGGAAAATCATCTCGATTCAATCAGAGATTCTGATTGGTTCCAGTTAATCCGTTCAGAAAGATCAGTTAGTTCAGCACCGCTCCTCCTGACCAGCAGGAGGCGCTGGCTTTATGCCATTGACTTTACAGCAATCCCTCATGCTGAGCATGCATGTGGTGACAGTAGAGAGGAAAAAGTCCCTGTTAACAGGAAGAAACTTCCAGAACCAGAGCCAGAACCGAGCTCAGTACCAGCAGCCATGACTGACTGCAGATTAGCAGAAGAAGAACCAGATGATGTTGGATTATTTCTGATCTTCATGAAAGTAAAACATGAACAGCAGAACCATCAGGTGGTGGCAGCATCACGGCAGCATCATGGCAGCATCACGGCAGCATCATGGCAGCATCATGGCAGCATCATGGCAGCATCATGGCAGCATCATGGAAGCATCACGGCAGCATCATGGCAGCATCATGGCAGCATCACGGCAGCATCACGGCAGCCGACACCTCAGGAACGAACCAGCCAATCAGAACGCAGACCAGCCTCTAGACCGGTCAGGTCTGGAGGTTCTGGATCTGGTTATTGAGGTTTTCTATGTGAAGTCAGAATCTGGATTGTCAGCAAGCTGTGAATCTGATCTGGTTCTGGTTTCCATCAGAACTCTGCTGCAGTGTTTTGGATCAGATGAAGGATTTTAACTTCCTGATAGTGAAGAGTTCAGCCTGAAGGAACAGGTTCATGAATTAGATTATGGATTATCAGCTTCACTGCTGGGCAGGATGTTTATAATTTAGGCAACATCCCAGAGATTAAAGGGGGAATTTGTAGAACAAGCTGGGATGAAATGACATTTCCTGCTGACAATCACTCAGAGGGTCTTTACTTTATTACTGGAGGATGATTTAATCCCAGTTCAGAGCTAAACCAAGGAGCCAACCTGCCTATGGAAACTGCCCTTCCTGACTCAATGAGGAAGAAACACGATGAACATCAGTTAGAGAAGGACTAAAGATTAAATTACTCCCTGAGATTCAGGGGAAACGAAACATGGAGGAGATTCCTTGAAGGTTTTTAAAGCTTTAAAGATGCATCCAGATACTAATTGATCTGGGATTGATTTGTCTGATAAAGATCTGATAAAGACATTTTCTCTCAAGCTTGGAATACTCAACACGTCTAAAGTACGATGACAAGTGAATTTTCCGAATGAAGCCAATCGAGTCTCAGCTGGCTTTAAAAGCTACATTTAATCGATCACCTCAGAGTCAACATGAATGTTAGTCGCCCAGTATAATGATTTGATCAATATTTACCCCCAATCAAATAAATCTGAGATCTGATCTAAAAACTGAGAGTGAGGCTTGGTTCATTTGGGATTTCTTTCCATGAGGGTAAGTTACCCTGGAGCCTTAACGCTCCATTTCTCAGCTTTAATGAGTGAATAATGGGTTGATGTCATCAGGCTTTTTCATTTTAAGCTGATTTCACTTTTGTGAGTCTAATTCTGCAATCAACAGGACATGGTGTGCTGTAGAAAAGCAGCTTATTTGTTAGAAAGTTGCTCCACAAGCAGGATCAGCGTCTGAAGACTATTTTCATGCATAAAAGCAGATTTTTAGGAGGGCGTCCATAATGTTTCTCTGCTTTGTTTCTTCCTCATGCAGGAGACGTTAATCATCAAACAGCAGCAGAATGAGAGGAGCAGGTCTGACTGGATCCGTTTCCTCGTTTCTTCTCCCTCTTTCTGTGGCTCTGAGGCTGACAGACCAACGTTTTGCTGCAAAGACATTTAACTGGCTCTAATCAGGCTAACGGGACAATAAAGAAGCAGAATAAATACAAATTCTGTCACAATGTGAGTAAAGTGGAAGAGAAGATGAGCTTTCCAGTGGAAATAAAAACCTGTTTTCAACCTTTTGGAATCTGATTGGAATATTTCTCGATGTCGGATTGTGTTTGGACTTCAGGTTGGTCGTAGTGTCCTCATGCCTGGAGCCTTTGACAGAAGGATGTTCCCAAACTTAGAGTCTGTTGACTTCTCATGAAAACAGCAGGAATATTTCTTAGTTCTTCACTGGAGAACCAGAAGGATTTTCTGAAAGGCGTCTCATTCCTGAACTGAGACTGAAGCTGCACATCCTGGACAGTCAGTAGTGGTTAAAAAACCAGTTCTGCTCTTATTTTGTTAATTAAAGTCTTCACAATTCACTCTTCAAGCTTTAGACGTGCCTCCCACCAACCCCCTGCACCAAGCATGGGCAAGCCTCTCAGCCGCCCTGGGTGTTTCAGGAAGAGCTCCTGCTGCCTGGAGAAACATGGACTTGGGGATGGGGGAGTGGGAGGGCGGGACGTTGGGATGGAAGGGGGCTATGGCGATGGCTACATCCCTCAGCGATCCATTTATGACACCATGTGCATCAATCAGCAGATTGACAGCCATCACCACCACTCCAGGGGCTCGGTGAGGCGGGACGGAGGAGGAGACGGGAGCTTCAGCTATTCCACCAGCGGCTCCCTGAGAGTCAGCAGGTCAGACATGTTTGATCCACAGCCACGCTCCTTAACTCCAAACCCTTCCTTTGTTCGGCGCCTGGATGAGAGAGCCATCTACGATTCCCTCAAGCTGGGAGCGGAGGACAGCTCTCCAGGACATTTCAATCGATCCGTGTCTCCCTCTGTGTCTTCCTTTTCGGCTCCAGGAGTGTCCTCCTCATCGAAGAAGCACCACCATCACCACCACCCTCACCATGCAGACAGCACAAAGAGCAGAGAGAGCCGGCATTCCTGGAAAGCAATGTCATCTCCTAAACCCTTGGAGTGTGTGGAGATTCCTCCAGTGGAGCTGCTGGAGCGTGGGGGAGGCAGCTACCTGAATCCAGGCCACTACCCAGGACCGGCTCAGTCCTCCTCTCTAACCTCCCCTCTCATCTCACCCTTCTCCGGCTCGCCTCTCTCCTCAGGATACCACACTCCGGTGTTCTTCTCCCCGGCCAAACCTCGTCCCAGTCAGAGCCAGAGCCTGCGCTGTTCTCCTCCCCATGTGATGCAGCCCAGGCATTACTCCCAAACCCAGAGCCTGAGGCTGTCCCCCCCCCAGGAGCTCAGAAGGTCCCCCTACAGGACTGCGCTGGTCCAACTGTCTGCCCATGAGCTGGAGCAAGACCTGGGTGAACGAGGTGGTGGATGGGGCCGCAGCGAGCGCGACAGGGAGTGGGAGAGGGAGCGGCAGCGAGAGATGGAGCGAGGTTGGGCCCAGCGCGAGTGGGAGAGAGAGAGGGAGAGGGGCAGGCTGGAGAGGGAGAGAGCCCGAGAGAGGGAGAGAAGGGAGACGTCCACTTTTGGGACGTTTGGTTATGGCCGACCAGTTCCTCTACGCTCTGACAGAGACTCAGTGTTTATGGAGTCTGAACACGGCTGGTTCAGCTCCTCCTTCTCCCCAGCCTTCCCCTCCCCCTCAGCTCAGGATGGGTACTGGAGCAGTGGGCAGGGCCGAGCTGCTTGGGTCAAAAGATTCGGCAGGAAAACTTGGTGGAGGGATACATGAAGTGGAGCAGTGAGTGTTAGTTTAGTGTTGGTGGACGGTAAATCTGGTTGTGGGCCCAGATTAGTCAGCGAAGTCTTAATGGCAAACATGTCTGAGGTGGAAATGAGAGCTTTAAATCAGGAGCACCATCGAGCCGAGAGCTGGAACAAATATGATGACGGATCCAGATCCAGTGTGAAGAACCTGCCTGAAAAGAGAATTGGCTCTCAGGTGAAAACTCGACCAGGAGGTCGGGATTTGGAGGGAAAAGTGCAGTCAGGGACAGAGAAAAAGGAGGGACATAGAGGGACGTCCATCAAAGCTGGCGGAGCTACAAGTAGACAAGAGCGTTTACCTGAACACTCAGGCATGACTGTCACTGAGAAGATTGTTGGTCCTGCAGACAAAGTTCAGGTTGAAGCTGCTCCTGTTCCTGAAACCAAGCCAGAGCTTGGTCACTTCCAACAGCCAGAGAACAAAGTTGGAACAGAGGCTGAACCTGAATCACAGTCTAATGTTGACTCAACATCTGGATCCAGTGTAGAAGCTAAAGCTGATGAAGCTGAGATTTCTCTTGTTTCTAAGCCAGAAGCAGAAACTAGGATCAGTAATGGAGAAATAAAAGAGAGTGAAACTGACAATCAAGCTGAAAGTACAGGTGAACTTCAGGTAGGGTCTGCGGCAGCAGATAAACCTGAAGCTGCTCCTGCAGATCAAGCAGAGCAAAAGTTTGATGATTCTGGTAAATCCAAGTCAGCTCATGCTGGGAAAAGCTCAAGATCCAAGTCCAAATCATCCAAGTCCTGCTCCAGATCTCGACCAGGCACAGCCACTGGGCTGCGTCCCGGAGTACTGAGCCCCCGAGAAAGCAAACAGCTGGAAGACTTTAGATCAGCTGGACCACCTGGGGACATCGAGTCCACCTGGCCTCGCGAGAATCATAGTCCGAAAGAGGACTGTCCGCCAGGGAGGGGCCCTCCACAATCTTCCTATCCTCCCCCCACTCCCTTCTGTCTTGTCAGCCCTGGAGAAGAGGCATCCACACCCACGGCATGGTTCAGAAAACCCATTATCAAATCTGATGAACCCTATTATGAGGGCGATGCTCACTGAGAGAAGCCGCTCACCCAGACCCCATACAGGGGAGTGGTTTGGTAGGCCGAGCATCCCTCAGGGAGCAGAACTTGGAGCACTGGAGAGTCTGCAGAGAGCAAGAGGAACACAGGAGGTCCAGAAGTCGGGACAAACGAGGAGGGGAGAGTAGGGAGAAGGCAGAGAAAGAGGAAAGCAAAGGAAAGGAGGAGAAGAGAGAAGAAACCCTGACAAATGAGAAGGTAGTTGTGGAGGAAACCAAAGAAGATAAAGCAAAGATAAACGTGGAAGAAAATCTCCAGACAGATAAAAACAAGGAAGAGGAAAAAGAGCTGGATGTTGAAGTAAAGCCTGAACGAGTAGAGGATCGAGGGATAAAGATTAAAATTGGTCCAAAAGACGAGGTAGAAGCAAAACTACACACAGAGAAACTGGAGGTGGGTGGCCAACAAGGAATAACTGCTGGAGAGGAAGGAGGGGTGGAGGGTTGGGATGCGGTTCTTGACATGGTTAACACTCTTTGGGATAATGACTGGGAAAAAGCGGGGAAGCAGGTGGAGAGGAAGGAGGAGATCAGATTCCCCACAGGCTCCTTGCAGCGATGGCCTCTCCTCAGGCCACCCATCGGCTGGGGCTCTCATCCTCCCTCCTCAGCAGCCTCAGGAGCTCAGCCTGACGGGAGTTGGAGAGAGAGGCCCGGGAGTTGGACTCAGACCTGGAACACCTGGATCTTTCGCAGCTAACGGGATGTGTACCAAGCGCTACTGGAACCAGGAAGGGAACGAGCGACATGTACCAAACACATCCCGGTCCACAAAGAGACAAAGCTCCACTTCACACAGGTACTGCAGATGTAGCA
>CAKLNU010000598.1:0-130824 GCA_922788865.1 Poeciliopsis turneri
CAATTATGTATGATTGGATCCATTTAGTATAATTTATGACCATGGCCGCCATCTTGAGTTTCTTACTGGCTAATGTTTTGTTTTTTTCCCCAAAGCATCTGTGCCAGCGTCAGTTCTTGTATCAGCATGTGAAAGATTTTGCTGAAATATCTAATCATGTTCTGCACTGTGATCCTGGGTTTTTTTTTGGTTCTTTAGGTCAGTCGTTGGGTCAAGTTTGGTCCTTCAGCTCCAAAGTAACAAGAGTTTCTTATCCTTGTGTTTCTTTGCATGTCACTTGTTGTTTCTTGACTCCACTTCCACTCTGTGTTCTCATCTTTTCTTTGGTGAAGACACCAGAGTGTCTTCAGTGTTGAGAAACGCAGAGCGTGCTGGAACTCGTCCTGGTGAAATCTGCTCCGATCTGAGCCAGCATGCTGGCCGCCGCGTCGCGCTCAGCTCTGCTCCTACGTTCCTGCACAGCAACCTGCTTGGAGCCCAAAACAACAGCAAAAGTAAACAGGTGCCACATGCTGGTCAGTTGCTGCTGAGAAAAAGGTGCAGCCTGCAGGAAGGTTACAGGTTTCTCCTCCAAGCGTAGGCAGCGTTTACTGGATGAACTACATGTGCAGGCAGGGAGGAAGTTTTGACTCGTGCAAGCTGAGATTTTTGGCAGTGAGGTTCACCAGAGAGTCACACATTCTGGGCTTGCTGTGAGCTGAATGAGACGTTTGGTGATTATTTCTCTGCTTATATAAGTTGTTTTGTAAGTTCCGAATTTGCAGAAACATTTCATCAACACTAGCAACCAAGTCACAATGTGTTCCTCTGCGCTGGTATTGAAAAGCAGCTGAAAAAGACACACATTGCCCCCAGCATAAGCAATAAAACGCCGTGCACAGTGGTGCCTCCCGAATAAATGGCACCCTGGGTGAGCTCCTCCTCCTGCCAAACACTCAACAACTGAATTGCAAGCAATTACCTGAGACCGGGAAGAAAGTGCAAGTTCTCAGCAGGAAGCAGGGGGATGGTTTGACGCAGCACAAGCATAAAAGCAATCGAAACTTATATTTTATTACCTGGTGTGCCTATGCCCCCTTTCTCAGCCTGTCCTGGGTAACTGCCAATAAGATCCAAATCTAAAACTTAAGCACCATAAGCAACTTTTGTTATTTATTTAATAAAATATAATGATGATCCTCAGTTTAGTGGGAAGGTTTTATCTTTATTTTCTGGCTGTAGATCCATTTGTTCACTAAAGGAATGTAATGTTGCTTCATTTGAGGCAATAAATTTTGTTTCTCTTACCCGAAAAAGGAATTGAATGATTCGTTTACATCCTTTAATGTATTTCTGTTATTGTATAAACATGTAGCTGTTTAGATTGTTTTTCAAAACTAACTAAAACTACAGCAAGCAGTTGTTTTTCTCAGAAACAAACATGTTCACAATGGAAATAAAATTTTTTTAAAGAAATGCAGAAGCTCACATGATATTTTTGTGGAATATTTTTCTCCAATTTCAATGCAAATATCTTTGCATGCTTGAAATAAGACACAACTAATTTACAAGTGACTTTTATAGGTGGTTGTTTTGAGTCAATAATTCTTGAATATTGATAAAATATCTTGTTTTCTGTACCTTTTTTAACTTCATATGAATTTATGAGGGGAAAACAGAACTGACTGGACGAAAGGGAAAAACTGAACAGATTGTTGGCATGAAAATGATACGGAGGATGGACAATGTGCTCAAAGGAGGTCAGAAAACTCTGGAGGAATAAAGAAAACTGAAAAGAAGAAAAGCTTTTTGTTAAAAGAAACTTTTTCTGTCAAAAAAGCAATAAGGGAGAAAAAATATTTTGAATGTAAATGATTCACTATGCTGTGCTGCTGACTGATGGCTTTATGATGAAGGTAAATGCTTGAAGAGAAGAAAATGTTTTCAAAGAAAATGAAATCGCAAGACAAATAGATTTGAGGAAGGCAGACAGATTAAAGAAGAGAGTGAAAGAGTGATTTAAAGGTTTGAGGAGCAACGTGTGAGCAGACTGCAGAGGACCAAACAGACTACCATTTCAGCGTTATGGCACAGGGTGCATGTTAATATTTATCCTGTAATCTGCTCAGAAGTTCAGGATTAAACGCTGATGGGTCACCTTAATGAAAGGAATTCAATCACTTGAGGTAAATGTCAGGAATCAGAAAAACTGACTTCACTTTGTCAGATTTGGTTGTCAAACAATTGGATGAAAATGTTTCATTTGTAAAACAGTGGTGACAAATGCTGCCTTCAAGGACCTGCTTTTCATGCAGACAGACTCTCTGCGGTGACTGAATGGCAGCTCAGATGTTTATTGTTTCCGTTGAAAGCTTCATAACTAGAACTCAACCTTGAACTTGTTTATTATTCCAGGTAAAACACATTTTAGTGGTTCTGTTGTTCAGAAACGGCTGCAAACTTTCTGACTCCAACAAAACAAACTCAAAACTTTCCTTTTAGAAATAAACATCAGAAATTGTTGATTTTCTGGATCTCTGAAGCTTCACCAAACATGTTAATAAACATTTATTGACTGAATTGTCAAGTTGCATATGTAATATTCTTTTGATTCTTTTATATTTATTAGTTTATGACATCTTTATTTGAACATATGTTTAGTTATTTGATTTTTGCAAATGTATTTAGTTTTTATTTCAAGTGTATTTATTTCTTTTGAAAACTTCTATTTATTGACTTACTTACTTATTTATTTGCCTATTTCTTACCTAATTCTCTATTCCAGATTTTTCATACTTATGGATTCACTTAATCATTTCCTTGTTGCAGGTCTAGTCATTTTTATAAAATGCATTAATTCATCTATTTATCTGCCAATGATTTTATGATTTATATGTTTTTTATTTATTTAGAAATATATTTAAACAATAAATGATTAATGTATCATAGTTATATTTACTTATAACAAAACAAATACATATTTAGATTCCGCAGGTTCGTATCTTTTATTTTCATAGTTCCTCCTCTTCCTTACAGATTGCACTAAAGGATGCAGTTGATTACATAAAGTGCTGCATGTCACTTTGCCCTCACTTAGATTCTGATCATCCTGTTCCTTCAGTCCCCCTGGATTTCATATCTTTATCTCTTTTTTTCTTTTTTAACCTGTGCACTTCTTCCTCTTGTACATCTGCCTGTAGGAAATGAAATCTGACAGCCAGAGAGCAAGAGGCAGTGAAAACAAAAAAGCAAAAGGAGTTAGGGACGGTTGGCTGCTTCCTGAGCCTCCTGGCTGCCAGGGCGCTGAGAGCGGGCCAGGACCAGAACCAGAACCCGCTGGTGGGATAACAACTCCCAGCTGGCCTGGGAGTGACCGCTGATCTCAGACCAGGAGGAGGAGGATGCTGCTGGGGAGGAAAAGGACATTTGGGGCGCGATGAAGGACTTGGACGGATGGATGGATGAATAATTTCCTGGGACAATAGATACAACAACCCACAGCCGTCCAAAGCAACATGTTCAGAACAAAATTTAAAATAAGTTTCTTCTGTGTCACTTTTAAATTTTGAAATCATTTTATAGTTTTTATTCAGTTAACAGACACAATTTTGACACCTGCTCCCATCTAGATTATGGTCATTTTGTTGCTTTTTGCTCTATTTAACTCTTTTATTGATAATTCTAACATTTTGTTGTTTAAAACCTTATAAAAGGTTCAACATCTATTTTATTGCCACAGATTTCATATGTTTTATTTGGATTTAGTGTAAATTTGTGATTAGCTTTTCTTTTCTTTTTTTTGCTGATACCATTGAATCTAAATACATAAAATCTTCTTTTACAAACTTGTAAAAGAAAAAAAAATTACATGTTTGCAAGAACTTCAATGTATTTTATTATTTCATGTCATGTTTTTAGTGAGTTAAGTTCCCAAAAAAATATAAGATGCAAGAAGAGATTGTTTTAAAAATAACTTTATGCCAATATCATATATTTTTTGTATTGGTCTGACGTAATATTCTCATTTTAGATGTCATGTTTTCATTAAATAAGTGAAAAATTATCATAGTTAACAGATTTCCAGGCTTTCAAAGATCCATCTGTGTGTAATTAATCTATGATGTGTTTAATTTAGTGATTATAGTGTAGAAGCAGAAGAAGGAAAGTGTTCTTCAGGTTTTCTTCCAGGATCCTCGATCTATTATCAGATCAGTTTTGCCACCATGCATTGTTGACCTTTTATTTTTACAGTAAAGAAATGTGAAAAACTTGATTTCTCACAACTATCTTCTAGTAAATATGTGAAATCTAACATTTGACACTGCTGTGTCATGTTTGTTTATTTATTTATTGATTATTTCCTATAATTTCGCCCAAAACTTTGTCTCCATTTTGTACATACTGGAAGGAAATGTATAAAGACAGGGAAGTCTTTACTTACTTACTTTCTGCTGATCTGTCCCATAAAATTTCAACTTAAATTCACTGAAACTTGAGTCAGGAGGAGATTCCTGTCGACTTTTCTCTTTTTGAATAGCATAGCACCTGCAGAAACAAAGAAGAAAACACATATTGTTGGTTTTGTGTGCCTGTCTGCTCTGATGCGTCTCAACCTTGAAGGAGAGAAAAGACGGAGGGCGAGAACTTTCACTGACGCATCGCTTTCATGTCTGAATCCTCCAGAACATCTTGGAGTGAAATCCAAAACATTTAATGATGCTTTTAATTGAAAATAATCTCAGCAGGGAGCAAAACAAGAAGCTTTCATATGCAAAGTCGCTATAATTGCTAATATTTTCAAGGGGTTTGACGTCCTGGAGCTTTCACACCTCCAGACAAGATGGCCGGCCTCACGGGGAGGATGAGGAGGAGGAGGAAGAGGAAGCTACATTCTTCCTCCCCTTGGTAGCGGCGAGGTGAGGAGCAGATGGTGCGAGAGATTGGAAACATCGTTTGGAGTCGGCCAACCCCGGCCTGATGGCAAGCTGTGCTGGCAGCGCCGCGTCGAGGAGAGCGCGAGGGGTTTAAATCGCCTTACTGAGCAGAGCTGGCTCTCTTTATTCTGCGTATGCACATGGGCAGAGTTCACTGTGTGTGTGTGTGAAGATTTTCAAAAGTTTGCAACTGTGTGAGTGGCACTAATGAAGAGATAAACAACGATACGAGCCAGAGAGTTTCTGTCATTATTTCTGCAGGCTCGCTTTAAAATTAGCCTAAAATTCAGATGTTGCATTGATCATAATTTGGAGTAAACACTGAAAATGTCAGAGTGTGAAGATGGTAAACAAGTCGATACGAGGCTGTTTGTGTCACTCCTTGCCTGCTTCTGGAAATAAAACTTCAGTTCCTTTGGATCAGGATGTGCAAAACTACAGAAAACAAACTCTGAACACTTTCTCGACTTTTCCTCCATTGAATAGAAGGTCAGGAAGGAAACACAGATCTGAGAAAGAGAAGAGGTGATGGAGTCACTGGGTACCTTTCCATTTGAATCATGAAAACAAATAGAAATGCCGATTAGAAAAAATAAATACGTATTTTGCAGTCAGATGAAGTGGTTTTTCTTTTGTATCAAAATTTATTTATTTTGCAAAGTCATCAACACTGTGTCAGAAAAACGGTAAGATGCAATGTGACTGAAAATAGAGGCCTCTAATCTGTGAGAAGGCATTTACTGGAAAAGCGACAGATCCCTCACATTTACCATGTGAAAACAAAAACTGTTGAGAAAGTGGAACAGGTTTCGTCCTCAATGTGTTTTTCCTCCTCCTGGATCGTTTATAATTGTCTTTTTCCGTAACAGTTTAACTCTGGTTCCAAAGAAATTTCTCCAAATTGCCCAGAAGAATTCCTTAATTGTTCCCTAAATCACTGGAGTTTAACGGCAGCCAGTTTAAGGAAATGCCAGGGCAGCTGGGAGATCCTAGAGAGATAAGCGGCGCCAAAAAGCAGGGCTGATGTCACTCACCCTCCCTTCTCCCTCGCCTTCTCCGCTCGGACAGAAAAATGTCAAGTGAGGAGTTTGTTTCCAAACCAAAAGGTAAAGCGACTCCTTCCACCAGAGCGGAGTCCTTTGGGAAACGCAGCCATGCGAGAAACCAAAGCCGTCAGTTTGTCTTTACACTTGAACTGCTGAGCTGTAGCATCTCATACACCAGGTTTCTGTCTCTGGGAAATGACTCAACTTTACTTTGTAACAAGATAAGTTCATTTCAGCTCATTAATTCCAATAAAGCAGTCCCTCGTGACGGAGTCAGTCCTGACCACTTAAAACTCAGATTTTCCTGATTCCTTCACTGGGATGGTTAACCTTCACTGCACAGAGTCGATGCTATCACACTATTTAGCACTCTGGTGTTCAACAACCACCATGTGTTTGTTATTGGAGCCAGAGCCAAGCAAGGCAGATATTCCAGATTAAATTAGCATAATTTTGGTGGGAACAGATGTGATGTATTTTCTTTTTGAGCTTTTTATGGTGCAACATTATTGGTGAGAGGATGGATGGATGGAATTGAAAAGTTTGAAGGTAACTGTTCCATCTGTATTGTTTTCTTCACAGTGCCTCCTGTTGTTTGAAAGCAGAACTGCAGTGAATATTAGCATAACTTATTCTTTACATAATCTGCTCTGAAAGTTAACATTTTCTGCAAATTAAATTTGTTCCTGACACATTTCTTGCAGCTATCTGCTGGACTTAGCCTCATTATCTGGAACTAACATGTAAAAAGCCTGTGAGCCAGCAGAGGTGAGCCTGAAGAGGACGAGAGTGAAATAAAAAAGAAAGAAGCAGCGATCGTCTCTGACAGGGAGAGAAAAAGAGCAGCAGACATGAAAAGAAACAGAGACACAGAGAAGGTCCTTGGCAAAGTCTTGTACAGCTGCTGAATGCTGTCACACAGCTCAGGAAGGCCAAAACTATTATATACGACTACACACACACACAAACACATTGAATAAGCCTCCAAATAACCATGTGACTGGATCTAAACAGGAGGCGCTAATTCAACCCCTCTTAGCCGTGTAAACACGTGCTCACCAAGTTTCTCATGGACGCAGAGACTCGGCTCAGGACCAAGTCTCTGAAGCATAACAACAACACAGCTGAGACAGCCACTTCTGCACTGTTTACATTCAGTTCAAGTGTGGCAAACACCGCTTTCCCAGCAGATGTTTCAGCCCAGAGAGGCTAGTAGAGCATGTTTATTTAAAACTCCACTCCATCAGTTTATATTCGTGCTTTATGGGGAAATTTTGTGCTGCTTGAAATGCAAGAAACTTCACCTGATATCCCTAAAACATCCAACTTGATGATGCCAATGTAAAAAGCATAACATCTTCAAAAATACACTATTTTGGTGGAAATTTGATGAAAGAAACAACAAATCTTTGAACTTCTGTAGCTGAGATACACATTACATTGTAAACACCATTCACAGTTGAAAAACTTTAGCAAAAGTTTGACTTTTTACCACTGTACAGTCATTTTGATATCATCATTGCAACCAGTATTATTAGTAGCATTTTCTGGGATTAGGTTTCTCAGCAGGCTCTTTTTGTTATATTAAACCTTTAATAAAGAAGCAGCGATCATCTCAATAGGGTGGATAGTAAGATAGTGTGCTGGATTTAGGGAGCCGTTTCAAGATATCATAAAAGCTGAATCACAAAGATAAACAAAAAGAGAATTATATCATTTCCCCGACGCTAATTTTATTCTCATGCTGATGCCTGGAGGGGAACCTGAAATGATGCGGTCTGTAATCATGTCACGTCTCATCAGTCAGTTTTAGAAAATGCTGCTGTGTTGGATTGCAAAAATAAAAAAGGAGCTTCAGTCAGCCTGAGGCATGCCACTTGTGCTAATAATGACCTCATGCATATAACCCGCCTGACCCCATCTGATCTTGTGAGCAAGTGTAATGTTAGATAATAATTGTCACCCTGATTCACCTGAGAAGAGCATGGCTGGATTACAGACTGAGGTATCTATGCAGAAGTGATGAGAGTTTCAGGTTTAGAAACTCAGACCGATTAGTTATAAACAACATGATTAAGTAACATCTTCTCCAGAAACCAAATATTCCCACAAACGCATCTTTCCAAAGGTCTTCCAAACAGGTTTTCAGCACCTTAGCTGTTCTATAAGTCCAACAACATAAACGATATAAAGAAATGTCATTCACATTAATACAACTTAAAAAGCACTTTACTATTTCTAGTAAATCAATCAAGCATCACAAATTAATCAAATTATCACTCTGCAGGAGGTTAATGCAGCTCTGATTGTAGGAGAAAAATAGCGCAAAATCACACCTCCTCAGAATACCAATTAAATATGAACAATTTTGATATGAAATGAAGAATTTGGAGATGAAAACCAATCCTGGTTCAGAAGTTTCCCAAATGTGAAAGTGAAATTAGTGGGAAAAATCAGGGCCTGCTGCTTGGAAGGGCTCTCAGCGGACATGGAAAGGATGAAATAATCCCGGCCGATATGTTGGTTTGGAGCGCAGGGAGAAAGGATAATTCCATCCTTAAAGCCAAGCTGCCCTCAGGAACAAGAGGAAATCCTTTAGGGGTTTTCAGAGCAAAGAACATTTGGAGGGAAAAACCAAAGAGCTGAAGAATTAAGTGGGTTTGGAAAAGAGAAATCAACTGTCAAAGGAAACAAGGCAGCTGAATATTGACAAACTGTAACAGGGACTATTGGCAAAGGCAATGCTGTCGCTTTTTGTCCTGCTTGCAGTTGCACATTGTTTCGAGAAGTTGGAGATGAAAAAGTTATTTTATTACAGTTCTACTAGAACTAGAGGAGACTGTCATGAAGAGGAAGAGGCAGCTTGTAGGTGAATAATGCTTAATGAAAAAAACTTACCAAAAAAAAATCACAGGGAATGCAGGGAGCCAGAGCAGAACAAAAAACACAGGAACCAAAGACATCATGGACATAACAGGAGGAGCCAGCAAGGAATGAGAAAGATGTGACTGAATACTGGGAATTCTGGGACAACAGCCTGGGCTAATTACTAACAAGTTGCAGGTGTGAGGAGAGCAAGCAGAGAGAGAGAAAACAGCAACCAATTTAAACAGGATTTTGAACATTTGCTGTCGTAAAACAAATGCATCTAGTTTTCAAAGTTTTTTTTTTGGTTCGACTGAACAAATCTATAAAGCATCTAGGTCACTTTACATCTTTAAAATGTTTGCTACATTTACCCAAGTTTAATAAATTGGATTAAAATTGATTTGGATGCAATAACATTTTCAGGTTATGATGTAGCTGTGATGAAAAAAGTAATATTAAGTAACGGTAAAATATTCCTTTAACGTTCCAGCCAGGTTTAGAGCTGGTACTGTCACAAATACAGTTTTTATAAAGAAAGAAGCAAAGACAGGGACTTCGAGTTTTAGCAATGCAGCACCAAAGCCCCTTTCTTGTGAATGATTATTTTGATTGGATAGCTCCTCTGGATCTGGATTGGATTGGAGTGATTCTTGAACACATCTAGGGCTTGTTTTCTTCCAGAAATCGCCCTATAATTTGCAGCTGCCTTCCTGAACGCTGGCAACAACTCGTCTAAAACGGTTTTGGAGTATCGGGTTACATTCCACGAATATCACGGCCTCACTGCGGTGTTGCATAAGCGTGGCGTCACGCTGGAAGCATCCTGCCACCTCGGCTTTAACGTGGTGTTATTTTCAAACCGGCCTGGTCATGCTGACATGTATGTTTGGGAGCAGCGGGCATTAAATTTAGAGCTGTCAGCGCCAAGCCGACTTCATTAGAGGTGGATGGGTTCATGTCTGTTTGACTCAAACCTTCACCCTTGATTAAGGGATGGAGGATGCAAACGGAGGTTAGTCTGGATGGAACCTAGGGTGCATTGAGCAGCTTGACAAAGGTCAAGATTTGCATTTAAATTCAGCTGCAGTGGCTCTTTATATGAGCTCAGATTATTAAAAAGCACTTGAGCCTCGCAATAAGTTCACCTTTCATTGGCTGTGGCTTACAAGTGCAACTTGCGTCATCATCCAGTGTGTTTATTCAATAGGAGAAGGTTGCATGCTCCTTATTCCAAATGCCCACATTAGTTCCACTCATCCGCCTTCCTCAGCTCTGGTTTGCCGTTTCCAGGCTGAACCCACCAACTTTCAGACAACCAGCAGCGGCATTCCCAGCCTCTGCTGCTGACAGCTCCAGCATGTTTGGTTTTAAAAACAGTAGCTGCCACAGATCAGGGCAGGCACGCCGAGGATTAAGGAGGCGGGTGATACCTGCCACTGTGACAGAAGCTGTCGTCGCTGATTGACGATGCATGTGCATCGATTTGACCCGGAGTCCTTGAAAGCCTCCCTCTCTCCTCGGCTCCATCTGTGCAGGCAGCAGCTCTGAGCAGCTGAGGGCTCATTTTGAAACTCCCCTTTCTGAGGTTCTGCAGCGCAGGTTCACACAAGGACAAGGAAGGCAGCTGGGTGCCAGATGAGAGCGGTAATTAGGCTGGTATCCACCGGGCTTTGGTTACAGGTGCAGATCTGCCTGCAGGGATGAACAAAGCTGTCAATGGAAAAGATCATTCATGCTGAAACAACAGAAAGGAGGGAAAGAGGGGCTTGGACAACTCCTGCTACCGAGCAGCAGTGCCAAGACAAGATAAATCGCTCTGAGTGGCATCACGACAAGCCCAAAGCAGGAGTATAAATCATTTTGCACTGCGAGCTTTCAGAGCAGAAGGAGAGGCTTTTATTTTAGCCGCTTGTTTCTGGAGAAAGGAAAGACCCTCAATGCTGCCCAGCAACATGAACACAGGATTATTCAGTCAGTCAGACAAAGGAGCTTCTTTTTATCGCTTTATTTTCCATTTATACATCAGTTTTGATTGTTAGTTTTATAAAACTCAGCTCTATCAGTATCAAGATGAACAAAGATACAATATGTTTTAGTTTAATCACTCTTTATTTATTTACTTTATCAATTACAAGAAGAAATCAGAAGGAAGGAATCTTTTATTTTTGATAATAATAACAACAATAATAAATGTACTTATTTATTTAAATTTATAGATTCTTTTCTTTCTTCATTAACTTTATTTTTTTCTTGTTTGTTTCTTGCTGAGTTTTATTAGTATTAACATGGACACAGCGGAGACATTTTTCAGTGTTTATTCATGTATTTACTTATTTAAGAGGCTCCCATGTTGTGATTCTGAAGAAACTCAAAGGCGTAAAGGAATCTGCTCTTTTTTCTCCTTCCCTTTTGCTCGCCATCAAACCAGAAGCTAAAAGCAAAACACCAGGATGTTTATTGGAACACCGACTCTGTTCCAGTCCCTCGTTTTTCCTTATCTGTTTTCCTCTCGATGCCTGATTGCGAGAATATTTCAGCTCCTTCGAGCTTTGTGTCAACAGTTTATATCAGACTTACATTTCCTGATGCGAGACGACAAGCACACCTGTCAACAAAGCCACCTACATACTTTAAATGCTTCACCTGGTTTGTTGTTGACTTAAAAGGCCAGTGAGAACATGCAGTTCCCAACAACTTCTTTTTTAAACCAGCTGTCACTTTGGTGCTGAAATTTTAGTGAAATATTAATTCCTACTTTTGACAAAATGCAACAGATTTGGTGTCTTTGGAGCTTCTTTCTTTGCAACTAATTTTTAATCATCCAATTCTCTCTTTTTTGCACTTGTTTTTAATCTCCTAATGAATATTTTTATTTTTATTTTAAGTCCATATGCTTTGCATTATCAATAAATGTATAACAATCAACACTTTTCTTCACTTTTATATGCATTTTTAGTTTTATTCATTTGTTTTTATGTTTTAAGCCATTTGACATTAGCTTGACCAATTTTCTTCCATAATTTTCAATAATTAGTTTGTTTTGCACAGATATTAGTCTTGAATGCTGATTTTGCTGTTTCTATTCATACTAACATGATGTCTTATTGCATCCATCATGTTCTAACCTTGAAACGGGTCACAGCACCATTAAACATGACCCTTAGGAGCAACATTGCAGCCTGATTTGAGCTCTGAAACCTGATCTTTCCATTCATCATTCATGCTGTGTCCACTTGGCCTCAGCGCTGCCCTGCAGCTCCCACTGTCACACGTTACAGACCCTCGATTGCTAACATTTCGCTGCGTTCTCTCAGTTTCACATCTATTTACATCCTTTGTTGCTCTGCCATGCTGTCTGTGAGCAACCTGCTTTTTGTTAAAAGCCCTTTGTCGATAAATTTGACTTCCCTTGACACTCAATACGGAGTCCATTAAGCTGCAGAGCCATGGGGTTATTCTGCACAAGGACCAGTGGTTCCAGTAAGGAATATGTGCTGAGCCCTCCACAGCAAGCATCATCATACGTAATTCAGGCCCATGTAATGTCATTAGAGGAGATTTGGCATCTGATAGTTGAGTAATGGGATTAGCTTCATGGGCAATAAATCTCCAAGACCAGGATGGCAGGTCTTCCCCACTCAAAGGGAGACGGATACAACATGCCACTTCCACAAGAAAGTCGTACTCTTTTTTTTTTTCAGGAGAAACGTTTGAGGAAGTGAAGGAAAATGCAGCGGCAGGAGGGTTGGTGTATGCATTCTTGCAGGATGGAAGAAACCTCACCTGCAACCACATCTGCAGTAGCTGGCGTATAAGGTGACAATGTGACTATTGTTGTAATATTAGCCTCACCTAACACATAATAAACACAGAGTAATTCCAAGATAAATAAAAGGAGAAATTACTTTTGCTTTTTCTGAGTTTGGGTTTCCAGGAATAGACTGAAAATCTCTGCATCAACTAGATCTAAATCCTCTCCTTCACCACAAACTGGCCTGTACTGGTTTCTCCTGCTTAAAGAAACAGGAGCGTCGATTTTTTTCTTGCTGGAGATGAAAGCCAACGCTCCGATGTAGAACAGGTGACTCAGCTTCCAGCACAGCAGAGAAATCCCCCGAGACCTTTGACCTCCTAATCGCTGAGCAGCGCTTATAGCTGGAGATCTGCTCCAGGCTATTAGGGAGATTAGTGTCACACAGATTTTGGGAGCAGGCCAAGCCTATATCTGTGCTTCATGGCATTCTCAGCATTTATTACTTAGCACCCAACCCATGTTGAAATCCAATATGTGACCTATAGTAGCACATAGCTGCAGGCTGTAGCATGTGTGCAGATTGTGTTAAGCAACAGGGTTGATGGATGGACATACGCTTGGTAGTTTGTTAGAAGTATAGTTTGCATTCTGGGTTTTCCTTTATGGTAGAAATGCCCCATAAACTCTCCTAATTTAATCAGATCCTCCATGTAGCGCAGGAAATACAAGTTTATTGTTGCAATTTACTTACAAATATGTTACATGTTTTTACAAGTCTTTTTTTATGAAAAGGTGGACCTTCCAGCTCGGACCGCCCATCTTTTGTCGCATCGGCACAAACCAGGGTATAAAACAAGCAGCCTTCCCGAACAAAAAACAATCCCTAAGCTCGTAAAGCCGTTCAAACAAGCTCCAAAGAGTCATTCAGCGTCCTACCGGAAGTGTGCGGATTTTACCTCCAAAGTAAAAGGAGAACGCACGCAATGTCAAAACTTGAGCCAAAACCAACTAAATTGATATTTTAGAAAAGGGTTTTTCAGAAAACATCACAGTTAATCAATAAACAAACGCCACTGTTTCAATAGTTGTGGAGTTCTCAATGAAACATACCTTCACATACACTTCTAAAATATTCTAAGAGTATTTAGAGGGGAGTCTCAAGTATTTGTCGATTTTAGTTATTTGCAGATTGTTGTGATTCTGACTCCAACTAATTCCAGTGCTCCAATGAGCAATAATCTTTTATTTGGTCAAAAAAAGAAAAAAAAAATCAAATGTTTCAAATATATAATCTAATTTCTGCTGGCAATTCATTCATGCTACAGCTCCATTTTGCTAGAAACTTTGGCCGAACTTTTTCCCAAATCTTCTGTTGGCAGGTTAGCGTTCAGACAAATGGAATAGACTAGAAAAACTTACATTTTTGCCATAGATGTTAAATATTCTGTAACATTTGCATTTCATTTGCATTTATTTAGAAAAAAAGAAAAAGTATTTACCTTGTGTTTTACTTTGAAAATCATCACCGGATGCGGGACAGCTCAACTTGGCATAGCTGACACAGATCAGTGACTCCATCTTGAAATCGTCCCGACCCGAGGAGGAGACGGACTTGGAAAATCCAGCTCGTCCTACACGGATTAACTGTAGTTTTGCCCGATTATTCTGCCATAAAACACGGTTTTCGCTCCTTGTATCGAGATCGTTCGACGGAAGCGGTTGTTTGGCTCACTTTGGAGGAGCGTTACACTCCGCTCGGAGCCCTTTAATCGGTTGTGTCCCTGCTGGAGCGGCCGGAGCTGGCTGTGGTTGTGGCCGGGCAGCCCCATCGGACTGTCGGGCGAAGCGCAAGCTTCCACACGAATTTAAACGTCAAAAACTGCTTTTAAACCCACCATTTTAAACTCGAAGACTACGAAGTGGAGTTTTTAAGAAAGAAAGAAGTCATATTATACTGCTATGTTCCGGAGATCGCCGGGGAGAAGTTTGATTAAGCACCCGACTGCGCTTGGTGTGGAGTCCGATGGATGTTAGCCCAGCCCGGCTGTGGCTCGGCTCTCTGCGCCGCTCTTCTGAAGGCTCAGTTTGTCTGCCCATAATGCTGCTGCTGACCTCGCAAGTGTATGAAAACGCTGGCACTGGTGCCACCAAGTCGCCCTCCATTGCTTCGCTGTAAAACCTGGAAATACCACCCAGCATTCCCTTCTCCCCTTCTCCTGTTTTTGGGACTTGTAAACTGGAATATTTAGGATTTTCTTTAAATATGAACATTTTCCAGAGACTGTTCTCCTTTGGGGAGCAAGACATTCAATTTTAATTGTTTTTTAGAATATTTTTCGTCATTTTTGTGGAATTTGAGCTTTTATAAAAACCATTTTTTTTTGTGGACACATTCGGATGGAAAATGGGAGACGCTACAAAACTGGCCATAGCCGTTTTCCTCATCTCCTGCTCTTCAGGTGGGTATATTGAGGTTATGCATGGTCTTATAATGCAATGTTTATTACCTCTGCAGGATGCAATGCACAGCTTGTTGCAGGATGCATTGAATGCAACACAACGCAGACCTGTGGGAAGAAAAGAAGGGTGGAAAAAAACAAATTCCCTCAACCTTTTCTGCAGCCCACTTGTGTGGCTGTGCATGTTTCATATTTAGTCAGCTCAAGATGGGGCCTTTAGGCCCTCAAGGGGCCTTTGTGGAGCTTTGAGTGAGACATGTTGCTAGAAATTGGGTCTGTTTAGTTTAAGTTAATTAGGAAACAATAAGAGACAGTATAAGGAAGGACTGTGCAGTGGGAATAAATAGATTATAAGCCAAATTTAACATTAAATGGTTGTGATTTGAATGGGGCTCTGCAGTGGGTTTTGTTAGTGTAATATATATTTTTCACTCTCAGTATACTCACTTGTTGAACAAGTGCAAACAAGAACAAATGAAGTCTGATAGGCAGAATTAAAGGCGTATTGCAACTACATTTTAGTTATTTTACTTGAAACGGCGGTAACAACATAAAAAAACTTTAGTTGCATGTTGTTTTATTTTTTTAATGTACATTGTGAAAGAAGTTCTACTGAATACACTGAAATTGACCAAAAAGTCAGTGATTATGCATTATATTGTGTATATAATGTGAAAAGTATTGTGCTCAGAACCCTGTACTACAGGGTTCTGAGCACAGAACCCTGTGGTACACTACAAGTAATGTTCAGCCACTTATTGATTAGAAGGCATGGATTTTTTATTGTTGAAGTAGTTTTGTGGTGAATGTAGACATTTTTGGTTAAAAATTAAGTTGCAGCATTGTTATTAAATGCTAAGTTAAATGCTTGATTTCAAACATTTTGATATTATTAGGTATTCTGTCAGTTTTAAAATAAAAACTATTTCCAATGTGTGATGGATACAGGAGGAGAGGAAGGCCTGGCATGTGTTTTTGGAAACATTAATAGACTTTTTGGATGATGGAATAAAATGACACTCAAAATTATTAAGAGGATGAAAAGGATAAAAATGATGCTCTAGTTGTTTGGGTGTCTTTGAAACAATTTTAACTGCAGGAACAATGTCATGGAATATTTTTGCGGTTTTAAAACTCATCTTCATGAAATTAATGAGTAATATCCCATGTCTGTTAGTCATAGTATGTTGGATTTTAATAGGTTTACAGTTAATTATACACCCCCGTTCCTCTTTCTACGTCCTCATTTTCCTAAAGTTAAACATCCCACCAGTATGGCGAAGTGGTGACAAACAGAACAAGATCAACCACAAAGTGCTGTTTGGTTTTTCTTCTCTTTCCGTTGTGTTTTTTTTTTGCACAACATTGTTTACGTGGCATTGGAAGTCAACTCTTCCATGATGCTAAAAGTCTACTTTTATTTTTTAACTCCAAATATTTTGGAGACGTTGCAGGAAAATCTCCGTTGCAGACTGAGACTGGTGTTATTGGGTTTGCTGTATTTGCAGATCAGGAATTTGAGATTGCAGTTTTCAAAGTGACGGTTTTGTGTTACCTGATGCTTCAGCTTGGAAGTAGGAATTGCCTAATCGGAGGTTGCACAACAGAAATTAAGCCTGGAGGCAAAATTTTCGAAACTGCTTTGGAAAAGAAACGCTGCATATCACTGCTAAAGCTTAACCTCAAGAAGTAGAGGAAGGATGGGAGGTGAAAACATTGTCTCACGTCGCAGTGGGATAGTTTCACAGTAAGGTGCCTTGGAGTGTCTGGGAGCGTTTGGGCGAAAATGAAAAGCTTTCTCAAATTGGGTAATAGTCAGGGTTGCTCCGAGTGTGAGCCAGGTGCTGTCTGTGTTTTGCAGAGTACAGCAGATGATTATTCTACTCGCTCATTACCGTCTGAAGTGGGGAAATGAATGGTTTCCACTCAGAGTGGGATAATAACTCTCTGGGAAAGCCGAGTGGAACTGGCACCGCTCACAATGGCACCAAGAACCCAGAGATAAGGGCAGAGCACTTAGCCAACAGGGATTTTTATCTGATGAGGCCAAAAGAAACACGTAAGGGTTAAGTTTGTTTGTCATGGCTTGTGATCATGTCAAACCATGTCTGTATACCTTTTGGTTTTCAGAAAAACTCTGTGCAAGCTGCTCTTCGTGCTAAAATAGGCAGGAAATTAAAGTAGAAATGGTCTAGTGCAATTTCGGTTCCTTAAATATCAAAATAACTCTTTACTGAAACGACATGTCAAATGTTAAAGTTAAATGTTTTGCCTAACGGTTTTAAAAGAATCACTTAAGACTGTCGGTCTGTTCACTTCTTTGTCAGTCTATTGTCCACATTTTTATAATTTACTTAAGCATTTAGCGAACTATAGCTAACCGTATGACCAGAGAGTTAAAGATGAGCAATACAAGCAAATGAGGTGGATTAGCAGAGCTTGATAGTGTCATCCAGTACACATGTGGATTGAATCAGGATTCTCATGAGATGTCATACATCAGTATTCTTCAGTCAGAGGCATCTTCAGATTTGTTGGAAGACTGACTGCTACCAGAGATTCTTCATTTCTACAGCATCAACTTCCATAATGACTGAGAAACAAATAAGAAAATGTTTATTTTAATTTAACTTAACAGAAATTTATATCTTTTGATTTGATGAGTAAAAACAATTTTATTACATTAAAGCTATTTGTGAAGAAATTGATTATTATGTTTAGAATGAGATTTTGGTGACTTTCAATGATTTTTAAAAGACACAAATCAACTTGGAGCTGTCTAAATCTAGACAATCTAGTTCACGGCATGTTCTTGAATGCACCGTGAAGTTGGAGTTCAACCTCAAAACGCTCATGGCCTTTAAACATTATATGTTTGGACCGTGGAGGAACCCATGAAGAAGATTCACTGAGTTCAGTTTAATTGCATGGTGCATTCAGGAACCGAGGGGAAAAACAGACCTCTTGTTTGTCAGAATTTTAGTTTGACGAGAAATAATAGGTTCAGTCAGAATAACAAAATTAAAAACGGTTTTTAAACAACGTTCCACCCTGAGCAGCTGGTAATCCGCCCCAGATCATCAGTTTTACAGGCGACCTCTGCTGCGAGCCTGAACTGCAGATCGGTAAATATTTACAGTGCGACTTCATCCCAGACAACAAGTCCACAGATTTCACCGTGCAACTCCACTCTGAAGATTTGTCCTAATCCTCATGCTTCCCCATTTCGTGTCAGGAAACTGTGTCAGCACATAAACCAGTTTATACAGCTCACATCCATTCATGATGGCTTCATTTTTTATTATTATTATTAAAATGGAGATTTTAATCTCCAGTGTTGTTGCTGCAATAGACAACAAACTTTGTGACATCCTCCCCCATATGGTTAATCATTAAAAGACGTGATGCTTTTCTGAGGTGAATATTTACTTCTTGAAGACACTTCTCTTCCCATTTCACCACATGTTGACCAAAGGTGGTTATTGCTCACTTTTTCATTTTAAAAGTCAGTTGAAATTGCAATAATAATAAGTATTTTCAGAGTTACCAAATAGATTTTCAACATTTTCCAAGTATGGAAAAGTAAATAATAAATAAAAGTAGGTTTTGAAACTTTTAGTCCACATATTTGACTTTGTTGTGAATTTTCTCTTGTTCCCATAGGCTCAATGTAATTACACCAAGACTAAACAATATGAAGTTACATTTTTGTGATGATATTTTGTGGTAGCAAACTATGGGTTGTTATCATGGAAACAACAATTGAAAAACTAGGTAGACTAAACCATCTCCAGCATACTTTGGTTTTTGAAAACATAAATCAGTTGAGATGATAATACTCACACATTTTATTGTGAAACAATGAAGCCATTATGTCAAAATAAGATTGTTATATCCTGTGACAAAACAGGCTTTAAGTTTTCTTATTTTGATAAAACAACATCGTAGTTACTGGTGGGAAAAGCTGCCAACTCCTGCATGTTTATCTTTATGGCCATCGGGGGTCATTTTGACTGCTCATGTTTAGAAGAGGATCTGCATTTTTTGGAAATTCTGGATTTGGACAAATTAGGACATTTTTAAATGACAAATTTTGTGTTGAGATGAATTTAAGTGTGTTGCCGCCAGTGCAGAGCTTGCTTTTTGACTAGTGATGCATCTAAATCTTTATACTTTCTTAACTTCATCTTTCTGCTGCCATGTTTTTCTCATTTCCCGCAGATACGTCCTCCCTCTATCTATAATATGTCCTCCTGCATTATGCATGGGGTCCAGTGGCACTGGTGTACTTGTTAAGGCCTGGCGTTGTCCCCGTTTCCCCCATCGGGCCCAACTAGCCCTGACTGTTTCCTCATCATGAAAACAGCTCAACTCAAAGTGTCCACCCCAAAGCAGCTGGCGCTGCTGCAGCTTGTTTGGACTGGTCCTGCACCAGTTGGAGCACTGTTTATATTTTACTGGGTATTTAGACTTTTTCTTATTGTAAGAACTGAAATGGATTTGTTTTTGCATTAATGCAAGCGAACAAACCTCTGCTGCAGTCGGAGGAGTTTATCTGCCGCTGAGGGGACTTTCCTGAGCAGCAGAGATTTGTTCTAACCTGCTGCTGGAGGAAAACCAAATCGATGGAGATTTCTCAGCGTGCTGATATCCAAATCAAAAAAAGTAATGTTTGCACATGCTGTTTACCTCCTTAGAGGAGATCTGTGTGTGTGTGAATAAAGATTTCTAAAGCACCCTGACTCTGGAGAGTTTTTAGATTTGGAGAAGCGTTTTATCTTGATGCGTCGGTCCAGTGTGGCCTTTTACTGTAATTAATGCGTACTGCAGATGTTGCTTTATGTGCATGGGAGAGTTTGAGTCTAGACAGGCTGGCTTCTCCGATGAAGGGGCCCACTTTGATCCTTGATTAAAAACCGAGAGCTGTACATTCATCTTGCTCTCGTTTCAGGGTCTCTGGAGGGCGTCACACTCCCCCCCTCCGCCGTCCTCCACCTCTTTGTCTTCTGCCGTCTCCCAGTGATGCTGTGGGCTTGTCATCAGCCTGTTGCTCCACTTGTAATCTAATCCCAATTAAAAATACTCGTCAGTGTCTGGATTTTATTTTGGCAGCGGAGCCTCGTGATGGGCTTGTCGTTAGTTTCCACTAAATATATAATGGCAGAAGTCGGCGAGGTCGTGAAAGAGACGGCGTACCTCGTATGATGACTCACGGCGGGGCGGGAATTCACATCGTAATTCTGCAGCGTGAATTCCATCCCGATCTCTTAAAAAACAATTTCTGGTTTGAAGATGCCGCAGCTGCAAACCCAAACACGTGAGTGTAAGGAGCTTGTGCCCTACCAGAGATAAGGAGCCACTTTAAAAGGCTCCTCCTGTGAAGAATGCGCGGTATGCAGCGAGTCATGCGAGTGGTTCTGCCGCTGCAGAGACACTCAGGTGCTCTCCAGACCTGTCCGACCAGCAGCTCCATCAGCGCTAATTGAGGAGGAGACGGATGGGCTCGGGCATTCCAGCGAGGATTAGAGGATTGGATTCAGTTGCTGAGTGTGTTGGTTTTTAATGCCCGCTCTTGTCCCTCCCCCCTCGCTGCCATGGGAAGACTGGTGTCTTTGTGAGCGGCTCCGGCGAGCCAGCCACCCCTGCCGTGTCACAACAACGTCTGATTGAGCGTTAATGTAGCACTCCAGAGAGTTCCTGGCTGCTCTGTGAAAACACTGGACTGTAAACCAGCAAGAGTCCTCTCCTACCCAACAGCTCAGCCTCAGCTGCTGGTGAGGAAACGTGGAAGCAGTGGGATTATATAACCCAGACCCCTGCAAACAACCTGAGGAGATCCAGTCCTGCTCAGATGTTTAATGATTTATCTAAACATTTCTTCATCTTTTATTTAGACCATCATACAACAAACAACTTAAGTGACCGTTGAATGCATAAAGTAACTGCAGGTGTTTATCTATTTTCTTAATATTATATAAACAGGCTTAAATGTATCTATACACCCTTCTAATAAATGTTGCAACTCATTAAAATTTCTTCAAGGAGTCATTATGTCATTAAGGAGCTTCAGTAGCTGTCAGTTTTGCAACAAATCCAAAGACGCCTCTGACCAAAGACAGTTACTGTATGACAATAATATCTCTGAGATGACATCAGCAGTTTAAAATTTGAATAAAAATTTTGATGCTTTTAGTCAACTTCCTGGGCTTAAAACAAACAATACCGTGTTGCCCTGGTTACGCATTATAACAACTGCAAAAGTGAAAATGCAAGAGCAAAATAAATATTCTTGCTGCACAGCATCCAAAGCCAGAGGGAATAATCGTCCAAACATGCAACTCTTCAACCGAAAAAGTTCTCACCAAAAGTCTAGAAGAACAAATCAGAACTGAGCATTACTCCAATAAATACTTAACCTGAACTGGTTAAAGATCGTAAGGTAAAAACAAAAGAAACTCCAAAGATCAAGTTGATCAGGTGATTAAAAGTACATTTGGAGGATTCTAGATGTCACTTTTAAACCTGGGAACATTGTACTAACTCTCTAGCATGGAGGTGGCAGCATCATGCTGTGAGGCCTGAATAATTGACACTTGGATCAGCTGACTGCTCTGGCAGAACAATAACCTTAAACATGAATTCAGCTTCATTTTTAAAGAGCGCAACCAGCAACATAACCAAATTTCTATCCTCAATTTTATGGAAAACTGGATTTAAAAAGCAAAATATACCTAGAAGAGAGGTTGAAAACTTACTAAGCCAGGTGGCTTCAGGCAATCGTTCATAAAAATGTCTAAAGTTCACAGAAAATGTGAAAATATTACTTGATTATTATGTGTTACTGGAAGATTAATACCTGAACACCAACTATAAAGTTTTAAAAACCCAAATAATTAAGCAATTCTTAGCCTGGTGGGGGTGATAGAAACAACTGATCTTGTCAGATGTTTCTATCTGTCAGGAATATTGATTAATGGTGGATATTCCAGTCCACTCAGAGGTGGGCCTCCATGCTGCCCCTGGTGGCTGATCCCTGTGATATCCAGAGCACTAACATCTTTATCCAGGAACTGCCCTCAAGGCAAGTAGGAGAGATGGATATCTAACCAGAAAGACGGGAAACAGAGGAGTGTAGCTGCGTTTCTACTGATTAACTGAGGACTCTGCAAAAGTCTGAATCATTCCCCGCGTTTTCAATGCGTGAAATCTATTGGATTTATTGCTCTGGTATCGACTCCCAGTATGGGGAGGATGAGGGTGTGGAAACCAGCAGCTGGAGGCTGTGACCTATTGCACATATTAGGAAATAATCAAGACTAAAAAACATTTCTGTGTGGAAAAAGAAGCCGGCAGTAATGTGACCCTGGGATCAGCGTTGGAGGGAAAACCAGCAGAACTCCACTCTGTCCTGCATCTCTAACGGTTTACAGTAGCAGGATGTTCTCTGAACAGCCGTAGGTTTGGCAGAGCACCTTCACATGGAGAGACCGCTGCATGGGGATGAAATTTAGACGGATTTGTTTATGGCTGTTGCTCTAACTGAGCCTGACAGCTTCCAAAACAGCTCAGCTTGAACCCCTGATGACCCCAAAGGCTTGTCAATTCTTTTTATTTCCCTTTGCCTGTATCACCGATCTGCATCCGGTGCAGCCTGGCTCTCCTCCTCATCCTCTTCTTTCTACTTCATGTCTCATGAAATATGGGTTTCGGTGTTATGAATGAACACTAATCATGTAGCTTTGGTGAGAAATTCATTAATAAAACTGAAAAGAGAGAGTAAAATGACCTTGATCAGTAGATTTCCACTGCATCCACCATGAGTTTGTCACATTTCCAGTAAAAACGGTGATATACTGACATTTCCATCCATCCATCCATCCATCCATCTTCTGCCGCTTATCCGGGGTCGGGTCGCGGGGTAGCAGCTTAAGAAGGGAGGCCCAGACTTCCCTCTCCCCAGCCACTTCCTCCAGCTCCTCTGGGGGAATCCCGAGGCGTTCCCAAGCCAGCCGAGAGACGTAGTCCCTCCAGCGTGTCCTGGGTCTTCCCCGGGGCCTCCTCCCGGTGGGACGTGCCCGAAACACCTCACCAGGGAGGCGTCCAGGAGGCATCCTGACCAGATGCCCAAGCCACCTCAACTGGATCCTCTCGATGTGGAGGAGCAGCGGCTCTACTCTGAGTCCCTCCCGGATGACCGAGCTTCTCACCCTATCTCTAAGGGAGAGCCCAGCCACCCTACGGAGAAAACTCATTTCGGCCGCTTGTATTCGCGATCTCGTTCTTTCGGTCATTACCCAAAGCTCATGACCATAGATGAGACATTTCCTGGTGCTAAAATAAATACATTATTATAATATATCTAATGATGTTACCAAGGGCAGTTTTTCAATATTTTGACACATTTAATAAAAAAAAAAAAAAGTAAGAAATTATCAATTTAAAGTGCTTCAAATTAATATTGTACTGCTTTGCTGCTGAGCTTGTTTCATTCTTGTGAAAGAAGCTGAAATGTAGTAGCTTTGTTTAAGCCACCTCTATGCAGCAATAGGTGGGGAGGGGCAGTGTTGCATAACTTAAAGCTTGCTAAATATGAAGAAAACTCCAGAGTTATTCTAGCATGTTTGTGCTTTTTGAATGGTGGCTTTTTAAAACCAGTTAAACAATAAACAGTTTTTAAGGGTCTTCTAAACATATATCAGGAATGTTTGGACGATTAGTGGAAAAAACTGAATATGCTTCCAGGCAATGAGTCTTATTTCTATTCTAGACTGAAAATATTCATTGCATCTATATTTATGCTGGGAGCAGAGGCTCCAAATAGAATCGTATGTTAGCGATTAGCACGCTTATTGTGGTTAGCTTTACTAAGTGTGAATTTCTGGAGGGTTAAATAGATTTCCAAATCTAACATGTCCTCAAGAGCTGCATTAACTCCAGCCTTCCTGGTGTCTGAATCTTTATATTCAGGCGGAATCAGGACAGACGCCTACTATACCAAATGTATTAGCGCTTTTGTGTTTTTGACTTATAATATTGAAAGTAACTAAATGTAAATGTTCTTTAGAAAAATATTGATAACTTAAACGACTACAGGGTTTCTTCTAGAGTATTATAAGCCTGGCTTTATCTCTTCCACTTATGCATTTTCTTTGTTGTTTATGTTTTATTTGCATAATTTCCTGTCAGTTTAACATTTTTTAAACAAAAATACGTGGGGCTGAACAATCTTTGGTGTTTTGGTCAGATTTTAATTGCTAGACCAGCACTGGGTATCAAATAATTACGAAATAGAACCAGTTGTATTTAAATGTCACCTTCCATTTGATATTTCTTAACTTTTACAATTTATTTGAATTGAATGTTCTCTTGTTTTCCCATGAGGAAGAGTAGCTATAGGTACATAACTAAACCCAAGTTAGCGCTCTCAGTGAGATGACATGATTGACCTGTATGTGGGATGAGTGCAGCCAGGTGCTGCTGCTGCTGTGATTACAGATTTCTCCTGAATCAAGTCCCACATGCCGCATTTAGCCGCTTCTTGAGTCACGGATAGGGGGGGCGGAGGAGGCATGAGTGTCGGGTTGCAACAGCACCAACAACAAGCGTTGCCGGGAAGAAAAGAGCGCCCAGATAGGACTTTGACCTGCTGACCTCTGACTAAGTTCATCTTTCAACGCTGTGCAGGAATGTTTAAAAAAGCCCACAGAACCATACATCACCAGCAACACAGATAAGTTGATCCTTGGAACAATTTCCATCATAACGAACAATCCCCACTGCTGGCAGCTGCACAAAAACGGGCCCTTGATGAATGAGTTGTTTACCCACTTGAGTTCAGTGCTGCGCCGCCAAACGCCAAAGCGCCACTTCATTATGAGGCTCCAAACCAGGAAGCTGGAGCTGGTTCATGTGTTTTAACGGGCTAAATAAGTGATATGACATCCTGTTTTAATGCAGTTATCAGCTCAGAACGAGGCGGCAGCTACACAGCAGCAGAACGACACCTTCAAGTGGAGCTGGCGACCTGCCAAGGAGGCTTGGCTGATCATTTCCCACCCAGCATGCACCTCACCGGCCACTAGCGTCTCCCTAGCAAAACTAGCAAAGCGCTCGCTTTGCTAGCGGAGAGGTGGAGCTCGTCCCCTGTGATGTTTGGTTTGTCTCTGTGGAGCGCTGGCCTCTTGCTTTGCAGAGAAGTGCAGCTTGACCCGTCCTCACTGAGAGAAAGGGAGTGTGTTTGGAAATCCTTCTGGGAGAAATTACTCATGATTATGTTTCACAACTGGGCAAACACAATGGGTCAGGACTACATCAAGCACTTCAACATCCTGAAATGGATTGTATATGCTTCTATCTTTTCAAAAAATCACATTTTACTGTTTGTCTTTACTAGAATATTTGTTCAAAACCTACATTTAAACTTTGTTTAGCAGCACAAAGTTTAACATGACTCTGAATGATTGCTTTGGTTTCCACGGATGTGATTCAGTTCAGTGAATTATATCCAAGTGTGTGAAGAAAGTATTTTTGAATTAAATTTGAATTTAATTTAATTAATCAGTTTGTCCTTCCATTCATATTTAAAGGTTGACCTCTGATGGAAATGTCTGGAAGAATATTATGATCCAGGTTGAACATTCAGGGTCGTAGGCGTCGTTTAAGAGGAAATAGTTTGACCTCTTGATTGAGGCGTCTTTCAGCATTCGGGTCGATTCATACCAGTTCACCTGTTGCTCTCCAGATGAAGTTAAAACAGTCCCTCGGATGAGTTGCATCAACTCTTTGCAGCTTTATTCTCTGTAAAGATCTCCATTGTAATGGAGTTATTTTTTCCTGCTGGAATGTAAAGTGTTGAAATGATCTGAGGAAGGCTAACAGACATTTCCTTTTCATATTAAAAGCCCAAAACCCTGGTGAGCTGAAAAGTGGGTCAGGTGTTTAGACATTTTGCAGGGGAGGTGTTGCTGAAATGTCCGCAGCTAAAGTAGGTCACAGTTCTGCTCGATAAATCTCCGCTTTGAGTTGAACAGAGAGCTGTGTCTCAGTGAAATGCTACCAGGTCATTCCTGTCCACCTGAGGAAAGAAAACGGACCCGTTTGAACTTAAAGTTGGGAACGGAGAAGCTGACGGAGGGAAACTGAGCTGGCTGCTGGAGACTCTTGGACTCCAGGCATTATTAACATGCAAGTGATCACTTTTGTCTGGATCTATGGAAAAGTTGTATTGTACTGGGTCATTTTGATTGATTTTTCTAGTAAAAAGTGGCAGCATCATGAATGGAGCCAGGCGGTTACCATAGCACCCAACAGCGGGTTGCTTCAGATGCCCTGTTGAACTTTGTAACCCCAATTATAGATCCTGAAACACTTTTTCAAGTCTTCATCTTCGTTGTGAGAATCTATTTCTATCTTATCTTACATTCATGCATCTCAAGGTTCTCTCCATCTCTGTTGTCTGACTGATTATGATGAAGCGGATACAATAAGTCTGAATTATCTCCAGCGTTCGGGTAAACAAAGCGAGCCGGTCCTTTCATGTCGTCTCATTCCAGTGTGTGAATTTCTCCCTTCAGACAAAGCAGCTTTTTCTCGTTCGCTGCTGTGTGGAAACCAGACCGTTGCACAATCCAGCAGCTTCCCATCATATCCGCCTTCGTAAACTTCAGTACAACCCAGAAGATTGATTCTTGTGCTTTATGTCCTTCATATCCGGGCAGCTATAGCTCACCTTTGGCAAGCGGCTCTATGTATTGTCACCTGTGATTGATCGGAGCT
Organism: Poeciliopsis turneri; assembly: GCA_922788865.1. Taxonomy (NCBI): domain Eukaryota; kingdom Metazoa; phylum Chordata; class Actinopteri; order Cyprinodontiformes; family Poeciliidae; genus Poeciliopsis; species Poeciliopsis turneri. The sequence continues at coordinate 26,816 of CAKLNU010000598.1, forward strand.
CTTAGCAGCCGTGTTTGCAGTTCACATGGCTCCGAGCTCTTTGAGACGACGCTCTGCTCTCGCAATACTTAGAAATGCATTTTTTAAAGAAGAAAAGCTTCATTTAAACATGCAGACCTTAAACTGTAGGTCAGAGTTAAATTCATTGCTGCTATTTAATTAGTATATAGAATGTTTTTGTTCTCCACATAATTTAAAACATTATTTATATTTTTTATTTAAAAATATATTTAAGTATAAAGCCTTCATATAGAATTATTCTTTTTAATTATTTTAACTAAATTTATTTCGTTTCAAATTTCTTTTAATTGAAAATAAATTAATCAAAATATTAAGTTACAAATGTTTGCTTAGAAATATAATATGCACATTTATGTAGAAATTAAATGTTGGTTCAGATATTTATTTAGAAGCTTTTAAATTAATTTATTTCAACTTTCACATTATTTAGTTTAGAGTTTTGATATTAATATGAATTTATGTACTTTAATATAAATGTTTGTTTTGCTGTGGAAATTCTTCAGGAATTCACTTAAAGATTATTAATTTATAATTTTATGTTTATATTCTTAAAAGATTTTTGCATCTGGCAAGATTTATTTTAGTTTGTTACCTAAAACAATAAGAATCAAATTGAGGTCAGATTTATATTTTTCTTTAAATTTACCAGCTTGCAAAGACGCAGCAGCTCAGAGATGCTGCTTTATTTCTGATTTGAACCCTCTAAAAAACAGACATCATACCTTCCTGCTGCATTCACTGCAAATCACGTAACACAGGAACTCGGAGCATCTGGGGGAACATGCAGTCAGATTTCTCTCTTTTGAACACCAGGGCTTCTCTCCCATGTTCTCTTGCCCCGGGTGCTGGATGTTGGGCAAAATAACAATCCATCAACGCTGTCAGATCAAAGGAGCTGTCTCTAACCTCCGGATGCGGTGCTATTCCTGCAGGGCCATATCTAATGCACTTAAGTCCCCATTATTGTCTTGTTCTTTCCTTTTCAGCAGCTTTTCTTCACACATAATTCCTGTTGCGGATGTGAGCGGCTCGCTCCAGGGCGTTGTGGTGATGATAGATAGTTTCCTTAATGCTAATTATTTTTCTTTCTACTTTTAAGTGCAGCAAAAGTTGCAGGCATTCTCCGTCCGATTATTCCCCTCGTCTCGTCGTTGCACATATGCGAAGCAAACCAATTATTTCTACATTTTTCCGGCTTGCACATTCCACTCGACTAAGTCACATATGCAACAGTTCCCGGCTGCACCTGTTGCTGCGAAATACTCCTCCACTTCAGAGAAAACGATGTGATGAGAGAAAAGCGCCGGCGGGCCCGGATGAGAGGCAGTGTGACCTCTCTGCAGCTGTTCCTGCTGGCTGCAGGGCTCTCAGGAAGGCGTGAACCGGCTTTACTTGAAGGTGCCTTGTTGAAAAATGCATCACGTGTGTTACACGAACATCCAGTGCAGAAGATGAGAACTAACGTCTCATTTCTGTGCCGTAAATTGCTGAATTATTCTCGTGTTTGTTTGAAGAATTCTGCAGCAATGAACAACAAGCAAACATTTATTGGTGTGGGATTTCTCTCTGTTTTCATTGTGCTGCACCTCGAATTTGTAATCACACATAAGAACCCCAATAGGAGCATTTCACCTCAGAAAACTGTGATTTTGTTATTTATTTATTTTAACCACTCGATGTACTTCAGTAGAGCTTTTTAGAAATCACTGATTGTTTCTCGTTTGAGCTGAATGCCATAAAATAAGAGCTGCAGGGCTTGGAGAATAATGCAGAGCTTTCAGAAGCTTTTTGATGTTTGATTTACATGTTTAGAAACTGTTTTACATCAGAATATTTTTATGAAAGAATAATTATACCCCTTTAGTATTTCTACATTCTTAACATTACTTTTATTGAAATTCTCTTCAATCTTCAGTAACTAAAGGTTGAATTAGTAATTGATTAAACATCCTGAAGTGAGTTTCTCTTTGCCCTCTGCAGGTGCCATTCTGGGACGCTCGGAGACGCAGGAATGTGTCCTCTTCAGCTCCAGCTGGGAAAAGGACCGAAGCAACCACACCGGCACTGAGGACTGCATCGGCGAAAAGGACAAGCGGCGGCACTGCTTCGCCACATGGAAGAACGTCTCGGGCACCATTGAGATCATCAAGCAGGGCTGCTGGCTGGACGACATAAACTGCTACGACAGGTACGCAGGGAGACTTTCAATCAGTCTGACGAAGCTATTGTGTCCTCACTGATGAGTTAGATAACACAAAGGATTCATTTTGGACTAAAGCCGAAGAAATATGACATTCTGAGCCTGCATTAGTTTACCTTAGCTTAGTTTTTTTTTTGTAGGTTCATTAAGTTTCTTATTTCACCTTAGTCTGCCTTAGCTTGGTTTGGTCATTTTGGTTTAGGTTGTTATTATCAGATAATCATCTGCTGTCAATGACTTTGAGTGTCTGTCAAACCCATCGATCAGATGTTTCATTAATTACTGAGTGATTAAAAGGGCCGTTTCCCCAGATCTTAGATCTTAGTTATGAACTCCAACCTGAGTTCAGATTCTGTGAAGCATCGCCTCACTTTTCATCCAGCTCAGAGCTGGAAGTCTTTGTGAGGTAGCTTTACATTTATCGCCTGCAGACAGCTCTTTCTTTCTCAGCAAGACAAAGCCAGCTCATCATGACTCACTTGCGACTCTAAACACATTTAAATTCACCTTGAGCACATTTTTGTCCCTCTGTGTGCTTCCCATTCGAATAATTCACACAAGGCCACATTTTAATTACTGCAACTAACAGAAATGAAAAAGCTTTGCGCTTGAAACTGATTAGATTTCTAAAAAGTCTAAAAAAAGCCTCTACTAATGAGGTGTGTCTTCATAGTTTTCTGCTCACTAGATCTTGAAGCTGGTATCAGGAGTTGGTTTGAGGCAATTTGTGTTTTCCTTTGATTCCCAAACGATAAAGTTGCAGTCCGCTGCGTTCAGGTGCCTCGGTTCAGACGGCGCCGGCTGGCCTCCCTGGAGAGCGCAGAGCAAGTCGAGGGCGGCTGCCACTTCCTTTGGCTTTTATCTGATGACTCTGAGAGAGTGAAATAGTGTGTGTGTGTGTGTGCGTGTGTGTGTATTGGCTCACGTAGGAGTTATTTAATAAATGTTGTGTTTCATTGTCCTCTGTGGCTGTGAGGGAATGAAAAGCAGAGAGAGGAGTGTGTGTTCATGCTTTTTGCACAACGTCACATCTTTTATGTTCGATGCACTCTGAATAATAAAAGTGCCTCTGTGTGCAGAGATGGATAGCTCTGTGTGTGTGTGTGTTCCTAATTCCCACCTCAATGTCCTCTGCAGCTACGAGTGTGTGGAGAGGAAGGTGAGCCCCGAGGTTTTCTTCTGCTGCTGTGAAGGCAACATGTGCAACGAGAGGTTCATGTACGTCCCGGACACGCAGCCGCAGAACGACACCAGCCACTCCACCGCCTACAGTACGTACAGCGCAGCTTCTCTCCTCTGCGCTACGTTGAAATACGACATTAGAGAAAAATACATCAGCGATTTTAATCATTTTGGACTTTTTTCTAAATAAAAAAAAATAGGCTGTTTGCATTTCTGACTGGATAATTAGCCACCTGTTTTTGGCAGTTTGAGTAATCCTGAAACAGTGGCAGCATCATGCTGAGCAATGGCTTCATTTTAATGAAGATGATGGAGCTGATGTGAGTGAAGTCAACATCTTAGTTGGTTGAAACTTAAAAACAGAACAACGATCTCGGTAGACCTGCTACCTATTCTATTGTTCTGATGATCAATCAGTTAAAAATTGACACATTTTGCAGATTTTTCATTAGAAATATATTAAAAGATGCATTTCAATTCAATTTTTGAACAGAAACTTAAACATTTTATTGCCTAAAATGCAGTAAAAGCATCCTTGATTATTAGGGAATGGATGCAGCTAAAAATATCCTTCTAACATTAACATGTGTAAAGCTCATTGTACAGCTGATCAGTTGATGGTTTAAATGGTTAATAATTATATAGGAAAAGTTGCTCAATAGAATGTTTTTTTACAAAATTTGAACAGGGTGAATGTACATATATTAAATCCAAAATGTGTATATTTTTCTACAGTTTTGGATTAAATATTGCTTCGAGTGTGTTGCTCTTTTAGCAAAAGGCCTTTTACAGAGTTTCTATTTGCCAGATAGTGATTAATGGTTTAATCGTTTCACAGCAGCTTTAGTGAAAAAGTCAAGAGCAGAGACCCCCTGGACAGAGGCTGTACTGAGGCTGTACTGAAGTGTTCACATATCAGGAGTCCAGTGTTTGAACAGGAAGCTGCCACTGCAGCATCCTCCCGTCCTCCCAGTGTTTTCTCGTCCGACGTCCTTGCACTTCTCACTTTACAGCTACCAGGCTCATCTGTCTGCTTGTGTTGGTTTGGATGTGACTGAGAGAAACCTGCAGACAGCCTGTTGTGTAAAGAAGTCGTCGCTAACAGCCTGAGAGGCCCACAGAGCAGCTGGCGAAGCCCCTCCCCCACCCGTTGCTCGCTGCTGAATCAAACAGCGGCACCTTGTTACGGGCCGAGCCGGCAGAGAGCGCTGGTATTTTTGGCTGCAGGATTACATTATGTCACGAGATGGATTTGCTAATCCCGCCCCACTTGTGCGTGTGTGTGTGTGTGTGTGTGTGTGGGGGTGTGTGTGTGTGTGTGTGTGTGTGTGTGTGTGTGTGTGCTCTGATATGATCTCTAAGCACAGTAGCTGTAAGCCGGGGTTAGTGCTGCCCAATCGGATGTGTTCCCTAGCGTTCATTCCTCCTCTCTAACCACTTCCTGTCTGTCTCCGCAGCCACATCCAACCCGTTCTCCCCGAAGCCGGCGCTGTTCAGCACGCTGCTGTACTCCCTGGTCCCCATCATCGGCCTGGCCGGCGTCGTCCTCTTCTCCTTCTGGATGTGGAGGCACCACAAGCTGGCCTACCCTGCTGCCCTCGTCCCCACACATGTAAGTCTCACCTGGCACTCAGGTGCCTGAGTTTCTCTTTCTGTGTATTCACCCGCGGTGACCTCACCTTTACCTGTTAAATGCTAACAGAGGAAATGGAAACCGTCTCAGTTCCTGAGCGTCACATTAGTCTTTCCCAGGAAACAGAAGCAGCAGAAGCAGAAAGCAGCTTTGTCACAACTTGAATCTACTGTGTTTGACTGTAATTTCCTTAATCTGGACTCAAACATCTTTTACTGTTTAGAGCAGAGAAACGGTGGACGCTCAGGGTTTCATGAGAGTAAAGCAGAGATTAATCAATTATTTTAATAGTTCCTGTTGTAAATTTTGTGAAGACAAACCAGGACTTAGTTTTATTTGAGCTTTATAAAACAAACCAAGGTTTAAATGTGTCAGTTGTCCAACTTGAAAGTTCATCCAAGTTTCTCTTCTTCACAAATTCCTTCAGTCTGGATGTAGAAAACAGTTTGACAGGAGAAATATTACAAACTGAAATCCCTCAAAAAGACATAATGTACAGACCTCAACTCTGTAAACATCTGAGAGTATCTCAGTCTTTAGTTATAGTTAGTTTCTGTGTCAGTTCAACTGGTCCGCTCAGACTCCGGATCTATCAGGACTTCGATCTCCTGAGTTTGCAAAGTTGCTTTAGATTAACCAAAGGATAAACGGTTGGCTCCAAGCTTCAAGGAAGAGTGGACCAACATTCCTCCACATCAACTGAATCAGATAATTGTCACTTCAGATCATCTTAGAGGCTCGTTGAATCACCGACCAAAAAGACAAGTCGTATTTTTATGTTAAACTAAAAGAAAAATCCTAGAAATCTATGAGAAAAGCCTTGAAATTTTCTGCTCATGAACCTCTCTTGAACCTTCTGCTTCTTGCTTTTTTAGAAATCTCTTTCAGAGCGAAACATTTCATCTGAAATTCATTGCGCTGGTTGAGTTCATGCCTTTCAAAGTCTCATCTAGTAGCTGCAACTTTTCTCTGCATGCTTAAATGTTGAAAACATTCCAGAGAAATTAACACATCCTCTAAAATTTCTGATGAATTTAGCTTCTCCGAACGGGAGGCTTGATTCTCTCCACTGCAGCAGAGGTATATTCTGAGCTGCTCGGCAGCAGGGGGAAGAAAAGCAGAGCTTTCCAGCGTATGGAAGAGGAGTCAGGGGCCTCTGCATTATTGATGAGGCTTTATATAGGCAAACAAAACTAAACACAGAGAAGCTCTGCCTCCGAGGATGGAGGTGGTGGGTGAGTGGGTGGGTGGGTGTAGTGCGGGGGAGCAAGCGAGCGAAGAGAGACGTGCAGTTCTCTCCACTCACTTATTGTATTTGCAGAGCGCCGAAGCTTAGCAGGAGAGAGATAAAAAGACAGTTACACAATGCAATCTGGAAACAAAGCTGATGTGCATCGGAAAAACAACAAGTCTAAGAGGCTTATGGAGCATTTTTACCTGGAAACGGATAAATGAGAGGGAAAAAATAAACAGCACAACGAGATCAGGGGTAACATATCGAGCGGCGATATGTAAGATTCTCTCAGCAATGCGTGAATAAAATGAAATATATTAGCCAGCATGGCGCAAATGAAGTCATGCTGGGCGTCTGTAATGGAGTTGAAGTGGATTATTGCATAAAGGAGTAGGTGTAGGAGAGCAGGAGGGAAGGAAAAGGAGGTCACAAGCGCAGGAATGTATTTAAAATCCGCTCGATGGGAATTCAAGCTGCTTCATTAAAAACTTTTCTCACTTCATAGTATTTTTTTGAACAGTTTTGAGAGCATTGATCTTCCTTCCTGTCAGGCTTTCCGCTTCTGTTTGGCAGATGAAATCCAAGCCGTTCATTTCCGAATTCTGGCGTCACGTTGCGGATCGTCTTGCACCGAGTCAGTGAAATGTCAAAAACCCAGATGTGTTTATTGGAACTTTGTTTAGGTTTTCTGCTCGGTCATGACTCGGCCTGCTCGATAATAAAGTCTCTGGGGAATAATGCGCTCCACTTAGTCATGTATTTTTAATGTGACAGCAACAAATTGACCACATGTGTTGGATTTAAAGCATCCGGTGCAGATGGAAGGCCCTGCTGGTATTAATTGAGCCATGTTGAGGGACTAGTCATGTTTTTTTCATGCATAGATGATGATAAACTTACGTCAGAGACCAACATCCAGCTAATGATTCATTTTCTTTTCTCACTTTGTTATTGTTGGTAAGGTCTTTGCTCTGTTTTCTCTTTTTGTTGCCTTAACTTGTTGCCTTAACTGTCTTGTGTGGTTAGTTTTAGATCAGGTTTTGGTTGGATCATACCTAAATTTTCTTAGAATCAGATTACTTGCTTTTTATGTTTTAACTTCACCTGGAGTTTAATATTTGTTTTTTGATATTTTTTAAAATGTTTTTTTACCTTTAAGATCATTTTTGTTTCTCAATTTTAGCATTTTTATGCCAGCAATGTAATTCTCAGGAGTTTAGGTCTCGTGTTTGTCGTGTTAAAGCTTGAAGGTTTTTTTTTTTTTTTTTAGTTTTTTATAGTCACAACATGGCCACTTTCTCTCAGTTTTCACCCACTGAACATTTTTTGGTGAAAAACATATTTTGAAAGTCTTTAAAGCTAAAAATATGTTGCATAATAGTCAAAGGTTTGCAACATCTACATCAGTTTCAAAAGGTACCTGTGTGACGTAAACACATGCAGCAATAAGCTAATTAGCTGCATAAATGTTTCAACATACTATCATACTGAATTGTGAGTCAGTTTGTTTCAACAATTCCCAGCTTACCTACACCAAAGTGAAACTGAAAGTTTTTCCAACTTGAAAAACCTGCTGTCTGATGTCACTGTCAGTCATTCTTACATTCCTTTGTTGTGAAGAGCTTTCAGTAACATGGTCATGTTGGTTTAGTTTCTGTTGTTGCGCAGAACAAAACACAATTCCAAGACTATCTTTAAACCTGCTGCCTGGTGTCACTACCAGTCATTTTTACATTATTTTGGCGTGGGGTGCTTTTAGAAAAACACAAACCAGGGATTACCTTTGACATTTTTACCTTCATAAATACATGCACCATTACCTCCTGTTCTGAATACATAATATATTTTAATGCGATGATTCACTTTCTTAATGTTTGGCTGTGGAGAAAGAAAACTGAGCTGCTTCTGCGTCTCCTCATATATCTGAAACTTACATGGGGCCAGGCTGGAGGTGGACTTAATAAAGCTGAAGGCTGATTTATCTTCATCACATTGCAAAAAAGAAAACAGAGGAAGACGAGGCATGTTGGCTTTTCTTCAGCACACATTTAATTTATAGACTCTGCAGGCTGCAACAAGATCACATCCAGGATGAAAGGCAGAGGAAGAAAGATGAGAACTGCATGAACCGGTGGTGTCTCCATGATTTTGCTCCAACATGAAGCACATTTTTGCCACCAAACCTCTGTTATTCACGCCTCGGTGCCAAGTGGAAGCAAACTGGAGTTGATTGTGTCTGAATGCACAGACCTTTAACACTCAAACACAACTCTCTCCTGGTTTCTCCTGGTCTTAGCAATCATTCCAGACGACAGTCTTGATTCTAAAACTGTTTGGCTGTGTGAAGTATTCCTCAACCAATCCTTATTTAAGAGATTTTAGGTGTCGATTTGACTCCATTGTTCCTCTAGTTTATTTCTGAGCCAGTTTTCAGACAGAAGTCTATTACTTAATGTATTTATTTACGTTGGGGAGTTTCTTTATTCCCACCCAGACCTATAAATCCAGCCTGAGTCGTTCAGCTGAGGGATAATGTTGACAGTTTGGTAGTAAATAAATTGTATTGTCTTGACAGTATTGACTTTTATTTTGATCTTAAGATGTAAATCTGTTCATATTCCATTTCTTTAAGTGTCCTTTGAACTTTCTCACATTTTGTCACTTTATATCAAGTGACTTTAGTCCATTTTATTGATATTTTATGTGATAGACCTACACAAAGTAGTCTGTAATTTAAAAACTATGGTATTCAGCCTCTCTGAGTCTACATTTGAACCATATATGTTATTATATGTGTTTTCTACCATGCGCATTAATGCAATTTAAGGTGTATTTGATGTTTGACCTATAAAATAAGAAGTTCAAAGTGTTTTTGAAACACTTCTAACTCAGGAGTTGATGGATTAAGCTATTTGTTGGTGGCCTGTTAATACTGAAGGTCCATTGGAAATTATTTAGATTGAAGAGGTTTCACCAAGACTTCAGCTTTAAGTTTCTACAGAAAAGTTCTTTATGTGTGAAAAACACTAAAAGTTCTCAGGAGTTACAACTAAAATTTTAATTATAAGCTCAAAAATGCATCCAATTACATTGCATGTTTTTGACATTGTAGAAGGTAGCAACTTAGGTTTACAGATGATAAAATGTTATCTGCTTGTTCCTTTAGCAGATTATTTCACTTATAAAAAGAAATTTTTTCCATGTTTTAAGTTAATATTTGCACGAGAAACTAGACCAAAAATAGTTTCCAGTATTTTGTCCTTTTGCAGCGAGGTTATTCTTCATTTAGCGCTATCCATCTAAACATCAGTTTGATGTGTTTTCCCATAGCATGATGCTGCCACCACCGTATCTCACAATGGGCATGGTGGGATCAAATGTCCAGTAACAGTTTGAATTTTGAGGCCTTTACAGAACATATGTTTATACAGAGATCAAGTTATACTGGATTATATTTAGGGCAGCGAATAAACTTTTTATTCATCATGTGACAAAATGTGTTTAGGTTCAAAGGTCACCGGTTTCTTGCCTCTCACTATCTGATATGTGCATGCTTAAGAGTGCTGTTGCTCTGAAATGCTGTTTATGTCATCTGTGACACATTCATGCTCGCTGGATTTCCATCCATCATTGAAGCTAACTTTCCGTTGCTAAATCTGCTGCTAACGTGTGACACCTGACCTTATCCATGCGTCGCCTCCATCCTCAAATCAGACGTTTGGATCTCTGACGCGACGATCGGCCTGTGTTTCAACCTGCCTCTGCTTCATCTACTGTCAGACAGAACGCAGCAGTAATCTCTCCTCTTTGCTTTCTTATGCTCCTCTTCCAACAAGCACGCCTTTCATATTATGGTGGAGGTAAGAGCAGTTTAACTGACGTTCTTTTGAGTAGAGGTCGCGACCTCTCCACCTCAGTCCTGCACCACCGTTGTGTTTGCCTTGTCCAGCACCGCCTTGCTTACTCTGGCTCACAACACTTTTTGCTTTTCTCCCCCTCGCCTGGATTAATTGCATGAATGAATGTCTTTTGTTTGCTTTTGTGCATGCAGGAAAGTCGCCAACACGGCTTTGAATGCAGCCCCCCGTTTTTTCTTTCTTTTATTCTACAAATGTTCACTTGTGCTGTTGATGTTTGTCATGTGACCCACTTTTAAGGATTTATAGCTGCTGCTTCTTCAGTAAAACGGACATCTCAGACCTGAGCATAAGAATAGGAACTACGTGTTTTTGCAGATACAGGTTCTTGAAATTCTTGAAAACTTTGTGTTTTCAAAGTTCAGAAAGTCCTTGAAAGTAATGTTTTTATTCAAATTGCACAATTTTGTAATATTGTGCAATCTAATGTTTGATTAAAACATTAGATCACAGTTGAAACCATTTTAATATACTTAACATATAACTTTATCTCCACTGAAGTTAAATCAGAGTAAGCGCTTAGCGTTTGAAGTTAGATATAATTTGCTAAATGCTAGAAAAGTTAGCAAAAACTTTTTTAGAGATATAATGTAACTTTCTTTTTGTTTAACCATTTAATTTGAGCAGGAAGGTCATTTACTTTAACATTATTTGTTAAATATTCCTCAATATTTACTATTCCTAATTGCTCAATGACTTATTGATCGTCTTATATTTTGTACGTCAAACAAAGTTATTGAAAGTGTATGTAAGAGAAACATTTCAAAACAGATATTTTGTTTAACATATCCCTGCTGTAGAATAAAATACGATCACAAGACATTTTAATAGGAGTAATAATTTAATTGTGAATTGAAATTATCTTTTTTTATTTATTTATTTGTATTGTTTTTAGTTCGACGTCCAAGAAAATACTTGAATTTTACTGTTTGAAAAGTGACCCCTGTGCAGATATTTATGAGTGAATTTGTCTGCAGACGTCAGAGGAATCAGCTCCGGCTCATTATCAGCCTCAACCAAACGTGTGTGAAAACTCAGGCTTCCCGTTCCGGTTTATTTTTGCATCCTGGTTTGCATCAAAACCCAAAGTGGACGATTCACGCGGGGCCCAAAGGAGTCGTTTTCATGTGACAGACGGGGGCTGTAACCCGACTCGGCCATAGGAGCCGGTTAACGGTTGGGAAGAACGGTGTGAAGCAGCAGTTTCTGTTTTCCTGCATCCTGTGGGCTGCTGACTGCGTGTAATCCGCGCCTTTCCGCGGCCTTGGCGCCCTGCGATCGGACAACTGATCCGGTGGCTCCCCGGCCGAGCCTGAGGCCCGCTAGGCAGTTTCCAGAAGCAGATCAACTCCAGAGGAACTCACTATCAGGATTAATGATGCAGTTGTAGCAGCTTAATGGATCATTACTGTTTCCCACATCTCATTGGTTCCTCTCGATTAAAAGGAATGTCTCTTGGTGGCGTTTTTACTGGTTGATGAAATATTATAATCCCTGTTGTGCTTCTGGAAGCTCCAGCAGCTCCAGAAACTCTTGAGCTTCACTTACATTCCTCAATTCTTGGATTAAAACCAAATGTATTTTAAATTTTAAAAGTGTCACCAGGATGGTCCGAAACCCATTTTCATTGGCAGGCGCTTCGTTCTGGTTCCTTTCGCGTCTTATTAACGTCTTTCTGGATTTATAGACCTGTCAGATGTCCAGAATATAAAATCAAAATATTTCCAGCCTATTCTCAGATAAACCCAAAGTCTGGAGTGGCTTAAAAGGGATAGCTTGAATAAATGTGATCCAAACCAGACTGCCTTTGTGACTCGTGTTTGGTTTGGTCCAGCTTAGACACACAAACCTCGACCTTTCATCATGGAGTTTAATTTATTCACAAGTTTGCATTTTCTACCGCAGAATTTCTTTCAAAATCTGATTTTTTTTGCCATCTTTAAAGTCACGACACAGCAAAACTTCACTGTTCCATGTTATTTCTATTGGTGGATAACATCTGAATGATGTTTTCTGGAGTCTGAACATTAGAAAATGTAAAAAACATTCATGATGTTTCTCATCTGCTCTTAAATGGAGATAAATTGGAGATGATTTGCTGGTGTTTAAGATCATTAAGCCTACTTCATGTTGTAAGACGGATCCTATTAAAGTGGTTCTTCATGGTTTTGATACATATTTCTGTAACTATAGCTTCATAAGGATTTTATTTATTTGACAAAAGATGATCAAAATTATTTATTTTATTAGTGGAAGCTGAGTTTTTAACAGAAGATAGGCAGTGATTTATGTTATGCATCATATTCATTCCACTTAAAAGAGAAAGTGAGATTTCTTTCTTTAAAAAAATATGCAATTACATGTGAAAATGCTTTGCTGCACATGTTTTGTTTGCTTTTTAAGAAAAATAAGTCCATGAACCACATCTGGTGGATCACCCACCAAACCGTGACGCGGCTTTCAGTTCTGATGAGACTTTCTGGTGAAGACCTGTCATCACGGCAAATCCCATCTGGATGAAAACATGACATCAGCCCGGCTCAAACAGGAAAACTCCACACACCTCCCTGTCACAGCAACACTTGAGTCCTTATTTTGATAGATAAAGCCTGTCTGTGAAGATAGAGGCTGCTGTGAAAGCTAACCTGCGCAGCATGGAGGGTCGTTTTCACTCTGATTTGGCCTGTGTTTGGTGTGAAAGCGCCATGCAGACAGCAGGTCTGCCTTACAGCTCTCTGCTAGCTTAAATAAACATTCAGATCCTCCCTTCACCCTCACACTCTGTAAGGCAGAGCGCTCCCTCCCCCTCTGCTGGGACGCTCCTTTAAAAATACACAGAAAAATAGGAGAGGTGTTTTATCTTCATATTATTGTTCTTTTCTCCCTGCTGTCACAGAGATAGTTAAAAACCACTTTGGCCTACTTTAGTCAAAGGCCAAAGTTCATGACCAACTGAAAAATTTCCGCCTGATAAAAATCAAACCAATAAAAACTCCCGCATGGATGCCACTCAGCTTGCTTCAGGGATCCTGTCAGGACATGCCTTATAAACTCTGAGTTCCTTCTTTTACTGCGTGCGGTTTGGCTGCCGATGTTTGGGGAATTAATCCGATGTCGTACGTGTTGCCTGAAATCCTCCTTTTATTCCTCTGTCAGCCCAGGACTTGGCTGGAGTCTGAATCTTTTTTATGAGGTTAAGAAAACACACTGCCCTGATGCATCACTCTGAGCAGATCCTGTCGAGGCCTCAGGGACTTGAAAGTTGCTGCGGTTCAAGTGAAAACATGAACATCCTCGCAGGCCAGCAGCCTTTTTCTTTCTTTCAGAGGCTGAGATTTTACAGCAGCATATCTGGTTGCATCAAAGGCCATCAGTCATGTGCTCGTCTTTCTCCTCCACCTTTTATCCCTTCGGAAATGTGACTCCGGCGCTGCATGCTTCTTTCTAACCTCCCCTCGCCTCTTCTCTGCTCCTCTTGCTTTTCTCGCCTCTGCTCCAGCGTCCGCCATCGTCCTCTGTGAAGTCACATGTGAAAGTGATCAGCCTAATCCTGATCACCAGCTGTGTTTAACCTACTTTGGATCGGGAGCGCTCAGCTGCCCCTGCTTTGGCTTTTTGTTTGAACAGTATTAGCATGAACACGGGACGCATGCAGGAAGCGTGACCCGCCACACTGAGACACAGTGGCTCTTGTGTGTTTTTTCTTATATTTGTAGTGACATGCAGACTCTGGTATGTGCTATACTGCCTCATAACTTTACATAATATCACTGACCTTAATCTTGTTATTACTGTGACCGCTTTACAGTGCAGTCGGAAAAAACACTTTATTCATTTATTACAGCCTCAAACCTTGACCTTGCTATACATAATCAAACCACACCTATTGTTTTAATGGTGATCATCTGAGTACCTCTATAATTTTTATTAGTTACATGTTTATATGTTTATATATGGTGGAAGTTTTTCGATATTGGGAATAGGTTTTTAGTTTCTAAAATGAAACTTGTGACTTGTAACAACATGATTTCTCATAATCAAAAATACTTTTTGGATCCCTAACAGAAATTATGAAATGTTGCTGTAGCTCATTGAGATAAAGAGTTATTGTAGATAGTAAAATGTACAGCTTTAACCAAACTTGCAGTCAGAGATTGACTTGACTGAACTGATTTTGTCCTCACAGATTTGATATTTGACTCGCGACCATCTCTGCAAATCATGCTTCTTCCTAACACAAAATACTGACATTTTAGTATCAGGTAAACTTTTTAGAGTTCAAGACTTTTAACAGTGTGATTTTCAGATGTTTAAAATCTAAAAGTCCTTATTGCGAACAGCCTGACAAAAAATCAAACACACTTTCTTGGAGTTTATGAATCAACTGCAGCTGCCCTCTAGGAGTTATTGATATAACTTGCTGAGTTAGAATTATTTTATATGTTATAATAGATACTAAATATCCAGCATAGCTTGGGAAGGTTTGACTTTCACATTTCACTCTTTTCCCACAGTCTTGTAGCGTATAATTAAAGCCCACTGCTTTCTGTTTTTTCCAAATATCCACAATAGCAGTCATGAGTACTCTAATGTAATTTTTACCAATTATGACAGAGCTATCATAGCTGAGCTGAATGTCGGGCTCAGCTGAGAATTACTTTCTCAAACATGAGTATTGGTTTCTTTCACATAAATATTGTAACATTTATGCTAGAAAAGGCAATAATCTAAGATTTAACAACCAATAACGTGTTGTCAGATCTCAAGAAGAACCTAAAATGAAACTTTCACCAGGAAGAAACCCAAAGGTTGTTACTCGGTGATGAGGATGTGTTTGAAATCATTTGTGTTTGAAAGAATGATGTTCAGAGCATAAGCCCTGTAGCTTTGAGAAATTAAAGTTTGTGACGCACATGTAGCAGAAGTTGGCTGCTGTAGATAATGAATTGTTTTCATGCAGCCGTTTCCTCTGTTTGTAATGTAATTAAATGTCAGTCAGCTGGAACAGTGGAGGTCAGGCGGAGGTCTGGAAAACTACTTTCAGGACTGATAGTAGGGCTGGAAAAACATCACAGCTTCATTAAAACATCTCATTCCTGAAAAACATGCAAGATGCTTCCAGATCACAAGGATTATTTTAAAATGCAAATGTGGAAAAGCATAAATACAACATTAATGCTCTATTTCTTAAAGAAAAAGTGGAGTAATTTTTAAACCATCTTGTTTTTTTGTGAGACAAAGGTCAGGTCTTATTGAATCGATGATTCCAATACCGTGTGAAAATGTGTTAATGACCCTTTTACTCAGAGTTGATGAGTTTGAGAGAAAACTAATTTAATAAATAAATTTTAGGTCTTATCTTGAGATAGTAAAGTCACTGCTCAGGGTTTTATTTTGAGATATCTTGTTAATGAAATCACAACCAAAGAAGTCTAATTTATCTTGAGATAATAAAACCAAACAATCCTCAGCTCATGATTTTTTGACATTGAGACAATTTAAAAAATCCCCATCATGGCAAAAGCTAATTGGAAGTTAAAAAAAAAACAAAACAGCTAATATCTCAACAAAATGAACTGGAGGTCTTGTTTTCTCATCATGACTTGCTTAAATTCAGATCATTGTTGCAACAAAACAATCTAAGATCTCGCTTCGTCAAGATAAAATATGGACATTTTCTGCAACAAAACAACTAAAGGTCGTTTTGTAGAATAGATTAATGAGATTACATATAGATTTTTAGATTTTTTTTTTTTACCAATAGTTTTGAAGCTAAAGAATTACAGAAAATTATCTGAACAAATAAGCCTGAAGCAGCTGCAAACAGAGGATAGCAGGAGCCTCTGCATCTGTAAAGCTCTTGATTGGTTTTTGGAGAAATCAAAACACAAAAAGACACAAAGTGAAGAATAATCAGTGGATTTCTAAGCTTTTCTCTGTGTTTTTCCTCTCCGGCTCATCGGCTTCCAACTGGCAGGTTTCCTATCTCAGATTCAAGCTCAGGTCGCCCTCTGGGGATTGACTTAATTTGAAATAAATGGATCCCAACCCTGCTGGCTGTGCAGCCTGCCCTCAGCCAAAAACAACTTCCCTGAAATCCGGACCGAACTCCCACAAGTCCGAACAGCAGAAACATGAAATAAAGCAATAAAAACTCTGGGTAAAACCACCAGAAGGCATGTTGTCACCTTCTCTCTTCCTTCTGCTTCTCCACAGGATCCAGGACCTTCGCCTCCCTCCCCGATCCTGGGCCAGAAGCCGCTGCAGCTCATCGAGCTGAAAGCCAGGGGGCGCTTCGGCTGCGTCTGGAAGGCCCAGCTGCTAAACGAATATGTGGCGGTGAAGATCTTCCCCATCCAGGTAGGTACTCCTCACCTGAACCTGGGCTGGGTTAGCAGCAGAGCGGTGAAGCTAAAGACTGAGTCTTCTTCTTCTTGTGCAGGACAAACTCTCCTGGCAGAACGAGTACGAGATCTACAGCGTGTGTGGCATGAAGCACGACAACGTGCTGCAGTTCATCGGCGTGGAGAAGAGGAACAACAACCTGGACCTGGAGCTGTGGCTCATCACCGCCTACCACGACAAGGTTCAGCAATCAGTCTTATCAGTCAATCAAGTTTATTTAAATAGCACATCTCACAAATACAAAATCATAAAACACACCACACAGTAAACCAGAATTATTATTTTATAATGATTCAAAAGCAGCTCTGAACAGGTGGATTATTAGTCTAGATTTAAAGGAACTTAAATTTTCAACAGTTTGTTGCTGAATGCTGCTTCTCCATGTTTGGTTCTAGGGGTGCAGAGCAGACCTTTATGCAGCAGATCTTTAAGTCATTCAGGGATTTATAAACTAACATAAGTATTTTAAAGTACGTTCTCTCAGTGGAAGGACTGTTGAACTGGGTGATGTGCTCTATCTTCCTGGTTTTAGTCAGAACGCCAGCAGCAAGCAAAGTGACTCAAGATAAACGCATGGATGAGATTCTCTAGATCTTCCTTTAATCTTGTAAATGTTCTTCAGGTGATAGAAGACTGTCTTTGTAACTGTATTTATGTGACTGAAGGTTCAGGACAAATTTCAGGCCTGATCTCGAGTTTCCAGCTGAAATAACTGAATCTGTGCGGTGACTCTAAATCATTCCTCTTTAGGTCTAAACATCATAAGTTCAGTTTTGTTTCTGTTCAGCTGGAGAAAGTTAAAGGTTTGTAATCGACTCTGTTCTTCCTGCAGCTTCTAAAGGGGATCTGCTGGCTCTGAGGAGGCTTTTTTGCATCAAAATGTTTGAAAAATATCCAATTTATTCTAGAAGTGGTGGCAGAGCTCCAGCAAAGCTGCAGAATTTCTTTAGAGGCTCTCCTCTGAAGAAGTGGTTGCACAGTTCAGTGGCGTCTTCACGCTTGATTTATGCCTTGATATTCGATGCATCTGAGTAGCTTTGTGTGGTGAAGTCTGCATGCAGAGGCTTGCTTTAAATTTCCTGCAAAACTCCCTGAGTTTCAGTCTTGTCATGTAATCAAAACGTGGATATTGAAGACGGGATTCAAAGAGAAAATAACTGACTGGTAATTTCAGGGTGAAAAAGTCACACACGTCAGAAGGAAGAACATAAAGTCCAGATGTATTTTGTTTTTTTATAGAAAAAACTGAGTTAACCAGTTCATTTGTAGGCGCCATCTGCCCTCTAGTGGTCACTACCTATAACTACACCAGTCTTGAATGAAAAAAATGTTCTTGTATTTTTGCGCCTATTATGCCACAGATTTAGTTTGATTTTCTATGAACCTAAAGATTCTCTCATGTATTACCCATTTTGATCTGCATTCATTTATGGGTAAACAGCATTGATTAATGTCTTCCTTTGTTTATGTTTTACTTAAAGCTTATTTTTAAATTATTTTGAAAATGTATTTTTAGCCATGTTTATTATATTTTGTCGAACATTTTGTTTTGCTTGAATATGCTGTAACTTTCTACTTGTTTAATCTTAAAATTTGTTTAATATATATATTTTTGGTTTTTAATCTTTATGATTTTATCTTAAAATAATAAGGAAGGAATTGATGTTTGAACTGAAGTGAAATCTTCATTTCAAATCTGTAAATTTGTTCTAATTTTTTACAAAAGTTAAAGAAAATGCATCTAAAAAGGTTATAATTGCAGAGAAAAATTGTTTTAATATTTGGAGCTGTGAATTTTTTCAAACACTGGAAGGCAGAATCTGATTTCAGGCTGTTGTTTAGCTAAAACTGACCTGGTTAGTGACCTGAACCTCTCTGTGTTGATGCAGGTATTTTATTGCCTGCATCAACCTAAGACCAAACTTGCCACTATGGGGGACAGGGCTTTTCAGGCAGTAGCTCCACGGCTCTGGAATGCCCTTCCAGAGTCCCTGAGAGCCCCACAAGGTGTGGAGGCCTTTAAAAAAGGTCTTAAGACTCACCTTTTTACACAGGCCTTTTAGAATTTTAAGTTTTATTTTAAATTGTTAGTTTTAATGTTTATCTTGGTACCACTTGGTTGATGTATTATTGTATGTTTTACTGTAAGCTTTACAATTATTTTTTTCATTTTTTTTTTTTTTTTTTTTAGTCTCTGTAGCACTTTGAGATTTCTTTGAAATATAAGGTGCATTACAAATAAAATTTTTTATTATTATTATTATTATTATCTCTGTGTGTGAGCAGGGCTCCCTGACCGACTACCTGAAGGCCAATGTCGTGTCCTGGAACGAGCTGTGCCACATCGCCCAGTCGGCGGCCCGCGGCCTGGCCTACCTACACGAAGACATCCCTGGACACAAAGACGGACACAAGCCGTCCATCGCTCACAGGTAGCCTGTCACAATAAGAAATAAATCACTTGAAACAAGTTCAGTAATTTACAACTGCATGATTTATTGTTTTTCTCTTTTCTCTTTCAAAAACTGGATGATAAAAGTGTTTAATGTGGTGCATTTGAAGGACAGCTTTGTTTACAGAGACTTCATAATTCATTTTATTTGTTGTTTTGTGTTTTTACTTTGGATATTTAAAATGTCTTCCAGTTCCAGAGTTAAATGTTCATTACAATTTAAAGCTTATTGATCTTTCAAAATGTTTTCTTGTGTTATTATGCCATTACTATTATGTTTTATGCAAATGGTCTCACAACAACAACATTATCATTTATCGTAATAACTTCTGGGTCAATTTATCGTTCAGAAAAAACTGTTATCATGACAGGACTACTCTATTTTATATTGTTTCGTTTTGCGTTTTTCCTTTTCAGGGATATTAAGAGCAAGAATGTTCTGCTGAAGAACAACCTGACAGCTTGCGTCGCTGACTTTGGCCTGGCTCTGAAGTTTGAGGCTGGAAAATCGGCAGGAGACACACACGGACAGGTGACATGAACTCCTCCTGCGGTTTCATCTCTCCCGCTAAATCTGGACTCCTCTGATCATTGTCTTCTCTCCTGCAGGTTGGAACCCGCCGCTACATGGCTCCTGAAGTCCTGGAAGGCGCCATCAACTTCCAGCGCGACTCCTTCTTGCGCATCGACATGTACGCCTTCGGCCTGGTCCTGTGGGAGCTGGCGTCTCGGTGCACCGCCGCAGACGGTGAGGGTGATGTCGCCGCCTCCTCTGCTTCCAGCAGAGGAGCTGGGCTTGACTTGTTTGTGTCTGCAGGCCCTGTGGATGAGTACATGCTGCCGTTCGAGGAGGAGGTGGGCCAGCACCCGTCACTGGAGGACATGCAGGAAGTGGTCGTCCACAAGAAGCTGCGGCCCTGCCTGCGGGACTGCTGGCAGAAACACACTGTGAGCTCCGGACGCCTTCAGCCATTCATTTGTCATTTTATTGTCATTTTAGTAATTATCCAGGTTAAAAAAAAAAACAAAACATAAATTCAATCAAAATTAAGCATCTTCCTTCCACTAAACAGAAAGTTTAGTGAAAGGAAGAAATGCGAGATAAAATCAGCCTTGGGGTCTTTCATGCTATGTTATATCATTATATTATATCATATGTTATATTTTGTTTTATTCTGCTACATTATATAAAATATGTTATATTGTATTAAATAAAGAAATAAATTTAATGGAAAATTTAAATACCCAGAAAGTTTAGTGGAAGGAAGAAGTATGGTATGGATAATGTTAGCCTTGATCTTTATTATATTAAATTATAATATATATTTTATATTGTTACAGTATTTATTGTTTTATGTTTTGCTATGTCATGTTACATCATATATGTATTGCGTTATATTGTAGTTTAACATTTAAATAACTAGAAAGTTTAGTGGAAGGAAATGTGTAATATCAAAAGGTGCTATAACCTATATTGTTCTATTGTGTTATATCATCTCGTCAACTTCCTAAAATAATGGCCAAAGTCATTTTTTGCCAAAAGAGCATTAAGGGGAAAAGTGTCTTTATTTTTGGAAGGTGAATATCTGTTATATTATGAACCCTGAAGCTGTAGCTGTGACCTTTAACCCCTGCCACCTCCAGGGCCTGTCCATGCTGTGTGAAACCATCGAGGACTGCTGGGACCACGAGGCCGAGGCGCGCCTGTCCGCCGGCTGCGTGGAGGAGCGCATCAGCCAGATGCAGCGCCAGGCCCCCATCATCGGCCCTGAGGAGATCGTCACTGTGGTCACCATGGTGACGAACGTTGACCTCCCGCCCAAGGAGTCCAGCTTATGATCGGCTAGTCGACCCAGAGGGGGAGCAAACGTCCGACCCTGGTTGGTCGACTTCCTGTCCTCCCCCTTCTCTTTAGTTTTTTTTATTTTTTATTTTTTTTACGTTTGTCTTCTTCTTTGGTTCCTCACCGCATCGAGTCGAGATCACCTCATTTTGATACGTGTGCCTGAGGATTTTCCGTTTCTTTTTTCTCCTTCCACCAAGCGGGACGATGACGCTTGAAGGGGAAAAAAACAAAACAAAACAAAACAAAAAACGATTATAAACCCGCTGGTTTGATCATGTATTGTTTTTCTATCCACACGCGAGACGAACTCGCAGAAACCTCACTGAACTCTCAGCGCATTTTAGTTTTAAAAACCAGAAGAAGAAAAAAAAACCAAGAAGCTGTTCTTCTGAAACGACGATCGTTCTGCCAACAAAGCAACGGCTTCTGAATGTTTATAGTGTAATGCTGCTGTACATAGTGAATCACGGAGCCAGACCACCTGGTAATCATCTTCACGGGGGAGGAGGGTCCATTTCCAAACCATACGCCTCCAGCTATACCTCAGTTCAGACGCTCACAGTTTCACCCTTCCTGCTCCCTTTGGTTTCAACTTGTTGCTAAATCAATAAGTAGAGTTGAGAACTGGATATTTGTTGTTTTTATTCTTCTTTCAAACGAGCCGCTCAGTATTCGCCAGCTTGCTTCTGATCCGGTTGTTTGGTTACTCTCTTTTTGATACACCTCAGGAATCTTTGCTACTCAATTTAGTTTCTCTCATTCAAAACTCCGCTTTTCCCTTCAGACCGTCAACATCTGGGAACCTTGTAGACGCAGCCAGTGGAGCCCCTCCCCCCACTTCCTCCTCCATCCTGGTGCCATTTCTTACCTGTCTGTATTAGTTACTCTCGTCGATGTCAGGCCAAACGGATGTACAAGACGTTTTTGAGGGACGTTGAACACTGGTGCCGGCATACCTGCAGTCTCCTCAAGCTTCGGGGCGGTTTCACGGGACGCAGTTTGACTAAAACCGAGTGAAACATGAGGAAACTTCTTCCAGAGGAGAAGGAAAAAACCCAAACACATCAATAAATGCAGTTATAGACACCAGTTTTCCACATAACACGGGTATAAATGCCACTAACTTTGGGCTTTTAATCCTCTGAGTCTTAAATTTTAAATCTCCACCTGGATATTTTTGCTTATTTTAATTGTACAAAGTCCTGTGAGTAAATATATTTGTCCATTTATCCATAACAACTGGAACTAACTTTCAAAATCTAGCAGTTATTTTCCCAATTTGCCGTCTATTAAAAGATTGTTTCATCAGATTAATTTCACTTCCTGCTACATGGGGATGAAATTACCGTAATAACTCGATACTGGCTGTAAAGCGCAACGACTTTTCAGGTAGCGTAAAGTGTGGTGGAATTACACACCTTGTTAAGGATTATTTAACCCTTAACTAATTACTAGTTATTTATTCAAAAATATATAAACACACCAAACTTTTAAATGGCAAATTTAAACTACAAAATTAATGAAATGATAACAGTTAGTTAAATTTAGTTGGGCTTTTTTGTGTGTGAATTTTTAATATAATTAAAGATCCAAAACATGAATTGGGGCCTTAATGGAGTTTTTTATATTCTTGGCCAAATTGCTGCCATTTGGGGGCCGAACAAAATCATTTCAAGGGCAACAAATTGCTCCTGGGCCACATATTGGACACCAGTATCAAAATCTGGGTAAAAAAAAAAAAGATTTTGTGTAACAATTACATAAACTGCAAAACTTTAATTTAACAAATAAAGTAGCTGTATTTGTTGTTCTAGATCCAAAACTAGATATTAATTGGGGAAAAAAATATTAATTCTGAGAAATTATATTCTGATCATTATCGATTCTTATCTCTTTGTGTTTGACCCTCAGCATGATAGCACTCCATCGTGCTTAACACTTACTGAACATTTTAGTCTGTTTTTTTTTATTTTTTTATCTGAAATCCAAAGTCTGTGTTTTGGAGCCACATCAGAGCAACTTTTCCTTGAATATGTATTTACATCCTCACTAAGATCCTTAAACTCAAAAGCCCAAAATTAATGACAATTATCCTTATGAGTTTATGCAAACTTCCGCTTTAAATTCAGTACAAATCCAGAAACTAGAGCTTGAGATAAACCTGCGCACGGTTTTCTTGCAACAACAACACAGCAAACCTGAAGGAAGTCGAAGCCATCATATTATTTCCACTCTGTAGCACGAGAACAGCGTCTGTTGCTTCCTTTCTGCTGCTGCTGCCGTTTCCAACGCAGCTCTTCTCAAAGGTCAGGGACGAGAAAACGAAACCTCCAGCAGCCCTTCAATAAGCACTACCTCACTCGCAGGGATTAATTTTGGGGTAGCAGAGTGGCAAACGAACCAAAATCAGGAAGAAATCAAAACGAGGATTGAAAGCTTCTGTTGAAGTTGGAAAGAAGTTTCCTCATTTTCACACATTTAACTCAGAAAATCCCAGTATTTGTTTCCTCAAATGCAAAAATTCAAGCAGTGTTTGAGCCCATTTGGATATTTAACAGCTGTAATAAAAGATCAGCTTCAACTGCGATCAGGAAACCGACCCCAGCCGATAAACACCATTCAGGGATTCAGTACTATGCTTTTCTAAGTTCTAGTGAGTTTATATGCAACCAGTGCCGCAAACTTTGCCCTACACCTCTGTAGGATCTGCTGCAGGAGTGGCTTTCAATACACACACACACAAATACCTTGTAGCATTTTAGTTTTAGTTGTTTTTTTTAATCCGTGACCTTGCATATTGATATGTCATATTTATTTTTTGAATTTTTTTTTCTGGCTTGAGGTTTCGGGGATCAGAGCTCAGGTGCGACTCCAGATAAAGTCATACGGAGTTGGCACGTTTTGCGATTGTTTGTCGTCGTTATTACGGGGTTGTGGGTGGGTTCTAATTCAGGAAATATTTTCATTAATTCAAAAAGACAGTAGATATAAACTGTAACATGCTACTTTCTATTCAGTCTATGGACAAACGACCGAAAATGAATGTTCTACAGACTCCTGGATTCTATATAAATATATATATATATATATATATATATAAATATAAATATATATATAAAGTGTGTACTTTGATGGATTGAGCCCGGCCCTGTGTAACTGTAGAGGGCCTCGCATTCGGCTGGTGTCGTGTGATTGTGCCCTGTCCTGTAGAAAATGGTAAAAGCAACACGTTTGGGTATTCATTTATGCACCAAACAATTCAGTTTATTAAAAACAAATCCAGTTTATGTTCACCAATGCCCCTGAAAATGAAAGCTTGTTTGCCATTTTGCCAAACAACCGTTGTCTCCCCTCAGGTTTGGTTAAATCTGCCACATGAAGGTGTATTAATGGGTTTCTGAGCATGCAGGCTTTTACAGTTTTCCACAGTGACCTTCTCCAGCCCAGCACCTCACTTTGCTCTGCGTATAAACTTCCCGTGAAACATTTGTGTCTTGTTGCCCCGCCCCCCAAGCCCCACTATTTTAGGCAGCCTAGGATCTGTACAGACATAAATACCCGTTCTTGACTATATACTCTGAGCTGAATCTTTCTAAGTGCGTGTTGAACTTCAGTGTTTCCTCTACATTCACTTTGTGTGTGAAAGTTGCCCGTTACTATGATAAAAAAAGAAAAAAATTCTTTAAAAATAGCTCAAGTTTGTGAAGCACCTGAATTAAAATGAAATAATCAACATTAAGCCTGAGGCGTTCCTCAGGGAAGCTGTTTAGTTACCCTAACTTTTGTTCTTAAAGAGCCATTGCAATTCTTCCTAATGTGAAATTACTATCATCTACCGTGAGTATTTCCAGGGTTCCTACACAGTAAAACATAATTTGGTGTGGAAAAAGCATTTTTCTCCTATTTTCTGGTATTTCTATCATGATGCTGGGGTTGAAGTTAGCAAACTGACTCATTATCTTCTCAACACAATGAGATAATTAAGCACCAATCTTCACATCTTATTGTCTGGACATAAGAAAATTAAACATCTTATAGCATAAGTTTAAAAAATGGCATAAAAATAAGCACAAGACCAAACTGTATCCATAATAAAATAATTGAACCGTTATCAGAAAAAATAGAGATTTCTTATTGTTTTGATATAATACACATCTTTTAAGATAAGGAAATAATCGGAAATAATAAAGCTGACAGTCTGAATATCTCAAAATAATTCAATAGCATAAGTCTTAATAAGAGCTACAGTAATTAAGGTAAGCTCCTGTCATCTCAAGAAAGTGAAACCAATAAGAAAATGTTATTAACGTGCTGACATGATGGAATAATTAAGCTATTATTACAACAAAACAAGCTTATTTTTTCAAATATTTACTTTGAGATCATTTTTAAAAAAAGGAACGGTAATAAAGGACTCCATATCAAGATAATAAAATAGATTGTTATTTTGATATGAAAGAATTAAATCTTGAATTAAACAGTCTTGAGATATTAAGATGGCACAACAATGCAAAACAATTTTACATTTTAAAGTTGAAAATATTTGTTACTGATTTAAACAGCAAACAAAATAAAACTACCGGTACGTCTTATTTTGAAGTCAGACAATTAAATTGTCAACAAAACGAGCTCAAAGTTTTAAAGCAAGACAGAAATTTAATTATCTTAAGATGAACACCAAACTCTAAAATGTTGGCTTGAATGATAAAGCAGCTTTGGTTATTATTTTAAAGTGAGAAAATGAAATTAAGTTAAACAAAACAGGCTAAATATCTTATCACAATGATACCACCTTAACTTTTATGCTTATTTGGTAAAATAATACTGAATTTTGAGACGTAAGCTGTGTAGGAGTCCCGTTTCATTCTGCATTGATCTCCTGTTTGCCCCCCAACAGTTGGAAAGGATTTTAGAGGAAACATTGAACCTCGGTGACTAGAGAAACACAAACACTACAGCTGTTTTTCACCCCACATTTCTCCAGACTCTGAAGTGGCAGCGCTGATCTGAGATCTGCTGGAACTGTCTCTAACGATGGCGACGGAGGGTTTCTGAAGCTCAAACCAATGAGCAAATTAATTTTTGTTTTTTTTTTAACTGTGACTGTAAATTTCATGTTGCAAAAATAATGTGAAGATAGAAAGCTATCTGGATTGTTGAGAAGGAGAGAAAAGTATTAGAGCAGCATATAAACCCTGGAAACATCAGAGAGAAGACAACTGATCTCTGATCAGCGCTGTGGCTCTCCGCCGACGTTAACATGGTTTTTATCAGCTGAAGTGATCCACGTGATGTAAATAAATGTGTTTTTAGATTGTGAACGCTCACTCTCGTCTTTATTGTGTCTCAGATTGATTTGTTTAAAAACTGAAGTTTTTAAATTATTACACAAATTTACTTTTTCTGTGATAAGTAGTTGATTTTCCTGCATGTTTTGATAGTTATTAAACCTAAAGTTACAACACAATTCTGGAAACACAATTATCTTTTTAAAAAGAGTAATTCTCCTCTTTCTTGTGTGAAAATCCTTCAAATAAAACCTTTTTTTTAATTCCTGCTGCATAATCTCACACTGAAACATTTCAAAATACTTCCATTAATCACAGCATGATTCTGCCGCCACCATATTTATTAACTTTACCCACCAGGTTAGAAATGAAGAAAACTCAACAGACCAGAGATCTTCCCTCCACAGAACTTTCTCACCGTTGTTTTCCTTGGTATAAATCAGGAGTCTCCACC
Organism: Poeciliopsis turneri; assembly: GCA_922788865.1. Lineage (NCBI taxonomy): Eukaryota > Metazoa > Chordata > Actinopteri > Cyprinodontiformes > Poeciliidae > Poeciliopsis > Poeciliopsis turneri. The sequence goes on from CAKLNU010000598.1 coordinate 53,448, forward strand.
TTCTGCACTGGCTCTTAACTCTATTAAAATAATCAGCTAAAGTTTTAAATATTTAAGCTGTTTTTTTCTTGTAATAAATTATATTTGACAACAGAATCACAATAAAAAATATTGGATCTCTTTTTAATTTAGTTGATCACACAGGTGGATTTATTTGGAGGTCAATGTTTGCAGATTTGTTCTAAACTCTATTGCAGTAAATGTTTGCGCATAAACGCCACTAGATGGTAGCAGAGAGGACCTTCAAAGCCAAATTCAGATCCGAGATTCAGTTTTAAAAAACCAAAACAACAGATATGATGAAAATAGCATTTATTTTCTTTTATAATTTATTGTGAATATTTGAAACTAAATGTTGGGTTTATTTTAACAAACATCTAGAGTCTATGCGAACACCGAAGTGGCCCACTGCTTGACATCCGTGGGACACTGAGGGTACTTCTGCAGCGCCTCCATGATCTGACTGTGGTCCAGCATCAGCCTCATCAGCTGAAACTCCCTCTGGGTTTTAGCCGAGGCGCCATCAGCAGGTCGGATCAGCTCCAGCTGCTGCAGATGCTCGAAGGCCTGCGGTGGGAGGGGAAGACGTAACTATGACAAGAGATCTACCTGGGAAGCTTGGTTGCTAAATCAGAATGAAACTTACTTTCATGATGACCGGCTGCTCAAAGTTATATATGGAGTTGGACTTCCTCTGCAGGAACTTCTTAAACTCTAAATGCAAAGAGGGCAAGTTATTAACTGCTTTTCTCAGGGTCACTTCAGAATGTGAACTTTAAGTTTTGGCATCCAGAAATTTGTGTTTTTATTTAGCAGAAAGAATATTGCATCTACAATGATCAACTGTTGACATTTGTAGTCTATCTTGTCTAAATGTGTGAACAGAAAAATATAATTAGATCTATTATTTGCACTCTAAAGTGACATAAGTGAAGTTTCTCAAACTCTAAATCGTGAGATTTAGAGTTTGAGAAACTCTAAATTTCTCAAACTTGATCAAGCCCTTGTGATGTCTCCTCCCTCTGGAAACACTTTTCTTTACGCTCACATTAAAAAAAAAACAAAAAAAAACCATTTTTTGATATATTCTAATTTTAAAATGTCATGTTTTCATTAAGTGTATGTGGAAAATCATAAAAATAAAGGCCTCCCATGTTTCCATAATGGTTTTCTCTGAGGTTTTCTTGAGTCCTCAAGCATTAGAGACAACTTTGCAACCCAGATTGATTGATTCAGGCTATGATGTGTTACTTTTTCAGATCTTTTATCTCATATTTTTTCTACTTTATGTCACCAGATAAGTTGTATTTTCACAGCACTGAATATATATATATAGTTTTCCCCCGTTTACGCTCATATTGGTGTGAAACATGAAGCTGGATTATTCTACAGAAAACAGAACTTTAGTGACTTTGTTTATTTTTGCATTCACATCTCCAGGCGTACCGTTGTGAACCATCTGCAGATTGAACGGCTCTCCTTCATAGACGTCGTTGAGGTGTTTCATGGCAATAATCAGACACAGCTCCAAGATCGACAAACCTGCCAGAGAAGAAGAAAGTCTCAGGTTTAATTCTGGTGTGAAACTCCGAACGGGACTCGGGTGAACTGTTTTACCGTGAAGCATGTTTGCGTTGGCGTCGGCGAGACACAAGCGACTGGCGTCCAGGAGATCCGCCGGCGTGATGTACGGCCTGGTCACCGAGACTCGACTCAAACACAACATCTGAAAGGAATAAGTTTCCTTCTTTTAGTGCAGCAGAAAAATGTTTCACATGTGGATGAAACCTAGGGCTGGGTTTTTTTAACAAAAAAAAATTATATCCACTGAAAAATTTAAAATGGCAGCTATGACCATCAAGTGAAATTTAATTTTCCTCTAAATTATCCTTTACTTTGAAGATTTTCAGTGCAAAATCAGACAGAACTGGATCTACAGAAATATTTACAACTAATTTTTTTCAAGATAACCACCCTGGTTGCCATGGAAAATAACGGTGAAGTCGGGTCACCGTAGCTAGAAAAAAAGGGAGTAAATTTTCACCATAAAAGTCAGATCTTGAATTCAAATTTATAGAAATGTCTGAGCTCCAAAATAACATTTGCAAGAAAAAATATTTTTTGGGGGATTAATCTTAGAAATTTTCGATCATTGTTTTTTCTTAAGCCTCCATATTTTCAACCATTAGACCACTAAAAAGGTTTAAAAAAACCCCCAGAAACTATTGAGAAAACACTAAGTAACATTAGGAGAAGCTAACGCTACCAATGAAGACGACAACCAAACATTTTAAGGTTGTATCCACACTTGAAGGATTTTTACAGTAATGGGCATGTTTTATTTGTCTCACCAGCAGCGTGTGCAGGGAGCGGAAGTCCGTACTGGAGTTGAAATGTCTCTGCAGAACCTCATCAGCCGATTTGTCCTCACAGAGCGTCTGCAGGAGATGAAGTCAAGATCAAGAAATCCTGTTTCCGTTTCAAGACTTACTGATTCACCGTCAGGGCAGCGTTCCACTCCTGAGCGAACTTTCCATCCGGGAAGTCATTTGGCAGGCTGAGCTGATTTCGGACCCGCTCCAGGTACTGAGGGAACGTCAGCTTGCTCAGCAGGTGGATCTGACGGTGGGAAAACCGGGACTTCACCCGCTTCTCCAACAGCTCCAACACATCCTGGAACAAAGAACCCAGAGAGTTATTATGATCCATTTTGTTTATGGGTTTGGTTGTGTGAGGTCTTATATTTCCGTTTGATTTATTGCTTTATTTTGAACATTTAAAATGTCTTCCATCTGCAGCGTGGCATATTCTGTAAAAAGTTAAAGTTTGTCTGAGAAGGCACTTACATTACTATGCCATCATGAAAATTACCTGAAAATGACAATATTATTGTGCATCGCAGTCATTTCTGGGACAATTTATTGTACAGAAACATTTGTTATTGTGACAGGCGTTGTCACATTTGACAAATTCTAGACATTTCAAAATAAGTGAATAAAATGAATGTAGAAATATGTGTTGTCAAAAGCACTAGAGAAGGTTTGACCTTTAACCTGAGTAATGCATGTATGCATGACCCACCAGCCTGCAGGTGAGGCCAACGACAGCAACGGGTGCCTGCGCAGACTGGGAAACATCAAACAGGTTGTACAGCAGAGTCTGATTCTTGTGTTGGGCGAACAGATCAAACTCGTCCAGGACGAACAGCACCGGACGGCTGCTGCTGCGATCGCCTTTCTTCAACGCATCCAGCAGGAAAGTCAAGTTCTCCGCAAAACTTCCCTGAAGTCAGGCAGAAATTTGGTTTTGAAGCAGAAAACTGCAAAAAGTTTTCTCTGCAAAAACTTCTTGCAAAGTTGTTACTCACAAACACTCTGTCGCCAACAACGTTTTCCAGCTGGAGCTGCCTTGTTATTTCTTTCAGAGCTATTCTGTCGTCCGTCTGCAGGAGGCCTGAAGAAACAGATGAAAGAATGCATGAAAACCTCTCTGTTGGACATCATCTTGTGAAGCAGGTGAAGCTTACCGTTGAGGTGAACCTGCAGGAGGTTTTTCTGCACCTCTGTTTCCTGTGACAGTTCCCTCAGGACGCTCCTCAGCAGCTGCAGACACAGAAACACGTTCAAGCCTCGGGATACGACAATTTTCCAACACAAACCCAATGGAGTCTCACCGTGTTTTTCCCCGATCCTCTAGGGCCGACGATTAGCACAGAGTTGCTCTCCCCGTGGACCGCCGTTCGCTTCAGCAGCTCTGCCAAGTGTCTGCAGGTAAACATTCAACATTATTTCCTTTTTATATTGTAAATTTTGTTTTACTAGGACACTTTTGTGATCTAATCTCCAAAACCAGGGATAAATTCACCTACTTGTGTTGAGCCTCCACTCCCTCTAGTTTATCAGGAAGCTGCTGATGGCAAAATCTCTTCCTTAAAATCTGATGAACCTGAAAATAAAACGTAATTCACTACAAATTTATGATGTAATCAACATGAACAAAGTAAGGGAAAAGTTCATTTCAAACCTGACTGATGCATTCTCCAATAGGAAGATGAGCATCTCTTGCTTTTCTTTTACTCATGATGATGTGAAAAAAACCTGTAAAACACATTAGAATGTGCGCATTCTACACTTTAAATCAACAAACATGGATTCATGTTGCTAAATCATTGAAAGCAAAAAAGTCGGGATTGAATAAATCCCTTAAAGAGATCCATCATTAGTTATTACTTGTTTTATTATCAATTACGTCTTTATACACTCTACAGATGGCCTAGCAAGTTGGTTTGTCAGCCGAATTGTAAAGAGCGCATCACTTTTAAAGAACATTTTACAACAATAAATTGAGATCACTTATGAACTGTCAGAAACGATAAAATTCTTAAAACTGCTGAATTAAAACCAAGAGTTTGGTGTAACGTTCATTCCATTCTCCCTCGCTAAAAATCAGCCCGCAGCTGCGAAATTCTGAGATAATGAACCTTTGATTATATATTTAATAAAGAGTTAATTAATATAAGAATCGGTACAGTCAGTAGCCGGACAGGAGAAGTCTCTTACCTGAAGGTGTTATGGTGGAAATACTTCTCTATCTTCGCGGGAATGCATCAGTGATGACCACTTCCTGCTTATGATTGCAGCTCACTTTTGATTGGCTGAAGCAAGCAGCGACCGGAAAGCGAAACGAAATAAAATACAAAACTTAAAACAAGGTACAACAAACAGGCTTGACATAAACTCACACCTAAAATAATTATTCTTTGGAATTAAGAGTAGTAATAATACAACAATAATATCAGAGTGGAAGTTGAAGTTTAGAAACAGAGATGTCTAAATGTCGCCCTCTGGGGGCAAAGAAAATTATAACGCAGGCGTGTTTGTTTACATTTATAATCCGTCTTTTTTCATAAAAAAAAACAATATTTGAACATATATTTATATTTCACAGCTTACTAATAAAATTTGTCATTTTAATATTTTTATGTATTCTGTACAGCTTTAAGAAATAAAGGATGAAACATGAAAAAAATACATGTTGTATGAAGATGAGTCACAGCTAAATTAAAAGTAAAAGTAATATTAAGCAGTGAAAAAATTGTGATAGTTATTTTACTTGTATTTTCCTAATATTAAATATTGGGAATGTAAAAAATAATAACATATCATTATTATTACAATATAATGATAATTCTATTTTAGTACAATTATCTTTTCACTATTGAATCTATGCACAACATGGAAATTCTGTTTTCTTTTTTGTTGAGTATCTTAGATAAAATTCACATTATATTTATAAGTTATTGTTTTCATTAAAATGAATGAATCTGACATTCCTTTGACTTTGATAAAAATGGTTCAGATTTTCACTCCTCCTCTGTGAAGATAAATCTCTGGTCATACTGTGGCTTTAAGTTGATGGATGAAATAAGCAGAATAAACTAGCAGATATCTCAGAAATCGCCTGCTTCACTGAGCGCCTGTTTATTCTGTCACATTATGGTAAAATACGACCTTCTGCTGACATACTTAGCTTCCTGTCTGCCCTTATATAAACCCATGAAGAGCTTTTTTAAAACCGTGGCCGAACTCGTTTATGGTTTCCTCAGGTTTGACCTTCAGAGCTGCAGCCTCTTCACAGCCAAAGGCCTAATTTTCAAGCTTTCATGGGTTTTATTGATCCTGTTTGAGTGTCTGGGTTCAGTGTCAGTTTTTTAGATTTGCACATTTATTCTGGACTCTTGTTTACAATATAGCTGCAGATCATGAGCAACACTAAAATTCAGGATAATAAAAGCCATTTGTGACATAAATTGAATCATTAATTACTCATTCTGGGGGATTTCTTTTTTTGCTTTGGAAAGCTTTGGGTAATTGGGTAATTTAGTTATTTTTTCCAGGCCGCAATATTTTGGGGGAAAATTCTCTTTTATTCTGAATATTCTTACATAATATCTGTGCTTTATAGCTTTTGTCTTGCAAAAGTTGCAATTGTTTTCTCTGTTAAATTTGAGCTATTGCTATATTTTGGTCTTTCTGAGTGGAATGAAACACTGTGGATTGTGTTGTTTTTTTACGGCTTTCATGTCTATGACTCATCCCAGCCACTCCACCTGTTTTATCCCCAACTTTGCAGCTTCAGCCCTACACATCTCTTGCATGCCATGCAGCGCTCCGGAGTAAAACGTGCATCACCTCTCTCCCATCTGCTGGCAGCCCGTGCCGGCGCATGCGCAGCGCGGCTCTCCATCATCTCCAGTATTCCAGTGTAGGAGCAGCAGCAGCAGAGAACTAATGGGTAGGCTTCTTATTCTTATTTTCTCCTCATCTGAAGCCCCTCGTCGCTCCTTTCTGTCACTCTTTCAGCGGAGGGATGACCTCGCCGGGGTGTCCGGGTAAGAAGGGTCGGTTTTTGGCCTGCTTTGCCGCAGACAGAAGCGTTACAGAGCCTGAAAAGCGTCTCTCTCTTCATCTGCAAACGCAACGGGTTAGCACGGCTGTTAGCCAGCAGGCTAAGCTAGCCGTGCTAACTCGGCCTGGCCCTGGCCTCTCCTTGCCCCCATTTGGCTCGAAACCTAACTGGGGATTTGCTAAAATATTTCCACCTCGATCATTTGTAAATCGGAACCCGGGCTGCGGGTGCTGGACGTGCCCGAACCCGGTTCCGGTTCGCAGATTAAAAAGCCAACGGTTGTTAGCTTGAGCTGGACTCTCCGTCTAGTGCATTTTCCTTACAACAAGCTATCAGGCTAACGGCTAGCTCAGTGTTGGCTCCAGAGCATCAGAGAGCCCTCTGACTGGTCCCAGTCCGCCTCTCTGACACGGAACCGGGTTCAGCGAGGCCGAACAGCCGTTACAGCAGCGTTATAAAGGAGGTTTACGCTGTTCAGCCCGGGTCAACAGGCTAATTATCTCACCTTTAGGCTTGTTTTGATGATGTCCAACCGTCTGTCAGGTCCAGATTTTAGGGGAACTGCTGTCATTTAGCCAACTGTTAAAGCTGTCAGGGTTGCCTTTAATTTAATGTGTCACTGAGCCAGCTTGGGTTGGATAAATGGTCATAAATACTGGATATAATCTACACATTTCTGTTATTGTAAGGTCATGAGGATCTCCCTATGTTACCTGGAAAATCATGTAATTACTGTCTAATTAACGTGAAAAGGATAATTCGTATTCCTACAAGGTTTATTGGTCTTTTTTGAAAAGAAAATAACAATTTAGTGTTTCATAATTTTAAGAAATCTTTAAATGATCCGATCATTTAAAGATTAATGATGTGGTGAAACCAAAATTCACATGTTGTTTAATTAGCATTAAAACTTCTAAAATTCATGAAAGAATGATTTGAAATAGATTTTGTGATTTATGGGTTGTAGTAAAATTGCACTTGTTTCAACCCTTAAAACATGCAACATTTTGAATGATTTCTATTTTAGGACTCAGAGGTTTACAATAAAGTATAATAGAATAGAAATAAAGTGGTTAGTCATCTGTCAATGGATTGGTAATTGTGGATTCGAATATTTACGAGCGTCACTCCAAATTATTTGTGTCATATCAGTCTTTTTATGGATTTTTACGTAAAGTGTTTCTAAAATATTCACAAGAAAATAAAGATTAGAAAATATAGGTGCAATACCACCTATAATCCAGGAGCACCATTTATTTTCCTTGGCCCTGATTGGCTGAATCCTCCAGCAGAGATGAGGAAGACTGTAGATAATAACTTCTTCTGAATTCAAGCGCATTGACATTTTATTTTCTGTTCAATTGTTTCTTGAATCCTACATAATTAAATTGTAATAATTCTTAATATAAAATAAATAAAGCAGCAACAGATTATTCTCTTAAGACAACAACAAGGATTTCATTTATTTCCAATTTCACTGCATTCCAGACAATGTTTGACTTAATTAAAAATTTCTTCTGCGTTTGAACTAAAAACGCAGAAGATTTTTGAAATTCTGTACATTTTAATGTAAATAAGGTACTATTAGCATAACTTTAAGTCCAGCATGTTTTTATAAAGGTGTTCTGGATATGCATAAATCATCATAAAATACCAGAAACTCACCTTGGTGTAGCAACTTAAATCTGTATTTGAAAGGATTTTGCAGCTTAATGGGAGTAAAAATCTGCAGCCGCAGACTCATTGACAGGAGAAGACCTGTTTAAATTAAAGGTATTTTCCTCTCTGTGAAGTTTCTGATTAATTTACTGTGTATTCAGCATAAAACAAATGGTATCATCTCATGCCTTCCAGATAATACTGATATTATGTGTGTAGTCACAGAATCTTAAAGTTTCTTCTAATTTCTGGAGTAATTTATTTAAAGTATGTAAAAATGAAGATGCTAAACAAAAGTGGCTGTCTTTGCAGAAAGTGCTGAAAATAGTCAAACGAGTGTGGTTTGAAATGCCTTGTAGCTGAAATGTGCTATACAAATAAAATTTGATTGATTGATTGATTGATTGATTGATTGGTTGCTCTGCAAAAACACATCATTTTAAAATACAATTGACAATTTTAGGGCTAAATATTGAAAAAAAATTGTAAACAGTATATTTTGTTGTGAAAATATATTATTTTTTGTAGAAAACTTGACTTCTTGTCTGAATAAAGGTCACTATGCAACTTTACACACTTTAATTTGAAGGAGAAATAAAATAACTTTTCAAGAATACAAAATCATCTACTTTGGTTGAAAAGCAAAATAAACGTACATTGATCAGTTTGCCTCAGTCTGGTGCATTTTATCCATCTGTTTGTTTATTTTACTCTGACTTGTTAGCAGCTGAATGGTGGGACAGGTTAGACTTCCTGTGAGCGAAAACTTTTTTATTCTTTAAAGCATCACTGACTGGTCAGATATCCCAAATCCTATCAGATCAGTCTCCCTGTCTGATTTTATTTCTATATTTCCATAAACTGCTGCCCTTAATGGACCACAGATCCAGTTACTCTGCCATACTTAGCTGAACTTCGCTCTTATTTGATCTGATTTCTGACCTGAAACGTTTATTTTTCAGACAGTCTTGTTGTTTTTGGTCCTAAATAGCATAGTTTTAGACAAATAAAAGTTTGCTTTTTGAATAGAGGAGCAGAGTAAAAAGGAAATTTTTGTGATTTCTTTTTAGGACCACTTTCATATTTAGTAACATCACCTTGTTTGTTTTTCTTGTTATTAACTGATGGAATCAAATGATTTTAAAACGTGAGTTTACTAAGAGTTTACCAATCTTACCTTAGCTGATTTATTCAGTTTCTGAAATGTATATTTCACTTTGGTCTCAGCCTCCACTAACTACTTAAATTAGCACCAACTGTTTAAAGTTCACATGAAATTTGAAAATGTGACTTGATAATTATGTTTTGTAAAAAGATTGGAAGATTTGTACCTGAACATCAACTATAAAATCTTTAAAAATGCTAGTTTTTAAAGATTTAAAAACTAGCACCAGGCTAAGCTTTTAGAAAAGCTGAACTGTCATGAATGATGCGCATTTGTACGCTTCTTCATTAAATAACTACAAATGGTTAAAAACTCCTGGTTGGAAATTGCAAAACAGAATCAACTCCTTCTACGCATGGATTTAATATCTAAAATTTAACAAATTTCACAAAGTAATGTCTCCATTTGTCAGTAAATCATGGGAATCCTTTGCAAACTTAGTAGAAACCTTATAATTGGCTAATAATCAGTTGATTGGGAACCCAGTGCCAAGACGGAAAGACAACAGCAACAATGAGGCAACCGTTGCTGCTCATCGGTCTGATGTCTCATTTTGATATTCTTAGCAGCGTTTTGCTGCCTGCGAGGCCATTTTGATGCAAACAGTTGTTTTCCCTGTTTTTCATCGTGATACATTTTGGTTGTTTGCTTTTTCTTCCTCCTGTGGGTAATATCACAGAGCTTAAAATCTGACGTCTCTCCATTATAAATCACTGATGCAGCCTTTAAAGCCCCCAGCAGCAGATGAATCACATATCTTGTCTCTCAAGTGCTACCTTCATTGCCTCTGCGTCCATGTTGTGTGCATCAGGTAGCTTCAGCCGGGCTGCGGTTTCAGAGCGTTAATGCTCAGTGAAAATAGGAGTAGCTTCCCCACCTGCATCACAGGAAGCTGTTAGAAAAGCTTCAGATGTTACAATCTGGGGGAAAAGGCTCAATTATGTGTGAACCTTTGCTGCTCTGGCTGGTTTAGTCCTGAGTCACTGTGCTGGGGACAGCGCAGGTAAAACCGGCCGCAGCGAGGAAGTCACTTCCTGTTTCATATGGAGTCTTTGGAAAACGATCTGTTGTTCCAGACTTTATTCCTTTTCCTATTATTTTATTCCCAATTTCCTTAAATCCGTCCTTCGTCTTCACTTTTCTTTTATTCCTAATTTCCTTCCTTCCTACTCTTTTCATTCATTCCTTCTCTTTTTAACCTTATTTTATTCCTTATTTTCTCATTCTATCCTTGTTCCCTCCTTCCTTCCCTGTGTCCTACCTCCTTCTCCTTTCCTTCCTTCAGGTTAATCCTCCTCCCTCTGCTGTAAACTCCCAGTGAACTTGTATCTTTGTGTTTTAAAATCTGCAGAGAACTCTGGGAAGTTGTGTGAATGTTCAGGTCCTGCTGAAGGCCTCGCAGTGTTTAATCTGACATCTTACAGGTTTAGAAATAACTGGAGTTTTTCCCGTTTGCATGGAAGCAGTTAGAGAGCTGCTTTGCCTGAGGTAAAGATAACACCTGCTGAGATGCTTTGTGTAATTTCTAATCAAAATGTCTTCGGTTTATATTGGTTCTCTTTTCTGATGCAACCCAATAAAAAGGCTGATAACTAAAACATTTGTCAGACATCCTCACGCTGCAGCAGGCTCTTGTTGGAGAGGTAATTTCTTCTCAATAGAAATGATGTGCTTTTTGTTACGTCTGTCTTTGCCAAACATGGAGCTCTGGGAAATTAGATTTTAATGATGTGGCCGTTTCACTTATACGATTCCACAGCCGTCTCCTGAGATGATTGCTGCAGCGTTCTGCCTGATAAACAGCTGCCCCTTTCCCCGTGCTCACCTCCCCGCCTCTGTGGGAACATCTCTGGGTTTGTTTCAGCAGCTAAAGGCCTGTTATGAGTCAGCAACACCACCAGCTGAGAGGAGACTCTGCATGCAGCTCCGCTTGGCGAGCGGCAAAAACGTGTGATTAATTGAAGGTCTTAGATACACCAATCAGTCGCTTTGATAGGTGAGTAGGGAAGGGAATTGAGAACCGGCTCTTGTACAGAATCGGTTCTCAATAGTTCAGTTACTTGCTTAACCATTCCGCTTATCGGTTCACGCTCTGTGTTTTGTTTTAGAAAATGTCCAAGGTGGTGTATCAGCAAAATATAATTATATCAGCCGATTTATCAGGACCGATTTCCGGAATTTTAGGAGATTTGTGATACTTGCATATGAAACCGATCTCATCCACCTCAGCAAATCCGTCGTTCTTTCTCTAATTACCCAGATATGAACCTCAAAGGAAATTAATACTGAATTGGCACACGTTGATTTGGTTTTACTGTTATGTTTTCACGGTGACCTCAGATTGATCGTTTTTTAGGTTTTGACTCTAACTATTTATCTTCTCCTCCTTTCAGGAGTCATGGGGAAACCACTACCCAATTGTGACTGGGAACCAAAATCCTGAAAAGATCTCTGATGGTGTTTTTCCTGGGAAATGGACAAGTGTTGAGAAGTTAAAAATAGAGGACTTTACTTTGGAAGAACTCGGCAGTCCCGATCCCCGCCCCCTCCCTTCTGGCCAATCGGATGGCTCCGAATGACAGGATACAGTAATGGATGTCGTCACGCCGTTCAGCGCTGTAGCCAGAATGCAGCTCAGAGGGTAGGGTCAGCTGTGAGCCCGCCTCACCCTACCCTCCCACCTCCCCGTTAGCTCTGCCAGAGAGCCGCCCTTGACCCCCACATCCAGGCAGCAATCCTTCCCTCCCAACACCGACTCCTCCACCACGGCTTCGGAAGACGGAACATGACGCTGGTTCATGTCTGATACGTACACCTCTGAGGCGTCGAGCGTAAAACCAGTGGAGCAATGAATGGCGGAAAGGACTGTGAGGCGGGAGATGAGAGGCAGGCCGTCCCTGTCCAGGTCCCCATTGGCTGGCAGCGCAGGGCGGAGCACGGCGGAGGCGTCGCGTATGTGAGGTAAGAACATGTCCAGAAAGGTGGTGTATCTTACATGCTGTTGATGTCCTTTTTCCTGATAGAAGAACAATCTTGTCAGTCAGGTCAGCTTCAGGGTTTGAAGTTGAACTCCACCAAAGAAGTTCCAGTGCTAAACCAAAAGTAGTTCTTTAAAATCACAGCATCCCACCATCCATCCACTGGTCTATCACTCATTCAACCCTTCATCTTTCATCCAACCCTTAATCCATCTATTGATCTGGTATTCAACCATCCATCCTTTGGTGTGTCAGTGGTTGGCTGCATGGATTCAAGCATTGGTTTACAGTTTAACAATCCGACCCCTGGATTGTCATCCATCTGTCATCCATCCATTCAGTCGCCCACCCGTCATCCATTCATCATTCCAACCATTGGTCTATCATCTATTGTTTTTTTTTACCAGGATCCATAATTAAGGTCTTATAGCTGGTGAGTAATTGACCAGAGTCAATATCTCTGGAATATCAATATTTATGCTGAAGATGGTGAAATTGTGTCAATTACAGAATCCAGAGGACTTTTGATTTTTGAGAAGTGTTGTATTTAATATAAGGATTAGTCCTAACTCATTCTAAGTTATTATTGTCTCTTGACCTTCAAAAGATCCTGCATTTGAAATAAAACTATAATTTTTACCATTTGTATCTTTCAAATTCTTGAGCATCAGGATCTAGCGCGTCCTGAGTGAAGTATCTTACAGTCTTGATGAGCGCTGCTGCTTAAAGCAGGCGGCTTTAATAGGAGGGATGTAAACAGGAAGCTTGAGGGTAGGAGGTGTGATTCAGAAAGCCCCCAGCAGGTGTGTTTACTGTCCACACACGGTCAGAGCTGCTATGATTGATCGGCTCTGCGGGAAACCGACACAAACACGGCGACGTTTAGATGCTGCTGCTCCCTGCGTTGAGTCACGCACGTCCCCTCTGACGCTGCAGTGTGCCTGAAATTTCCCCAACATATTGTCCTTATTGGACGCTGAACGACTTAGTGATACAGAAGAATTACAACCTACATGTTTGCATAAATGCTAAATGTCTAGGAGAAACTAACCTTTCATGAAGAAAACTCCTTTTATCCCATATTTCACAGCCTTCTCAGATCAATGCACCAATGATGTTACATTTCTGTGCCTGTCAGAGGGGTGGCTCAGATAATAGTCTCCATCAGCTCTGACCATCAAGTGTGCAAAGTCTGCATTCTTCATCATGATGTAATGGGACATCCCACTTCAGACTGGCTCTACCTCCATGGGTTCAGACAGAGTTCAAAACTCGCTCTGTGATCATGAGATGAAAATCTGGCCTCAAAATGTCCAATTTCCTGTTGGTACTCTGATCAGGCAAAAGTTTATGTTTTGTGATTTGAGGCAGTTGAGGCTAATGCTAATTAACTGCTAATAAACCCTTGCTAACTTGCTAGTTTTCCTTCTTTGTGACTGGGTCTCTTCTGTTGCAAACTCATCCAATGTTACCTGCATTTTGTGCAAAAAAGCTTGGCACTACTACAATATAAAATATGCAATTTTCTTTTCTATATCACTGTCAAAATAATGTCTTAAATTGTATTTATAATGGTTTTAAAAAAGTCTTACATTTGAGTTGGTGAAAGCTGCAGAAACCTCGTTCACAATCAGAAAATGAAGCTTAGCTTTCTGACCAATCATGTCTTCTAAAATGTTCTGACGAAGCTGTTAAGTTTATCGCTTTTTAAAAGTGAATTGTCATTCTACTATTAGCGTTGAGTTTAACCCCTCCCCCTCCTGTTGCTGTCTTCCAGTCCCAGCGGCTCACTGCTGTCCAGCCTGGATCAGGTGAAGACCTACCTGCTCACAGATGGAACCTGTAAATGTGGCCTGGAGTGCCCGCTCATCCTCCACAAGGTAATGCTGCTGCTCCGGGTTCATGTGACATCCTTCAGAAAAAAAATCATGAAATGTTAGTTTATTTTTTCCAGACTTAGAGATTCTTTGTCATTCCTTGTTTCTTCTTTCTCTCCTTGCTTCCTCACTCCATCTCCTTTTTTCCTTTCCTTTTTTCCTCCATTCCTACCACTATTTTTTCCTCTCCTTTTCTGTCTGTTATCCATCTTCCCATCCTTCCTTCCTTGTTCTTGTGCCTTTACTTCTTCTTTCCCTTCTCCTTGTCTTTTCTCTTTTGTGTTAAACTTTACTTCCCTGTTTTTTCTCCTTCTCAGTCCTCCTTTCTTTATTTCTACTCTTTCCCATCCTTATGTCCTTCTTTTCTTGTCCATCCTTCGCCTTTGTGTTCTGACTCCTGTTTTTCATTGTCTTTCCTCCCGTTACTTATCGCTTCTTTTTCCTTTCCTCTTTTTTCTTTCTTTCCTGTAGTGTTCCATCCATCCTTCATTCCTTCCAAAATCTGTTTTTCTTTCTTTCCTTGTCCTGTGTTTTTTTCCTGTGTCCTTCCTTTACATCCTTGTGTCCTACCTCCTTTTTTTAATCCTTCTGTCCTGTTTGTTCTGCCATAAATTCATGTTAATTTTTATTGTTTTTATATTTTCATGAACTCTAAATGAACACGGTAAATCAGATCTTAGGATTTTTCTTACCTTGAGCTTTTTTAATAAAGTCTTTTTGTAATTTTCTTTTCTATCTAAATCCATCCATTCAAAAATGTTACAACTATTTCATCACTGTGTGATTGACAAAGGAATGGACATCTAGATGGATTGTTGGTCAGTCGGTTTGTCTGTAGCAGACAAACGATTCATTTTCCCACTTGTGAATTTATCTTCAGAGTACAGCTGTAGTTTTTAAACAGATTATGTCTTCAAGGTCTCTGTTTCCCTACAGCGGAGTAATTCCTACAAGCTACAGTCTGTCATTCTCCCTCAGTTGGAGGACAGTGTTGGTTCTTCTTTAATTCTTGCCTCATTAGTCGCTCTTTTGTGTTTTTCAATAGCTAGCATTGATGCCAGCTCTGCCATGTTGGTCCACTTCAGCTGTTGGAGAACTTTGCACAGCTGCAACACACTTTTTCCCTCTTTATGAGCTGAACACAGAACTACTGGTTGTCCAGCAAATGACCATCTGTGCCTGTAAAGAGCCTCCAGACTGGTTTTTATATCACTTTATGCAAGATATTAGTCCAGTGTACTTGAAGATGGTGAGCTATCAGTGATTTATTTTTGGGTTTGCTCTGATATTAGATAGATGTTCTGAATAAAAACATGGCTTTCAAGATGCATAATAAGGTCATATATCTGTTTGTTGTCAGGTGTTCAACTTCGACCCCGGGGCGGCTGTCAAACAGAGGACGGCAGAGGATGTGAAAGCAGACGAAGACGTGACCAAACTCTGCATTCACAAGAGGAAGCTCCTGGCTGTGGCCACGCTGCACAAGAGCATGGAGACACACCCGCCTCTGGCACTGACTAGCCCAGGAGGAGGTACATGGAAATACAGTTCTCACAACCTTGGTGTATTATACAAGCAAGGGTAGCATTCTGGCTTGAATTGTAATTGCTTTATGCCACGCTTCTAGTTGACATCGCCCAACTGCTGAAGCTTTTCAGCTTATTTATTGGCTTTGAACTACTGCAGCCTAGGCACATGCAGAGGGGGGCAGAAGGGGGCTTGCCCCTTTTATCCTTTATGCACCTAGTGACCTTTTTCAGTTTTTTTTATTTATTTATTTATTTTATTTTTTTTTTGTTTTTGTTTTTCTTTTTTAAATCTGTGTGTCAGGAGGCCTGCTTGTGCACCTCAGCAATAATATTTATCTAAATATGATAATTTATCAAACTAAACTAATCTGGCTGCCTTCAGTCTGATAATGACTCAGTTTCTCTGTACATCACTAGAAAAGCATTTACAGAGTAATTGCAATGCCTATCCATTAGTTTTACTGGCATGTGAGAGAAGTTGACATTTTTCCTCATGATTTGGTTTTAAATAACTTGGAAATTATTTGTTTCCCTTTCTAGGTACATCATCTACAGTTGCTGTGCACTCTACAACTCAACGAGCAATAAGGACTAAAGCCCACGATGGGTTGCCCAATGCTGTTGGCCCTGAGTGCAAGAACCCGTTCAAAATGATAATGGCGGCCGGACAGCAGCAACAGCAGAGGTTGTTTCCACCTCAGGAAGCGGGTGGAGCCCCGCAGCCTGAGCTTTACTCTGGATACCCCCGGACACAGAGGCTACCGAGTGGGGATCCTGGAACTAAATCTCCTTATCGGGTGGGGTATGGAGGCATGTTGAGCCCATCTTCCTCCAGTGCTAAACTGTATGGAGATGGCTCTCAATCTCCCAACACAGACACTCTGGGCAGCCCTGAGGGATTTCAGAGGACCAATCCTTGTGGCTTTCCAGGAGCCGGTAGTCCCGGTTCAGCATCCATCCATGGGAACCCTAGGACTCCTCTTTCCCCACCTAGAGTAATGCTTCATGGCTCTCCTGCAGGCCAGCCATCCTGCGCCATGACAGGAAGGACTAGCACACCTCTCTCCCCTACGGCCACTGCCAAAAGCCCTGTCATGAACATGAACATGCCCCGGGGGAACTTCCCACCCAGCATGGATCTCCCTCGAGCAGCATTTCATCATAAATCTCAGCCCCCTCTGCATTCTGTACCTCCCCCACCATCTATACCACCACCCTGTGCTCTTCAGAAAAGGCAATTGACCTCTGAAAAAGACCCCTTAGGCATTCTGGATCCCATCCCTAGCAAGCCAGTTGGCCAGCTCCCAAACCATGCCCCCAACCCACCCAACTTCCAGCCCAACATCCACTCTCAGGTACAAATGATGAATGTAAACATCCCCCCTCCTGTCATCGTTCCCCTGCCAAGCAACTTACCTTTACCCACAGTGAAGCCTGGACCTGTGGGCCATGGTGGCAATGTGCAAAGGACTCAACAGAGCGGTCCTTCCTCCTCCATGTCCCCCTCCCCTGTCACTTCCCCTGTTCACATGGGTGGACCGGTTCTGGGGCGAATCGAGGCCTCGCCTCATCGCTCGCGTTCCTCCTCCACCTCCTCCGAACACGGGAGCTTTGCAATGCCCTCGGGTCACCAGGCCCCATGTGCCACCATGAAGGTTCCCCCTCGTTCTCCCAGGTCGGCTATGGGGTCTCCCCGACCAGCCATGCCCTCAAGCCCATCCACCAACAAAACCGACCCACTCCATCAGTATAAAGACTCCCAGCTGTTGCCTGGAATGGGAAATCCAGTCGGCACTCATCAGCACAGCAACTCCATGTACTCCCCCACCTCTTCCTCCTCTTCGTCCTCTCTGGCAACTTCCAGCACTTCCCAGAAGGGCCACCCTGGTCTCCTTGGGATGCCCCTCAACCAGATTCTGAACCAACAGAACGCCGCTTCCTTCCCAGCCAGCAGCCTCCTCTCAGCCGCAGCCAAAGCACAGCTAGCAAATCAAAACAAACTCGGCCCTGCTGGCAACAGCACCCCCGGCATGGCTGCTGGCGGTGCGGTCGGCATGCCGGCAATGGGGGCAGCCGGCGGAGGTAACGGTGGGGGCGTCGGCCCTCGAAGCATGGAGGGACACAGCACTTTAAATCCCATGCTCCCGCCAAACTCCACCATGCTGCTAAACACTCCAGAAGGTCAAAGTGGCCGGGCGGCGCTGCGAGACAAACTCATGGCCCAGCAGAGGGATCCTGCACGGAAACGTAAGCAGTCGTCTGGCAGCGCTGGGAACCATGACAGTGGCAACAACATGGTCTTCAACATGCTCAACAAGCAGGGCATCGGGGGACCCCACATGCAGGGGCCCAGCGCTACAGAGCAGCTACGTAAAGTGGGCAGGATGGGGAACCTGCACCCCAACGCCTCCATGGCTCAGCTGCTGCAGTCCATGAGCTGCCACAGTTCCCACAACATGGCGGGGAACAGCCACCGCCCTGGGCTCAGTTCCGGCTCACACGGAGCGGCGGCGCTTCACTACAACGACAGTGCGGGCTTGCAGCAGAACCTCCTGGTCCAGCAGAGGTTGCGGCCTCCAGGAGATCCCATCCAGCACTGCCAGAACCTGGACCCATCAGGGGGCCACCTGGTCCCACGTCCAGGCCAGTACCCAGACATGATGGCCCAGATTCAGGCTCAGTCCATGAACGCCTGCGGTCCTATTGGGCCAGGCGGTGGACCGATCGGACCGGACGGCATGCCGCTGGTACGCCCCAACACTAACCCACCACCCCTGTCCCATCCGGGTCCGCACCCCTCACAGCTCCACACTATGAGGAGGACAAACATCGTGCCGCACGGAGGAGGCGATGGAGGCTGCAACCAGACAGTCTCTGATGCAGGTGAGACTTTGCACAACTGTGAAGCAGCTGTCTAAATTAAAATCAGGTTGGATGTGATGTTCTGAATGTCAAATGGCTAACAAACAGCGAATGATATTTATTGGGTTGAATTACTGACCAGTGAACTTTTCACCAAGAATCTATGGGTGTTTTCACACCTCGTAGTCCAGTATACTTGATTCAATTGGGGACCAACCTGCCATATTTGTTATATATTCTCAGCTGGAGAGATCCTCTGAAATAAAGCTACTAATTGAAAAACCTGTTTACCTCCTCACCTTGCTGCACCAAGAATTAAAACACTGAGCACAACTTCCTTTTTCACAAAATGTAAAGAAAAATGGAGTTGTGTTAGATTTTAGTGGTTATTTGTCATCGGTAAAAGATCATGAGTCATTTCTCCCGCTAGTGCTTGACACTCATGTTTGTTTTGGTTGTTTTTGCGCCATAGTCCACTTCCTGCTTTATGAATATGAATTTATCTTTTGTAACTGTTTACATCCATCGCTACCATGATTTTTAATTACTTATCTTGTGAACTAACTAACTAGTGTGTGGTTTTAATTCCTTTTCGAATTTAATGGGAACACTACAGTTGTGAAATTAGTTTTACAACATTAGCAGGATAACCAGAATGTGTCTTTGAGGAACACCATATGTAATTTTTATTGACTTGGATTGGACAAATACAGCCTGTCAAGGGGTTAGATAGTACTTAATGCACGGAATAAACTTTAAACCAAAAGACAAATTGAAGTCAATTTTTAACCCTGACAATTCCTCAAAATGTATTGTTGACAAGGAGAACACCCTCTTCTCTTTTCTTCTGATAAGTCTCTGGCTTGATGAAGCATTGGTTTCTATGGTTATGAATGAAGTAAAACCAAAGGATTTGGGTGATAGGCCCGAGTCAAGATGATCCGACTCCTTCAGCGTGTCAAAGCTAACGAGTGGGCCCCTCATCTTTAGCTGCCCACTAATTGTCAGTCAGCCAGTGTTTCTCTCTGTTTTATTTGTATTCTAACATCAGTGAATGGCGTGCAAAGATAGAAATGGGATCTGCATCACGCTTTAAAGGAAGCAACCCAGATAGGGAGCTGTAAAGAGCTTCTCCCAGAAAGCTGGTCACTATAGTAACGATAGACCCTGAATAGAGGCCAGAGTGAAGCCTTTGATGACAGTTTAGGTCGGTGTGTCTGATTGTGTAGGTCTGCTTGTGCATTACAGAGTGTGTTCTTCTGTTTATTTGTATGCACATGGATGACTTGCAGTGTGACTGTATTTTTCAGATCTTATTTCTGTTTCCCTCCCTGCAGTCGAACTGGAATCGTTTTATGTATTCGATTTACGTTTTTGTGTTTTATCATAGAAATATGACCGAGGTCTGCTTCAGGCCACCTGCTCTTATCACCAGCTATTCTGTTTTTCTGACGCGAGAATTCATTGAAATTCAGGCTTGTTGGTGGAGTCTAATGTTTTTTTATCACTGGGGATATTTAAAATTTTCAGCATCCTCAGTGTAGCTGCTGAAACGGATGTTTGAGGTTGAAGTTAATTGGTCATCACAGAAGCAAAGTCAGCAGTTTTTAAAAACCCTATAGCCACTTGGGTTGGGCTTTCTTCTGTCCCAATTTATGTTTTTCCATTTTAAATATATTAAATGCATTGTATACAAGAGATCAGAGATTATTTCATTGCTTAGTTTTAGTGGTGTGGTCAATAAATTATTTAATGGTATGATAAAATAAGCATGATCATTTTTATTAAAGAGATGTTCCCCTTTAACATAGTTGAAAAGCTAGCGTTTGGAAAAACGCTGCAAACTGCAAATGAAGTAGTTAGTTTGCATTACCTGCCTCTTTTGCCTGTTTCCCCTGTCTAAGCTGGTTGCATAGACTTTGTAATCCATCTTAATTGTTGTTTTGGATGTTTTGTTTTTTGTTTATTCTGTAAATGTTATATGTTTTTCATTTGAGTGGGTGTATTTGCATTAATAAGGTATTATTATTACTACTACATTAGTTAAAAATGGTCTCCAAATTACAACATTAGCGTTTATTGCAACAATTTCTGGAACTATTTATTGTCCAGCAAAATTTATCTGGACAGGCCAAGGTGTGACCAACTGTTTACAAGTTTTAGCTTGCACACACCACATTTCTACAGGATTTTTTTTTCAGTTACGAGAAAGATCAACATTTGAAAGTTGAGTGGGTATAATAGCAATTTGCACCAATCTCGTGATAAAATAATCTAAAAAAAAAAAATAACAGATTAAAAACGATAGATATCTTTGTTGTTGAGTTTGTGTCTATTGAATAATTTAGAACCCAATTGAGTTTATGAATTGAAATCACTGTATATTTTGTCGATTCATTGTGACTTAATTTGCACAGGGGTCTGTACTCTCAGCCATGCCTTTTCACTGTGGATGGTGAAGATTTCCAGCAACTTCTGTCATCTACAGAAATACTCAGATAAATAGGGTTAGAAGTTGGGGTTAGTTAATTAGAAAAACTGTTCAAATCAGAAATATTAATATCGGATATCAATGTCTGTCCAGATTTCCATTCCTAGCAGAAAACGTTACTTTTTCAGACGTGAATTAGGCGCTGATACAGCTTTACAATGGGCACCATTAGCTAGTCTGAGCATGGACTGCTGGTTTTGTGTTTATTCTAGGCTTAAACCCTGGATTAATATTTCCACTTTGTGGCAGATGTCATGTTTGGCAGAGTTTCCCATTCTTCTGCATTTAAAAGCCTTTAAAAGTAGTAGAAACTGAGCTAGACGGTGGCGTCTGAGATGCAGCCTTGAACCATCTGTTTCCATACAGCTGCTGCGTTTGAACCCCCCCACCCACTGCCACTCACTCTGCCGCCATTAACAAATACTCAAAAGTTCATTGTAAACTCCCCCCGGATCCCCTGTATCCAGTTGACCGCCGCCCCCATCCCCCTGCAGTCTAAAACCGCTCCACCCGACCCCCTTAACCCGCCACCCCCCCAACGAGCTTCCTGGCTGCGGACAGCACCACCAATCATCACTCGGTTTCCATGGCAGCGTCCCCCAGCAACAGCCGTCACTATATCATAGCAGTAGCGGATGATGTGGGGAGGACGGGGGAGGGGGTCAGCCGAGTTGGAGAGAAGAGGAAGGGGGGCGATGAGGAAGAAAAGAGAGCACACACAGCTGCCCTTCAGCGGCACAGCATCGCACCAGCTGCTCCAGTCGCCGCTCGTCCATGTTCACACCCACAAAAACACGTCGGGCCTTCGAGATTCTGTATCTGCCTCGGCTTTGTCTGCACACTTCTCGCTTTATTCATTGATACATTTGTGGCCTCCGTGTACTTTGTCCATGCACCGTCCTTGGATGCTTTCGCTAACAAGTCTGGCTGTACTGTTCATCTGGCAGCTTGTCCATATGTTGGTTTGGGCTGCAACAGATTGTTGATGTGCAACTTTTCCCTTTTGTGAGTCTCAACTCAGAAGCATTGATTTTTTTAATTTTTTTTTTCCCTGGTGGAAGCACCACATTAGAGAAGAGCGATAAAGTGACTAAAACTAAAGTGCAGTGGAAGGGAAACCAATTTAATTTGCTTTATCGTTTAACCAAACAGAACATATTTAAAACACTCATCTAGGTTTCATGTTGTAGTACTTAGATTATTAAATCTTTAAATTAAAGCTGTAACTTGTATAAAACCAGGAGATTTATCAGTTTGCTGCTCAGACTGATATTTTTGAATATCTCCAACATTTTTGTAATTTATTTATTGTTTTCCAATTAAAATAATTGATTTTGTGGTGCTACTTTTTCCCTCAATAGACCTCTTCCAAAATCTACTTATAAAATAGGAGGGAAAATAACAAGCAGACAGATTAGACACACAAACAGAACTTGAATAGTTAGATTTTTGTAACAACAGTTTTGTAAAAGTAACAAATAGCTTCACTTATAAAATGCAGGGATCTGTTTTTGGATGAAATCGCTTAATTGCAGAAAACTGGAGCATCTAACCAGAGCTAAAAGACAACAACAGTGAGCATTGAGAAGCAACATTTCTGTTACTCCACAGAGAGATTATTCACTAAAATATTAAAGCTAATGTGAGTTGGGGTCTGTTGATGAATCATATCCCCTCTCTGGTTTTTCAGGCATTGGCATGGGCACCATGCAGCCTCATGTGAACGCTGGTGGAGCTCAGATGTACCAACAGCAGGTCCACCAGCGAATGCCACAGTCGGTTTCCTCTCACCCAGCCTACCAGGGGCAGCAGCACTTCTCTGACAACCAACACTACAAAGATGCCGGCAGCAACGGCGGCTCCCTGGCCTGCCTCTATCCAAACTACCAGGTAGATTTTGGTTCTGTTATTGTTTTTCTAAAATTTCTTCCAAATGATTCGTAATAATTTCCGCTTGAAACTTATTTTAGTATTGTAGTTTGGCCTCCATCCATCACAGGGCACTGCTGGTCATTCTTAAGCAAAACCAGTTGATAGAGAATTAAAGATGGTGGAAGGATCCCAGAACGGGAAAGTGAAACAATCAAAACAGAGTCCAAATTAGGATGTAAAACACACTTGATGTGGAAAGTAAATAATAAACGGACAAAAACAATATGTAAAAAAAAATAAACTGCAACAAACTTTCTTCCAAATGGTTCAGAAAGTTCAGTTAGAAAGGCACAAAGCATAGAATTAGACTCAATAGATCTGACTTTATGGATCAGGCAAATTCTCATCTGAGCCATAGCAAGTACAGATATTGATATTGTATCGGTGCATCTCTAATCTCTAATCATGTTTTTTTGTTTCTCCTCAGCAGGGAATGTTGCCCCACCCTCAGTTTGCGGAGGAGCAGCAAAGCGAGGGGCTCCCGGCAGGCTCTGAGCGGGGCGCCGGCGGTGGGCCGGAGGTGGTGGACGCCATCTACAGAGCAGTAGTGGACGCCGCCAGTAAGGGCATGCATGTCACCATTACCACCACGGTGAGCGGGACCACGCAGGCCAGCCCGGTGCCCGCCCTCAGTGCCATGAGTGCCTTCACTGCCAACGTGGGGGAACCCGTCAACCTCCCCCAGGCGGTCAGCGCCGTCCTGCACGGGCACCAGGACGGGGACCGGCCGCGGCAGGCCAGGTCAGGGCGCGGACAGAAGAACATGGATGCTGGGAAGAGCACGCCAGACTGTCCAGAACCCAACGACTACTTCCGGTCCCCCGGCCGGGGAACGCCAAGGGGGCAGTGGGATGGAGAGGCGCCACACGGCGGAGGCTTTGAGGCACAGAGCAACAACGCCTGGGGAGGGGAGGAGTTCCTGGAGTGCTCTACCCAAGTGAGAAGTAGTCCTCTGATGGAGAGGCCTGCCAGTCTGGCCCCTGCACCGCCCTGCCCCGCCGAGGGCTCCAACGACCACGGCCTGGCCGTTCCCCACGACAAAACCTTCTTCGACCGGTTTAACAACTGCAACCGGACCCCCGCCAACTACAAGGAGCGTCTGGAGCAAACGGTGGAGCGGTGCGCCCACATCAACGGCGCCACACCTCACTTCAACGCCAGGGCTTACGGGGAAGTCCTGGGCCCCCCGCGACAGGAGCTGACGGGGGACGACCAGTCGCCGGGCTCCTCCACCAGCCTGGAGGGGCCCCTGGCCACACCCAAAGACTACAGCCACTACAATGGCCACTTCAACGGCATGGCGCCCAGCCCCTCAGACACCAAGAGCCTGAGCAGCGAGGAGGACCTGCGGCAGCCCGACTCGCCCTCGTCCGAGCTCCTCCACTACCGCTCCAGAACCTTCAACATGGGGGAGCTGGTCTGGGGCCAGCTGAAGGGCTTCCCCCCCTGGCCTGCCAAGCTGGCCGGTGACGAACAGGTGCACTGCGCCGCAATGCAGCTGCGAGAGCAGGCCAAGGTGAGGCGCCGCGTCCCACAACTTCCTGCACGTGTTTCCTGAAATGATTAACCAGGATAAATTGATTATTGAATATCTGTCGACTAATTTAGTAAACGATTAATATTTGGAATAGACAGACTCAAAAAGGCCGTCTGCTGAAAGAACATATTCAAAAACTATATGCACTTTTCATTAAAGATTAAGAAATAAATTTGTAAATGTTGGCTTCATCTGGTTCGGGTTATGTAAAAAAATTATTCTGATACTAAGCATCTTTTGCTCAATCATTAGTCAATTAAAATCAATATTGAATTGATAAATCAAACAGAAAGGGCTGATTGCATATTTTCTCATTAAATAAAGTATATTTTGATAGTTTTGATTTCTAATAGTGAACAGAAAAGGCTGAAATGAAAAATCTTCAGAATGTACCAATTTTTTTGTCTGATTAATCGTTACAATAATCAATTCCACAAGTACAGGTCTTAGTTTCACCTGGCTCAAATTCTGAAAAAATAAAATATTGTATTTTTTATAAAACATTTATAAATAAATAAATAAAATTAAGCACCTTTTGTTCACTTATTAATCTGTTAATCCAAAAAATAATCACTAGATTTAGGCCAATAAATCTTTTATTTAAAAAAGGAATTATTTGTTTGCATCTTTTATTATATTCCTGATATTGTATAAAAAAAAAGGCTGACATCCAATTTAGTCAGAGTAATTGATTACTAATATAGTTATTAATTGCAGCCCTTATCTGACCTGAAGTTTGACCTTTGACCCTGCAGGTGGAGCCGGAGAAACTAAAAACACTAACCCATGACTTGGAGGCACTTGACCGAGCCGCCAAGAGAGGCCTGAAGTAAGAAGCTCCTCAGACATTACAGTTCAGCTCTGCTGTTGTTGGTTTCTATGGTAATGATAAAACAAACTGTTTTCCTGCAGACCCAAACTGAGCAACCCCCTGCAAGTTGCTCTCCATGAGGCCATGAGCGAGCTCGACAAAATGTCAGGCACAGTGAGTATCTTGAACCGAGTTCTTCAGTTTTTACACACATACGTGTTTCAGATCAATTAAGTGTTAAAATATAACAATTTAACTGTTTTGAAATGATCAATTCATTTATTGATGGAAAATCTTTCAGTACCAACCTGAACCTTTTTAAATTAGCAACAACCTGACTGCATGAAGCAACAAAGATCTCCCATCATGCTCTCATCTGAAGAGATTCACTGGCTGCGTTTCCGATATGAAACTTTGCCAATATTCCACTAATCTTAAAAAGATTTTTACAATTGCAGTGTTTCTATTAATCAAGAAACACAATTAAAATCTCAAATGTATAAGTTTGTTCACTCAGTAAGTTTTTTAAAAACACGCCCTCCGATTCAACTAGCCCTTTTTTAAGGACAACTTTGTTTACGGAGATTTCAGAGATTCAATTTCAGTTTTGTAGAAAAATCTTACTGAAAAACGTTAGTTTTTTTTTTTTTTTTAATTGGAACATTTTTATGAAGCAAATTTATTTTATGCTCTTTCCCTTTGCTGAGAAAGACACCGTGACCCAACAGGTCACAGTCAACAACAGTTACTGCATTGTTGACAACTTGTTGACTTTCCAGACAAAAAAAAAAATCTGTATCAGGCTTTTTAAAGATCGCTAATCATCCAGAAACCTGCAGTCGATGCACCACAATCCAGACATTTCATGACAGAAATGCTGTGTCTTGTAGAAAATGTGTCTCTAACATTTCCCCCATCTGCAGCTCCCATCGAGGGAACGTGAGCTGATGCTCCCCAAACCCAAGAGGAGGAAAATATCCAGATAACATTGAATGTGTCCGGCCCAAGAACGTCCTGGACGGGGCGGTCTGAGCTCTTCAACAGGTGCTACACATGGACTTTCAGTGGTACAAACCTTGTTCCAACTTGACTTTGACTGACCACAGAAGGTGCTGGAAACTCCAATCACCAATACAGTTTTAACTGTAGAGAGAAAAATAAGAAAAATACAAAAAAAAAAAAAACATTAAAAACAGTTGCAATTTGTCTACAGTTCACTGAATTAACTATTTTTTTCTAGTATAAGATAGTAAAATAAACAAAAAAAGCTACAAGCATTACCTTACATATTTAAGAAAAATAGACAGTCCAAATATTTCTGATACATTTTCAATATGTATATAGATAATCCTGAAATTTCCTGCTATTAAGAATTGTATGTAAATATTGTACAATGTCATGTACAAGCGTACCTAATGCACATTTTATCTTTTATTGTACAAAAACAAAGCAGTAGAAGTGTACCAATGTCTTGGTTTCTATTCAGACGTGCGGCTGCTTCAGGCCGCATGCGTAGGACGAATAAGATGACAGCCTAAAGCTTTTATATGATCAACCGTACGTCGTGCTGTTTTCCTTCTTTTCTTCAGTCCAGGATCGGCCGAGTGTTCGTTTAGAAACAAAACAGAATGAACTTTACCAGCAGAAAGTGTTCCGTGTTTATTTTCCTCCACCAGCTTCATCCAGGACAGGAAAACCATCATGTTTACGAATCCGGCGAGGCGCTTTTAAGAAGGAATAATCCACCTGAATGCAACGGTAAAGCTTCATTTCTCTCAAACGGTTTTAGTTTCACAAGTTTGGGTGGATTTTTCCTTTGAGATTTCAGCCGTCGTCTCTGATTCGATTGTTCTCATGCTTGTGTGTACAGTATTTTAGTTTCTTTTGCCACAACTATAGCTTTAGGTGGACTAACCAACCTCAGAGTTTAGATCATGAAAGGAAACACTAACTTGACGGAAGCATTTTTCTTATTTAGAGGCCTTTTTGTTTCTGTTTTTTGTTGCTTGTTGATGTAAATTATTTATGTACAGTACTCCATATTTATTTTAAGCTTTACAAATATGCTAGATGGCAATAATACTACCAAGAGTTGAGAACTAAAGCCTTATATGTGTATATGTATGTTTTTTTCTGTTCTGTTTGTTTTTTAACAGGTGAACAATAGATCATGTGTCCCGTTTTTATTTAAGAAGTTTGGCGCTCAGATTCCTCATTTTGTTACACGTTGTGTCATGGGGTGTTTTGCTATAAAAACCATGTTATTTATGAATATTAACCTCTTACAATGCAGACATGGAGGTATTGAATGCAGTTTTAACACTACTATACTGACAGTATCGGAAACGCTGCATCAAACTGCTGCTCCTCCTGATCAATAACCTGAAATCGCTACCGAATGATCAAGTGCAATAAACCAAGCGATGGATCAACAGCATCTTCTGCAACCGTTAGTGCTCTGCTTGCTTTCCTTTCATCTGCTTACTTTCCTTTTCTATTCAAACTTCTCTTCACTCTGTAGTTTTATAGACACTCCACACTTGATACAACTTAAGATGTTTCTTCTGACCAAAGCAGTTCCAGAGCTAATCATGAAAATCGTCTCTTTTTAAAACAAATATTGATTTCTCATCCGATTAAACAATCCCAGTTGCTGTTTGTGACTCTTCCCTCCAACCTGATGTCCTAATTTCAACCAATTTAACTTTATGAAGGCTGTTAAACAGCAGTTTAAAAACACTGTTTCAAGAGTTGAACTCAGAGTTTAGAAATGGAGTTACATTCAGCGTTTATAAACTTAGAAATTTGGCTTAAAATAGTGATTACGTCTCTTATTAAGATGATTAAAATATCAACTAAATTGGGAGTTTTAAGCTTTGCTCTTTGATTTTTTTTTCTTCTTTGTTTTCATCAGTGGAAACAACATATTTTTTAGTACTGGAATAATCCCCATTTTTAAAAATACTTATCGTTTTGAGTTGTTTTTTTTTTTTAAAGAACCGGTTTATTGATACACTCCAAAATACCGTATCTGTATCCATATAATAAAATATTAAGCACTACAATAAACGCAAATTTCACTAATTTTTCCAGTCATTTAATTTTTTCTTTGCCTGATAAGTTAGTTTGTATTTTATTTAATTTTATTATGCGTGTGGTCACTCACTACTGCCCGATTCAAATCTTCCCCTGTCCTCTTCTGAACACATGAACTCTTTCGGTAAAGTTCATTCTGCTGTTCTGCCCTGATTTTATATTTTATTTCTGTGTGCAATGTCAGGAACCCATGTTCTGCCACGTCCACATTCTCCGTGGTCAAACATAGGAAACATTTTTCGCCTGTGATTCTGTGTTGAGGTGTGAGTGTCATCTTTTATTTTCCCAGTGTTTTTTTCCTCTTCTGTCAGTATTTTCTTTCTCTTCGGCTTGTAATTAAGTATATATTTTCTCACTAATATATACTTTACAAAAAGAATAGACCTGCGTGAAGTACCGTGTGCACTTGGTTGCTCTTGTTTATTTCTTTCCTTTCTGCATTAATGTGGGTTAGGAATAGTGTGTCAGAGTCCATTATTTTCAAATTGTTTGGACTTTTTTTTTTTAATGGTTTGATGTAAGCAGCATTTTTTTGTAAATATTGTGAAACATTACAGGTCATGCAGTGATGTAACATTTTGAATAATGTTGCACAGATGTTTAAGATATTAAAAACATGTTCACTCTTACTTGAATGTTGTGGATTTTATTGGATTGTTTGCAGCCGAATAAAACGCGTTTTTTGTTTTACACTGCCCTCTAGTGGGTAAAAAAGAAAGCGCGTCCAACTGAGCTGCAGATATTTACCTCAGCAAAACGAGTCGGATGGATTTAAACTTTAAAGTTTTCCAAGTAAAGGTAAGCTTTTTAAATCCAATAGCAACAGTTTTGGGCAGCATCATGATGTGTATGTTTTTAAAAGCTTTTAGTGATGCTTTGGAGTTTAAACCTTCTGATTGTCTGTAGCAATGCCTCACTGTTAGTTTAAGAAAAACAAAGCCTGTCAGTTTAAAGGACCTCGGTTTGTTTATGAATATATTATAGTATCTAGACAGTATTACCAGTCGATTTAATATAGTTCGCTTAATAAAAACAGCTTTTTTATACTAAATATAGAATAAAGCAGGTTTGATCATTTTAAATTAATGCTGCAGAAAATTTGTTGCTGTAAAAATGTGTAACTTAAGTGTTAAAGATAACGGAGGAAATATGCTGTGTGTGTGTGTGTAGGTGTGTGTGTGTGTGTGTGTGTGCGCGCGCGCGCGCGTATTCGAGCGTCTCCGCCAGACATGCGCGCCGCGGCACCGTTCGGGAGCGCGCACCGGTCTCCTCAGCGGTCCAGGACGATGCGGCTCTTCTTGCTGATGCTCCTCTGACTCCCCCCGCTCTTCCTCCTCCTACTCCTCCTCTCTGCCGCTTCCTCCTCCTGCTGGGACTCCGGCCGGCTGCAGAGCAGCAGGAGGCGCCGCACACCGAGCTGCGAGCTCTGCATCGGGACGCAGCGCTGCGGCTCGTCCCGCCTGGACATGGCGCAGATAAGGAAACTCGGCGCTGCTGAGCTCAACTCTAAACTTCATGGAATCATCTAATGACTCCAACCTTTCATAATTTGTGACTGCTCTCCTGTCAGCCTTTTGTTTTCGTTTTGAACGGCCGCTGCAGCAGCAGCCATGGTGGATGCAGCAGAGTGCGGGGTGAAGGTGATGTGCCGCTTCAGGCCCCTGAACGAGGCCGAAATCACCAGAGGAGACAAATACATCCCCAAGTTTAAGGAGGACGACACCGTGGTGATAACCGTGAGTCTGACTGCTGAGCTGACGCAGGAGGGAAAGTGCGCAATAGCGTTAGGAATGATGCATAAAAGGGAGACATGCGCGCTTTTTGAGGAAATGTAGAAATAATAGAATAGCAAACATGAAAATGTGAAGAGAAATCTAATTGAATACAAAGGTAGACTGGCTTTTGCGGGGATTAAGTGCACAATAGCGTTAAAGGTTCACTTTTATACTAGAGGTCCTCAAATTTCATGTCTGATTTTAGGAGACTAATTATGAGCAAATATTTTCATTTAAATTTGCTTCAAAACATAGAAATGAAAAGAAATGGCTCCAGAGGCGGTCCTGGATTATCAGGGGCCCTGATCAACATTGGATTTAGGCAACTTCTTTCTTCAAAAATGGTTTCTTTATATTTATTTTCATACCAGATTCAATTATTACCATCAAATTATAAAGTTTTTTTCCTTCTATATGAAATGGAGATAAATTTGTTCCTATATCATTGGAAGCAGAGCAAAATATACAATCAGAAAAAAATTAAAGAATTAAAAAAAAACATTGAAAATAATTTGAAAAAGATCATTTAGATAAAATAAAATAAGATTTAGATAAAATAAAATCTGAAAAAATAGCAAACTGCATAAATATAGCTTCCACTACTGTGCACATTTATTTATTTCTCAAACACATTTTTTAATTATAAAGTTTTTCAATATTTCATTTTTAAAATTCTTTTTTTTTTCCTTTTCAAATTTAAAATTGAAATAAAATTGTAACTCATTTCTTTCCATATGTTTACAAAGAAAAGCATAATCTCTAAATGTGATTACATTTCTGGGCCTTAGTTTTAAATTTGCTTTATTGCAGCCAGTCAAACAAAAGGCCACAGAAACTGGACCAACTTTGTTGCATATTTGATCAAACAGCTTCCTGCCATCAATCAGACGAGTAGCAGCATGCAGATCCAGTTTGTGTCAGGAGTTTCTCTGCTGTATTTTAAGACTGAGTGCTGCTGCAGTTGCCTTTAAATGCTGAGAGGAGCTTTATGCACCAATGAAACGTTTCCCCTGAGATAAAGCTGGAAGAATGATGGATGTTCCCTAAAAGTTCATTTAAAATCATTTTTTGGGGACAGTTGCATTTAAAAAGACATGTTTTTTTTTTTCCAACAATCAGGGTGCATATTAGCTTTTTTTTTTTTTTTTTTTTTTTTTTTAGCTTTTTACATCTAAGATGACTGAACTCATCCCAGAAAACCATTGAATAGATAAAAGTTAAAGTGTTATTAGCTCATACACAGATAAGAAACAGATCCTGACTTGTTGTTTTCGATCCGTTTTGTTTTGAAACAGGGCAAGCCGTATGTGTTCGACCGCGTTCTGCCGCCAAACACAACACAGGAGCAAGTTTATGAGCAGTGTGCCAAACAGATCGTCAAAGGTAACATGGCTGGAAATATGAATGTTTTTGTGTTTTACTACAAACAGCGGTTTGTCAGTTTCATTTAAAAATTCTATTATCTTATCTTACCACTCTTATGGTACTGTTTTAATTCTTTCCCAGAAAAATGAAAAGGTGCAGGAGAATAATAGGACCACAATCAGAAAATAAAAAAACATTACAAGAACACACTGTAAAAACACAAAGTTTTACCAAGTATTTTTGTTTTCTCTCTTGGGGAAACAACTCAGTACACTTGAAATGACACAAAACATATTCACAAGAGTTATTTAATTTATAAACCAATATTTTTCCAATGTCCTGTCAGTGGAACTAGTATTTTTTATTAATATTAGGGAATTATTGACTTAAAACAAGCTCATATATATTTTGTTGCAAGTTACTTGTAAGTTAGTTTGTCTTATTTCAAGGGTATAAATTTCAAATACTTTGGTAATATTTGATGTTTTTTGAGTGCAGTTTGCAGTAAATAAATTTCAGTTTTGAGGAATTATTCAAAATTTCAGAATAAATGTTCTAGTTTTATTCCATTCCTCCTCCAAACATCATTTTGAACTTAATTTCTGGGTTGTATTCTAAAGTTTCCAACATCTTTGTTTTATTTTAGATGTACTGGGTGGATACAACGGGACGATCTTCGCTTATGGACAGACATCTTCTGGAAAGACCCACACCATGGAGGTCAGAGGTCACGCTCAGCCAGTGGCTCAAGCAATGAATTGAGAGTTTTGTTGTGAACTGTAATCCACAGTGTGAGGATTAGAGGATTGTGTAACAGAATTGAGGAGAGTTAGAGCCAAAGCAATCTAAAGACAGCCAAGCCACTGGATAAAACATGAAGGTCAAATGTTTTCGTTCTCCAGAAACTGATTTTATAAGTATAAATTATTCCAAATGGAGTTATTTAATCCCCAGAAAAAGAAGCCTGAGGCCTCATTTTAATTCTCTGATCTGATCCATATGACGGGATTCTAGGGCCGTCGCAGATTAAAAAATGAGTACATTTACAAAAACCTAAAAAAAATTTGAAAAGTAGAACATTTCCTTGAAAAAACTCAGAAGTTTTCCAGAAAAAAACAGAAATGTTTGAGTTTGAAAGGTCAAACATTTGCAAGAAAGAAACAATGAAATTTTGATAATAGTCTCAGAAATTTTCTTTAAAACATTTGGACATGTCTGAGTGTGAGAAGTTGAAAATTTGTTAGAAAATAAAGACATTTTCAAGAGTTCCAAAAGTCTCAAAATGTTAGTATTTTCTAGCAAATTTTGAACTTTAATCCAAAAAGTTTTGTCTTAAATGTAATCTTCCTTTGTATTTCTATCTCTAATTCAACGTGGTAGATCTGTGGCCTTTCGTCTTCATCAACTCTTTTGACCAGAGGTGTGACTGTGAATTCTTACATATGTAACTCAAAGTTTGTTTCTTACAGGGCAAACTGCACGACCCGCAGCTGATGGGAATCATCCCTCGCATCGCGCAGGACATCTTCGACCACATCTACTCCATGGACGAGAACCTGGAGTTTCACATCAAGGTAAAGAGAGCCACATGTTCATCTGCACAATCAAAATGAAGTAAAAAACTATGGCGAAAGACTTAAAATACATTTAATGCGAGTTTATTAAAAAATAATAGATGAGACAAAATGTCCATAAAAAAAGTTACAATATATCTTAATGATTATTGAATTTGTTTATTATTACATAATATATATTTTGTAAGTCAATGCTACAAATTATTATTTTAATAACTTATTATAATCATTAGATTTTTATGTTATAAATATTACAATGTTGTTATATTATCATTATTCTTATATATTGCTATTTTTATATTATTTTTATAAAAACTATTATCAACATATCAATAAATATTATCAACAATATATATTTTATTATTATTATTATTTATTTTAGTTTTTTTTACAGTAATAATAAATACAAAATGTTTAAATTCTCAGTAAGTAGTGACCAGACTCTAAACATTTGTGTTCCCTCTGCAGGTTTCTTATTTTGAAATCTACCTGGATAAAATCAGAGACCTGCTGGACGGTGAGTCTGTTCACCCACTGCCATGTTCTGACCTTCAAGAAACCACATTTTACTAAGGATCTTTATTAATTCAAACACCAGCTGAGTTTTGAGATCTTTGTCTTGCTTTCAGTGTCGAAGACGAACCTTGCTGTGCATGAAGACAAGAACAGGGTGCCCTATGTGAAGGTCAGTAAAACAAGTTTCAACTTCTTCAATGAGGGTTAGATTTGGTTTGACACAAACATATCTTTGATGTTTTTATTTGTAAATGATGTTGTTCCAGCTGTAACGGCCTCCTCTCTGTTTCAGGGCTGCACTGAGCGCTTTGTGTCCAGTCCTGAGGAAGTGATGGACGTCATCGACGAGGGAAAGGCCAATCGGCACGTGGCAGTGACGAGTACGTAAACATATTTATTTGCAACGTTTATCACATTTATTCAATTATAACTTTTTACAAAAACAGAAAATATGTAGAACAAGTCTAAGACATGTTTTGTGCCTGCTGCAGATTTACCATTTTTTGTTTTATCCTGAAGTCTAGTTCTCAACGACAACCATTAACTTTTTGAGCTGTTTTTTGTTGCTGCACGCCTTTATTGATATCATTTTGACAAATAACATATTTTCTCTCAGTTTGAGCTGCAATACTGTGGATATTCTGTGGAAAAATTTAATTTCACATCAGAAAGTACAAAAATAACCCTGAACTACCTTTACATAAAATGAGCAGAAGATGATTTATGAATGATATATATATTTTTTTAATTAATGATTTTTCTGTTTTCTGCTACAGACATGAATGAGCACAGCTCTCGCAGCCACAGCATCTTTCTGATCAACATCAAGCAGGAAAACGTGGAAACGGAGAAGAAACTGTCGGGGAAGCTGTACCTGGTGGATCTGGCCGGCAGCGAGAAGGTCAGTCTGAGATTAATGAGGTCGCATTCCTCTGCTGAGCTGTGTGATTCATAAAGTCCGATTGTTTGACAGGTCAGCAAGACCGGAGCAGAAGGGGCGGTGCTGGACGAGGCGAAAAACATCAACAAATCTCTGTCGGCGTTGGGGAACGTCATCTCGGCTCTGGCTGAGGGAACGGTGAGTTGGTTCTCCCTGAGAATCTGATGGAGCGTGTTGGAGATGGTTGATCTGATCCTGGTTCCCCCAGAAAACCCACGTGCCGTACAGAGACAGCAAGATGACCCGGATCCTGCAGGACTCCCTGGGAGGAAACTGCCGCACCACCATCATCATCTGCTGCTCGCCGTCCGTCTACAACGAGGCTGAGACCAAGTCCACGCTCATGTTTGGACAGAGGTACTCCTCGCTTCTTCTCTAGCGCGACAGCTAAAGGAAACACATCCACATTTTGGCACTCACCTGCTTCTAAGAACAGTCCAAACGCTGCAAAAAATAAATATCATTTCAGGGGCCTCAAATGGCCCTCACACCACAGTTTGGACACCCCATCTGTAGATGTTGATTTGAAGTAAAGTTGGGGAATTTAAAAGTGATGCTCCATTTTTTCATTGTGTCCTCTCTCTGCAATAAATTGGGAGTGTAATCAGCTCCGCATCATGATACTGCCACCACCATGCGTGACAGTTGTCATATATATTCGCCTGCAGTGTTTCAGATCTTTCGGTCGTGTGCAGGTGAAAGTTGATGTCAGTTCTGCAAACTAACTAAGGTGTTCAAAGTGGGGGACGCGGCCATTTATGGCCTGTGGACTGATTTTGTGCGGCCCTCAAAGCACAAAAAGAAAATAAATCAGGACAAAACTACAACTTTTAAATGAAAATAAACTTCAAAAATGTTAGATGCAGCACACAGTGATCAACCAGCTCTTGTCTGGTTCAGGGCGAAGACCATCAAGAACACGGTGTGTGTGAACCTGGAGCTGACGGCAGAGGAGTGGAAGAAGAAATACGAAAAGGAGAAGGAGAAGAACAAGAGCCTGAAGAGCGCCATCCAGAGGCTGGAGGCTGAACTGAACCGCTGGAGGAACGGTAAGTGGAAAACGTTACAATCTGCTGAGTCTGCATTGTGTCCCCATCCTCACTCTTCCTCATCCGCTGTTGCTTAGTAACCACAGAGATTCCTCCTCCTCTTCTGTAGACATTGTTCTTTAAATCTTGCTGAGTTTCCTTGTTGGTGATGGAAAATGTTCCTAAGCATTAAATCAACGCGCCCTCTAAAGCTTTCAGATATGCAAAGCAGCGCACACACACACACGCACACACACGCACACACACACACACACACACACACACACACATTCATTATGCTGATGCAGTGTTTCTGCAGTGAGGGTCTTTGCTCTTCATCACCTCCTGTCTACCATCACTGCTGATCTGAAGCAACGGTCGACACTCAGTTCTGTTAAATCTGCTTGTTCTGCTTAAAATGAAACAGGAAGCTTTACTTCCTGTTTTATTTTGAAGTTCTCAACAGCAAAATAGATTAAAAGTGTTTCCTCATTTTCAGTAAATTTTGTATTTCAATCTGGTTCTTATTTTTTCAAAACTTAAACATTAAAATAATTTTTCTTCAAATTAAAAAATGCATTGATAATTTAAATAATCCTATTAGTTTAGATCCATTTATTGTTCTTTATTTATTTACTTATTACTTTATGTTTGTTACTCTTCTTTATTCTTTTAGTATTGTGAAGTTTATTTTATTTTTCTATTTAGTTATCAAATAAAATGTTAATTTAATAAACTTTTTCCTACTGTCCATATCCTTTTACCAGTGTCTAAAATAAATTTTATTATTATTAATCTTACAGATTATTAATCTATTTATGTTTATCTTTTATTTTTTTCTATGTCGTTGTATTTGTTATCTAATGTTTAATTCATATCAAATATAATTTTGTTTTTTATATTTATTTAGCTTTTTTATTCTTCGTGTGTTTCATTCATTATTTAATTTTTTAAAATTATTATTGCAATGTTTAATTTATCTGCAGCCCTTTGAGGAAATGTACGTATAGATAGATAATTTATTTTTAGAATTAAATTTTTAATTATCCATCTAATTTTTCTTGCTCTTTTTTTATATATATTTTGTCTTTCCATTCTTTCATTCATTCATTATGAATGAATGATTTTTTGCCCTCTGTATGCTTCTCTTTGTAGCTGCAGTTTGTTTTCAGTGTTTTTAATTCCTGCTTTTTAACAACAATATTCTTGTTTGTCTCAAATTTTTCTTTGTGGCAAGTTTTTTGCTTATAAAACAGAAAATAAAAGAAAAATGCTGAGAAAGCGTGAAGCTCTGCTCTTAAAAGATGCTTATTTAACAGAATATTATTATATTTACAGGGGAGAACGTTCCTGAGGAGGAGCGTCTGAGCTCTAAAGACCAGAGGAGCATCGAGCAATACGACAACACTCCCATCATCGACAATCTGCCACCAGGAGGGGGCGACGTCTCCAACGAAGAGAGGAAAACGTTTGAGGAGGACATCAGGAACCTGTACAAGCAGCTTGATGACAAGGTGAGGCTGACAAAGAAGAAGGAGAAGAAGAAATTCATCATAAACGTAGATTAATTTACTGTTTCCTTTCTGCAGGACGATGAGATCAACCAACACAGCCAACTGGCTGAGAAGCTTAAAGAGCAAATGTTGGACCAAGAAGAGGTTGGTTTCACTTTCTTGTTATTTATTTATAATAATAGTAAAATGAACTGGTCAGTCATGATGAAAAAATCTCACTGGAACATCATCGTCATGCCTAAAAAAATATATCATTATGGAAGTGGGCACAAGCTTTTGCAGTTTTTTTAATGTGATAAATATTTTGGTGTTTAGTTGAACTATAAGGCATTTTTGAAAGGGAGATTTTATTTTATTACAAAGACAAAGTTCTCTGTTTTGCTCCTGGTTTGTTCTTTAACTTGTAAATTTTGTAAATCCAGATTTTATAAAGTCCTCAAGGAGTTAAAAGTTGATATATACTTATTTTTCTTTTCCTGTTTTTCCGTGACAGCTGCTGGCGTCTACGCGGCGGGATTATGAGAAGATCCAGGAGGAGCTGTGCCGGCTCCAGACAGAGAACGATCTGGCCAAGGAGGAGGTGAAGGAGGTGCTGCAGGCGCTGGAGGAGCTGGCCGTCAACTACGACCAGAAGAGCCAGGAGGTGGAGGAGCGCGAGGCGGCCAACCAGCAGCTGATCGAGGAGCTGCAGCAGAAAACTGTGAGTTCGCCTTCCCAAATCCAGCGTCCGGTTTGATGGATCAGAGGAAAAGACGCTGTTGGTGTTGGCAGGCTCTGCAGTCGGTGGTGCAGCGGGAGCTGAGCCAGCTGGAGGAGCTGAATGGCCTGCAGAGGAAGAGAGCCGCCGAGGTGCTCAACCTGCTGCTGCGAGACCTGAGCGACATCGGCGCCATCATTGGCACCGGCGACGCCAAGGCCGCCTCGGTGAGCACTAAAAACTAGACAGAAATGCTTGGTAAAATTTTGTGATTTTGCATTTAAGACCGACTTTGTAACCGTCTGTATGTGACTCTGAAGGTCCACCCAGATTTCAGGCCTGATTTTTAATTTCTTTGCTACCAGTTTTGTTTCTGTTCAGCTGGAGAAAGTTGATTTGTTCTAAGCGTCTACGTAGATCTGTGTAGCCATGGTAACGGTCTGACCTATTGGCTCAGAATGCGGACGCAAAGGGGAACGGCTCGGCGGTGGAGGAGGAGTTCACCGTCGCTCGCCTCTACATCAGCAAGATGAAGTCAGAGGTCAAGTCTCTGGTGAACCGCAGCAAGCAGCTGGAGAGCGCGCAGGCCGACGCCCACTGCAAGATCCAGGCCAACGAGAAGGAGCTGGCGTCCTGTCAGCTGCTCATCTCACAGGTGAACTGTGCAAAAGTCTTCAGCCACATCTCTTCACTCACAGTTTGAGGGTTTTTTCACCTGTTGCCTTCGTTTGTCCAGCACCAGGCCAAGATCAAGTCTCTGACCGACTACATGCAGAACATGGAGCAGAAGAAGAGGCAGCTGGAGGAGAGTCAGGACGCGCTGACCGAGGAGATCGCCAAGCTGCAGGCGCACGGTCCGCACCCAACTCTTCCTCTGCAGAACAAGAGGAACATATCTCTCTAACTTTTACATATTTCATCACATTGTATCCGTAATCTTTACTATTTATCTTTTGGGTGTAATACACCAGTTGCAGAAGTCTACAAACTAATATTTTTGTGCATTTTTCTTTGCAAAGTAGTCAAATTGCTTTATTGCAAAAACACAAAAATCTAACTCACAAGAAACTTTCAGCAAATTATAGGAACTTTTTTTGAGTGGATATACATTTTAAAAGCACAGGAAGACATTTTTCCTATTTTAAATGAATGAAATCTATCAGTTATTAATTTTTAATCTATCTTCAAGAATTAGTGACTTAAAACAAGTCTCTATGTTAATATGTTAATTTACTGCAGGTTACAACTAAAATGCATTGATTTTTTTCTTACATTTTGTTCTCTTAAATGTCAGTTTTGGTTTAATTTTTAAGAGAGAAATCCCTAAAACTTAAAAGTATTTTATTGATTCTTGTTTCCTCCACACCAGGCGGTGCTTGTTTATTCACCATGATATTGGATCTTGTCTACTTTTGTGCACATTTATTTATATTTAGCATTGTTTTAGACTTATGATTGGTTGACTAAATCTAAAGATTATTTCTCTTTAGAGAAACGACATGATGTGTCAAAGGAAGACCTCAACAGGTTGGATGGAGACGAGGACGTGAAGGTGATGACAGAGTCACCGCCAGATGTTTACATGTTTTATTTTTTTTGGTGTCTCTGATGTGTATTTTTGTGTCCAGCTCCAGAAAAGCGTGGAGGAGCAGCTGGAGAGCCACAGGGAGGCTCATCAGAAGCAGCTCAGCCGCCTGCGGGACGAGATCGAAGACAAGCAGAGGATGCTGGACGAGCTGACAGAGTGAGGAAAAACCAAAACATTTATTTCTACGCTTCAAACTGCCTTCAAAGACGGATTAATGAGGAGACACAGCAGGAAATGTTTAAGATTTTCAAACCCGATGCAGAAAAGAAAAAAGATTTAACAACATCAAAACACACTTTTAAGACTTTTTAAAGTCTGAACATTTAGTGAGACGCATCTATTATTAATATCTGAACCACAGGATGATTCAACAGATACAAGCATTCCCTCATGATTTGGGCTGTTCAGCTACAAAATGTACTGCATGCATTGGTTATAAAAGACCCACTAATTAGTCCAAACTCCCTTATTTACTGTTTTTATTGACTTATTAAAATTATGCCATGTTTCTCTTCCAGTCTAAACCAGGGTCTGTTACTGGAACAGGAGAGACTCGCGTCCGACTATGAGAAACTGAAAGCTGAGGACCAGGAGAAGGATTCAAAGCTGCAGAACCTCATGTAGGAACCATTTTATGTCACCCTGTGTGAATATTTAGCAACATAAAGATTCATTCTTTAAGGTTTGTCCTGTTTTTCTTCGCCTAGTCTGTTGAATGAACAAAGAGAGCAGGCCAGAGACGACCTGAAGGGGCTGGAGGAGACAGTGGTGGGTGAATGGTTCTCATGAAGCTCTACAAGCTTAATCAAAATTGTTTTAAGTTAATTTAATTCCTCAGAAATACATAATTATGACAATGTGAAACAAAGGTTTTGAGTATTTTACTTTGTTTATGTCTCCGGTAAATCCCCTAAACCACATATATCAAACTCAATGTTATTTTAGACTCCAGACACATAAATAAGACAATTTTACCCTTAAATATTATTTTATCAATCAAATCAGAGCTGTTTTTATTTGTTTCCTGCCAAATTCGCTACATACCAAGCAAATTTTCCTTCAGAAATTCACGCTTGATCAGTAGTGTTTTGCGCTAATAGAAAATTGTGAGTTCGTTGCAAATTTTCCACAACACAGCCAAAAACTTTGAGTTAAAGTGATGCTAACTCCCACCTGTAGGTGGGAGTGTTTCTTATGTCTGCAACACTGATGCCTCAACCTTATGTGATCAATATGGAGAGTAACAAAAGTTAAATTTATTATACATAAGTGGTAATGTTGCTAAATTTCTTCATAATATTTCTACATTAACTACACAAAAGTTGTGATTTTTATTGCATTTTTGATTGTCATTTTTATTTATTTTTTATTATGCACTTTGGTTTATTAATTGAATGAGTCAGAAAATTAATATTTTCTCCATTTTCAGGCCAAAGAACTGCAGACTTTGCACAACCTACGCAAACTGTTTGTTCAGGATCTCACAGCTCGAGTTAAGAAGGTAAATCTTAAAATTGCTGCTTTACTGAGATGCGTTGCTCTGATTCTCTGACCTGCTGCTTTGGTTTCAAGAGTGCAGAACTGGACTGTGAGGAGGGTCTTGGGAACGTCGCTCAGAAACAGAAAATCTCTTTCTTGGAAAACAATTTGGACCAACTCACCAAGGTCCACAAGCAGGTAAATTGGAACATGTTCATAATTTATGCTGATGGGTGAATTGAGTGTTCTGGACATCCTGTTTGAGCCTCCAGTGGTTTTTGGGGCTCAGAGATTAATGTAGTGGTTTCTGGTTTTCTCTTCAGCTGGTGCGAGACAATGCAGACCTTCGCTGTGAGCTTCCCAAGCTGGAGAAGCGTCTGCGGGCCACGGCAGAGCGAGTGAAAGCTCTGGAGAACGCCCTGAAGGAGGCTAAGGAGAACGCCATGAGGGACCGCAAGCGCTACCAGAAAGAGGTGGACCGCATCAAAGAGGCAGTCCGAGCCAAGAACATGGCCAGGAGGGGCTATTCTGCTCAGATCGGTGATTTATTTACAGATGAACTGATACTGAATTTATCTAACTTTTGAATTTCTGCAAGCACAAGTTAACTTGGAACGTGGATAGTCTTCTCAGCTCTGAGTCAGAGCTGAGAAGTTAGTTTACAGGAAATTTTTAATTTAAAGGCTTCTTCTGCAGAATTATGAATAAATAAACCAGAATACATCTTTGTTTTTTACTCTGCTTTGGAAAAAATGCAACCCCAGTCACTGAACAAGGTTAATTTCCTCTGGGTTTCAGCGAAGCCCATCAGGCCGGGCCACCATCCAGTATCGTCTCCCATCATCAGCACCACCAGAACTGGAGGAATCTACGCTCACAACTGAAACATTAACAGCAAGTAAACCTGTGAGGGATCAGCACATTGTGTTCATGCTGCAGAGAAATTCTTAAGGGACTTTTATTGTCATTTTTACCACTTTTGCTTTTCAGTTGTGTTCATGATAGTGAATTTTTGATCATTAAAATTAAAGACACAACAACAAAGTCTCCAGCTCAAAGTTGGTGGCAGACATGTTGTGTTATCAAAAATATTTTGCAGAAATAACAAAATCTTGTGTTTTATTTTTGAAATCATCCTGTGTTTCAGATTGTATCACTTTGCCGCATGTTGACAACCAATCTCACCTGGATTCACAAGCCACGCCCCTTTCCTTGGAGCACCAATGGGAGGTTTTCAAGACACAAAGAATGTCTGACGTTTTCCGTGATCCAACACCAGATTCTTCACACAGTGATTAGTGTAGGAAGAAATATTTCAAATTATGCAACAAATTTATTTTTAAAGTCGAAATAAACCTGCTCCACATTTTTCTAAGAATATTTTGCTGTTTAAACCAGAATGCAGAACTGATATTTCAGGCCAAATAAATGTAATTTGAGTTGTTCTACATTAAACCCACAGTCAGTTTCTTAATCTGTGGTAAATACCACCTGGGGCCCGATTGTTATCCTGACCATAGGGGTCCAATTTGAAGTGCTATTATTTATTATTTACCATTTTGTGAAATATGCATTTTCATATCAGTCAGGTAATTATAAACCCTGTATTGTTAATTATTACATCATAAATATAGCATATATGATGCAGTTTTTCCTATTTCTTTCTTTAATGACACACTTCCACCCCTCCTAGATGAATTAGATGAATCAGTTCATTTCTACAGCAGGTAGAGAAAAGAGAGAACCAGCAGGACACTGACCATCCAATCAGATGTTCTCCTGACTGAAAGTGGGATAATATCTCTTCTCTGCGGTAGGTTGGGATTTTAAAGCTCTTCTTAACCTCTCAAAATATCCCGATTAAAAAATTTAAACAAATCTACTTTGGACTATTTTATCTCCAAGTTTCTGAAAACATGATCAGTGGCACTTTGATCAGAAAAACAACATATTTCTGTCCATGAATGTACAAAAACACCAACCAAATATTGAATGTAATAGTATGGATGAGAGCTTGTAACAAAGTCACAAAACAAAAGATTTGCCTCATTGTTCTAATGGATGTTATCGGTTTAATTAACTGACTCCTTTATTTTCCTGACAGATGTATAATTTGTCTGAATAAACCTGCAAATAAACATATTTAACGTCATTTATTTTTGTCAAAATAAGAGCCATTTCCATTTCCTGACTTTATCATGTTTCTCGTTGTGGGCGGGGCGTGAGCACGCAGCAGCTGTGATCAATTCTCCGTTGAAGTTTGCAGCAACAATCAGCGATGGGAAAACCTCGAGGTTGAAGTTCTGGAGTCAAATAAACCCAAATGTTTCATTTGTTTAATATAAATTAATTGATGGGCCAAATGGGAACGACTCAGGGGACTCATGTGATAATAATGTTGTATGGCTTGTCCATCACAAGTGCAGATGCAAATTTTTTATTTGTAGAAATTTACATTCATCCAATTTCTTACACCCTCCTGGGGGGGTCAGGAGGTGCTGGTGCCTATCTCCAGCTAACGTTCCAGGCGAGATGCGGGGTCACCTGGACAGGTCGCAACCCAGAGACAAACAGGACAAACAACCATGCAGACACACACTCACACCTAGGGAGAATTTGGAGAGACCAATTTACCTGACAGTCATGTTTTTGGACTGTGGGAGGAAGCCGGAGTACCCGGAGAGAACCCACCATGCACAGGAGAACATGCAAACTCCGTGCAGAAAGACCTCGGGAATAAAACCCAGGACCTTCTTGTTGCAAGGCAACAGTACTACCAACCGCGCCATTGTGCAGCCCAGTAGAAAGTTACAATAAATGTTAAATATTTGTCTTTTTATAACCAATCTTTTATAGTAAGTAGACTTGTCCTGAAAAGCTGAGCCTAAATTAGCTTTTAACTGAATGCATTTGTTCAATTAAGCCAAAAAGAATTTAAAAACCTGAAGAAATAAAAATAAGCCTGACACAGATTTGTTTCTGAGTCTGTGTTTCTGTCCGTCCGTCCGTCCATTTTCTTCGTCGCGGGGGTAGCAGCTTCAGAAGGGAGGCCCAGACTTCTCTCTCTCCAGCCACTTCTTCCAGCTCTTCCAGGGTAATCCCAAGGCGTTCCGAGGCCAGCCTGGAGACATAGTCCCTCCAGCATGTCCGGGGTCTTCCCCAGGACGTGCCCGGGGAAGACCTCACCAGGGAGGCGTCCAGGAGGCGTCCAGGAGGCATCCTGGCCAGATGCCCCTCAACTGGCTCCTCTCAAAGTGAAGGAGCAGCGGCTCTAGTCTAGGTCCCTCACGGGTGACTGAGCTCCTCACCCTATCTCTAAGGCAGAGCCCAGCCGCCCTATGGAGGAAACCCATTTTGGCCGCTTGTATCCGAGATCTCGTTCGTTCGGTCATAACCCAAAGCTCATGACCATAGATGAGGGTAGGAACGTCGATCGATCGATAAATTGAGAGCTTCACTTTTTGGCTCAGCTCTCTCTTCATCACGATGGACTGGTACAACCCCCGCTTCACAGCAGACGCTGCGCCGATCCGCCTGTCGATCTCCCGCTCCCTTCCTCCCCTCATTCGTGAACAAGATCCCGAGATACTTGAACTCCTCCACTTAGGGCTGGACACCCTCCCCGACCCGGAGATGATGTGTCTCAAGACCATGGCCTCGGATTTGGGGGCACTGATCCTCATCCTGTCCGCTGCGAACCGTTCCAGCGAGAGCTGCAAATCATGACCTGATG
The DNA here is from genome assembly GCA_922788865.1 of Poeciliopsis turneri. Classification (NCBI taxonomy): domain Eukaryota; kingdom Metazoa; phylum Chordata; class Actinopteri; order Cyprinodontiformes; family Poeciliidae; genus Poeciliopsis; species Poeciliopsis turneri. The sequence continues at coordinate 98,002 of CAKLNU010000598.1, forward strand.
ACTTGATGGCTGTTTTTTCTCAAAGTTTGAAATTTTGTGGTCTTTCTTACCATCTCTCACTGCAAATCTTGAGTCTGTATGTCAGAAGTCTAGCCTTTGAGAACAGTACCCTCAAGTTCATCGTTTTCATCTAGTCTTCTAAAAATGACTCTCCTCTTCTTAAAATCTACAGAAATCTCAATATCTTCTGGAACAACAAATGTTACAGGTTCCGTCCTCATTAAACTGGAAAATATTTTGCAACAAATTATTCCAACGCTAATTCCAGCTGCAAAGATAAAACCTTCTTCTCTTGAGAAAATCATCTTCTCCATTTCAGACCAAACTAAGTTTTCCAACTGAAAGCTTAACTTCTAGAAGCCCATAAGGGCTTTGATGATGTCACAGACCTTCTGTAGCTCTGAGGTACTTGATGTCATCTGTGTGTCACCAAGCTCTCGTCCTGCTGAATGTTGCCATGTAAACAAGATCAGTTCAGCATGAGTCAATCCATTTTTAGATTTAACAAATTTAAAAATTTTATGTCATGCTCATGCAGCAGTGAAGTCGGTAACAAAGATCATTTTTTTGTAGCAGCATTAACCAATTGACTGTTTGATTGCTTTGATTTTTGCTGTTTTTGTTGCCAATTCCAGTTCAACTTGACAAAGTTGAACTGGAATTTTGAAATGCATATTTGTTTAATAATAAAAATAAACTTTTTTCCCCATTTTTACAATATGAACCACAAATCAGAATCAGCTATGATACATATGATGTATTTCAATGCATTTTCAATGAGCCAATATTTTTGTGCATCGATATGGACTTAATGTTTGTTTTCTGGCCCTTTCAGTCAGTGTTTAAAGGAGCAATGAAGAAATATTTTAGTAAACAAATATATGGTTTGATTTCAAAGGTTAAGTTTTAGTGTAGGTGTTAAAACTTTCCTGTGAAAACTGCTGATAGTTTTTTGTTTTCTAAACTCTAGAAAAGTGTTTAGAAACACTAAAATATTGTACATATGTGTCAGTATGTAGTTGTAAATAGTTGTCTCAGAGCTGAATCCGTCCCTTTCTGTTTGCTGCAGGGAGGTGAACTTGGGTTGATAAACAGGAAATGTGAGGATGGCAGCTTCACCTTCATCCTCCTCCTCTTCCTCAGCTGCAGTTCAGGTTGGTTACAGTCACAACTCCCAGACTCCTGAATCTTCCAGTTCATTCCTGAAACAATTTCCTGCGATAAAATGTTGGCTGAAAACTGAGAAAAACCTGAAAAAGTTCAAATCTGACCTGAAGTTTTACAGCTCAAAACATGAAAGTAAAAGTCACCTTGAAGGGGGCGGAGCCTCAGGTGTGGCTCAGGATCAGGACTAACTGGTTCAGACTCCATTTAGCAGCAGCGCAAAGTCTGGATCAGGTGAGTTTTCACTTTTTCTTGTTTTCCTCTCTCTGGGTTTTCTCTCTGTGGAGGAACCAGAACTCGACCCGGTTCTCCTTCAGAACCAAGCTGCTGGCTTCATGGAGCTGTGGTTCTGGTCGGGTTCTGGTTTCCTGTTGATCAGAACCAACAAACTCTCTTAAAGCTCCTTTCCGGTTAAAGTATCTTTACTGGTTCTGCTGCTCTTCCTCCTCATGTCAGAAAACGTCAAGCTCAGAGACTCACATCTGGTTTTAGAGGAAGAATTGAGCTGAATCATTAAAAACTGGTTTCCAGGATGAAATTGTAGATTCTGGCTCAGCTTTGTGAATAGATTCTAGTTTGTCTCCTGCAGAGCAACACGTCCTGCTCCGTGTTTCTGTTCAGTTGTTTCATAACGAGCCTCTGATGACATCAAAAGAGGCCTCATCTCAGACCCTCCCAGTAAACAGACTGGGACACCAGTGGGTCTCTGATTATGATTCATGTCTGCAACTTCCTCATCAGGACTGCTGCTCAGAACCAGTTTTAAGCCCCGCCCCTTTAGCGCAGCAAATAAACATTTGTTCTGTCGCTAGAATCTGGACCGACCCGTTGGTCCTGGTTCTGTAGCTCTGAGCTCAGTCAGTGTTTCTGGTTGTTTTCAGTCTGGAGAAATGAAATAAACGGCTCAACTGGGCAGATCAGCCAGAAATGATTCTCTAGAGTCGCACTACTTCAACATCAGATGCTTCTAAATAAAAGTAAAATGTACAGTATCGTAAAAATACTCCTGAAATGCTATTTTCAAAAAAGAACTCAAGTAACAGAGTAACTAAGTAGTTACTAACCAAGAAGCTCCAGTTTAATACACTGTAGAGTCAAACTGGGACCAGTAGGTCTTCACCAGTTGTGACCAGCTGAGATATGGGGTGTCAGAAGACGGGGAGTGAAAACTATTTCTAGATAAAGTCTCCCATTGCGTTAAAATCAGTCCTGGTTCTGATCCAGTAGGATTTTGAAATGTTTCTCTTCAGAGGCTTTTATCAGTAAATAATTAATCCGACGTCTCTCCATGTTCAGCTGCATCTGAAAACTGTCCAACTTCTGTCCAGGGAGGCTGTCAGTCTGAGCTGATGGCATCATCTCATCAGACAGTTCTTTATGTATATATATACTGTTTTAGTATTGTGTGGTACATTGACCTTTTCAAATTTAACTTAAATAAATTGAGAACTTAAAGTAACTTTTTACAGTGCATCAGTGTTCCTGCTGCAGGAACTCTCAGTGTAAAACCTCTGGTGTTTTAACCTAAAAATAGAACAAAAACATTGTAAAGTAGAATCTCTGCTCGTTGAAATAAGCAGAAAGTGAATCACATCACTCCGTCCCTCAGCAGTCTGGGGTTCAGCAGAAACATGTTTTTCTTTTCTGTGGATCAGAACCCGCTTTAACAAAACAAACAAAAGAAATTGTTTAGGCTAAAATCAGAATCGGGAGGTCAGGCTTTTTAAAGATCAGCGATCGGCCAGAAAACAGCAATCAGTGCACCCCTAAAATAACTTAATAATACCTTTAAATGGAGCAATAATAATAATTTAAACACATTTTATATCAATTGTGAGAAACTATTTACATTTCAGTTTCTAACTTAAAATGTTGCATTTTTGTGCCTCTTAATATTAAATTTCTATTCTGAGACGGATCAATTGACTAAATATGTTTCAGGCCTCGCTGAGTGAGGGGGGCTTCATCTCCCAATAGAAACCGCTGTTTACCCATGATTCCTTGCAGCGGGTCCAGCTGGTATTTGCCCATGATTCCTTGCAGTGGGTCTAGCTGGTATTTACCAGTGTTGTATAAAGTACTGAAATCTCGGAGTCAAGTAAAAGTATAGGTACCGCTCCAAAATATGACTTTGGTAAAAGTAAAAGTCACTGATTGAAATGTTACTTGAGTTAAAGTATTAAAGTATCTGAAACGTCTTGTACTTAAGTATGGAAAGTACTGTAAAAATGGATGAACTCAAGTAATGTAATGAAAAGTACAAGTAAAAAGTAAAACAAGGCAAATGCAGTTTGAAAGACATTTTTTATATTTTGGTAAACTTGTTAAATACACTTAAAATAATGTACTCGACCAAGTGCAGGCAAAATGAAACCTGCTAATAGATAAACCTGCAGGCATCATTTAGTTAAGAAAATTAGGAGCTTTACCTGAACCACTAGGTTCACTTAACCTGCTTTACAACTCAACCAGCTTCTTAGTAAACCCTCCAGGACAGAAAATACAAAGTTTTTGTAAGCCTTAAGTTTTCCCTTTCAGTAAGGTCAGTGCTGAAAATGAGAAAATAGTCAGTACAGAAAATGCGGCCAACATGAAGAAAAAAAGCCGTTACAATTACTCTACTTCACAAACTATAGGCGCACACAATTGGTCATTATGGAAAAGAAAAAAAGAATTGGGAGGGAAATGCAGCTTATAGGCATCTGAACAGGAAGAGCTTTTTTGTTAACTTGGTGTTTAATGGGAGAAGCGAAACAGACCTCCGTGATGCTGACACCCACCTACTCAAATAATCCAGCAAATAGTCTGATTGGTTAGAGCTCCGTTTGTGCAGCTTTGGTTTCAGAGATATTAAAAATTATTTTTTAGGCCATCCATTACTTACTTAAAGAGTAAGTAAAATTAATTTTGTGTCAGTTGGTCACAAGGCAAGAAATCTATTTCCATTAGTTTCTCAGGAGAGTTTGGATGTAAAATTTGTTGACTCTCCCTGAGTGAAACTCCGACACCTTGAGGAAGGGGAGACCGAGGGGAACGGCTGGCCGAAATTAGCGTTCATGAATCGGATCAACCTCAGAGTTAGGCGCCGCTCACACCGGATGTCGGAATAGCCAAAACCAAATTGAAAACAACTTTGCTGCGTTTGTTTTAACGGCACAAACCTGCACAAACGGAGCACTAACGAACCAGCCCACTTTGCTTTGTTTTGGAGCAAAATGCGGGGATGGTGAACTCTGGATGGGCTAAAAAATAATTTTAATATCTCGGAAACCAAAGCTGCACAAACTAACATTTTAACGGCACAAGCCTACACAAACGGAGCTCTAACCAATCAGACTGTTTGCTGGACTTTTTGACGTAGTGGGGAGGTGCGAAACCTGTGCATCCTATTGGTGGTGATGAACAAGCCTAGGCAAGTCGGCTACCGACTTTGTTGCAGTCAATCAGTAGGTGGTTAAAACACTGTTTCTCTCTCTCGCTTTCTTGTAACGAGTAACTAAACGACACATTGAAAATGTATCGGAGTAAAAGTATGCAATTAAGTATGGAAATGTAGTGAAGTAAAAGTAAAAGTTATCAAAAATTTTCTTACTCGAGGAAAGTATGAAGTACTCCAAAATATACTTAAGTAAAGTAGTGAAGTATTTTTACTTCGTTACTATACAACACTGGTATTTACCCATGATTCCTTGCAGCGGGTCCAGCTGGTATTTACCCATGATTCCTTGCAGTGGGTCCAGCTGGTACCTCAGCTGGATGCTGTGGTCCCTGAAAGCTGCTTTGTGACTCTTTAGCTGAGAGGAAATCCTGCTGAGCTGCACACAGAGGCTGACATGTTGCTGAGATCCCAGCTGGACCCGGTTCTGTCTGGAGGAGAGCTGTGGACCCGACCTGAGCTGCTGCTCCCTCAGAACCTCCTGCACACTGACTCCCTCCATACAGATTTACAATAGAGTCATGATGGGTTCAAGTTCACTCTGGGAGCTAAATATATTCACCACTTCATAGGAAATGTTCACTCCTTCATTCACCTGATTCACTCTGATTCTCTGAACACATGATGGGAACCAGCTTTCTGCTTCACAGGACAGTTACTGGAACTGGATCACTGGGACTGACTGGTTCTGGTTTCTCTCTCAAAAGGTCCAGAAGATGGAAGATCTGGATCTAAAAGAACCTCCAGGATCCATCAGTCCATCTATGAGGAGTGACCGGTCCAAAGATGATCCTCTAGACTTCAGTAATGAACCTGAAGACAGAAAGTAAGAAACCAGTTTCTATCTGATTCATGTGAATCTATAGAGATAAAATATAAATTAACTGGTTGATCTCAGTGTTTTAATAAACAGTAACTTAATTTTCTTACTTATTAATTTAAAGTTAGACATGAAGGATGTTGGTCAGTAAATCAGTAGTTTGAATGAAGGTCTGAATGAATTAATATGGATTAAAATGTTGCATGAAAACAGAAACAACCAAGCATGTGAAGAGCAACAATTCAGATTGTCTGTAAACCCACTGAAGCAGTGAAACCAGCATCTTCCAGACTGGGAACACTGGCATCAGTCATCATACCAAATATAATTCAATGAAGTACTTAAAACCAGAAATCATCAATGTTCTGAGGTTCTGTTCTGACCCAGTTTCTGGTCCCTTGTTCTTTGTGGACCTTCATGAACATGTTCAGCTCCAGCCTGTTGCTAGTGAATATTTCAGTGATGAAGAAATGTCTTCACAGGAGCAGCTTTAGTGAGGAGGAGCTGTGCTGTGCTTTGGGTCAGAATGTTCTGATGGATCCGGGCTGGACCAGCTGCCCCCAGTGTGGGAAACGACCCAGAACAGGATCCGGACCCACAGCCAATCAGAGCAGCCGTGCTCCAGGTGAGACTGAACATGTCCAATCAGAGCTTCTTCCTTCTGTCGTCTCTGTGGAACCAGATCCACGTCTTTAGTTGAGATTTGGACATTTAAGGTTTAAAAGTCTTTTTGTGTTCAAAAAATATCCACAAGATAAATGTACAAATTTCACTTTTTATTTTGTTTGTTTTTAAAATTATAACTTTTAATGTTCAGTCTAGATGTTCTCAAATTGATTCCCAAATAACTGTTACCTGAACTTTGGTCAAAGCATCATGTTCTACTAATACTGCAGACATTTCACAGTCAGACAATGACTGAGTTTCCAGTTCACTCAATGGGGCTGCATCCTGACGGTTTTGGTGGTTAACAAAAGAAGATTACAGACTAGACTACAGACTTTGCAGACTGACCAGGGCCGGACCAAGCTTCGATGTAAACTCAATGTTTACAGTTAACAATATTAACCCCACTGTAGCCAACTCACTGACTTTCTTCCTATATTTAGCAAAATTTCAGAACAAAAAAAAAAATTGGTATCGACCAAAATCAAAATCGGCAGATCAGGATTTTAAAGCACAACTCCAAAAGCTAAAAATTTAATTTACACCAGGTGAGTCTTTCTCCACTGAAATGTGCCCCTAAGTGGCTTCTAAATTTGCCTATACCTTGGGCCGGCCCTGAGACTGACGTTGGAATAACTTTCATTGAGTTTTCTCTAATTATTGAATTATGTTTTCTTCATAGAAGTTTATGAAGAAGAACCAAACTGTCCACTTTATTAGTCCAGTTACCTGTTAGAATATTTCAAATTGTTTTTATTTTGTTTGTTTTTCTTTCTTTTTTCAGATATTGTCGGTCAGTATCAGCCTGATCTTAAAGACTCTCTGAAGATGATGTTCCAAAGTCTCTCTGAAGGCGTCGCTGAACATGGAAATAAAACCGATCTGAACCAGATCTACACTGAGCTCTACATCACAGAGGGGTTAACTAGAGAGGTCAACCAGAAACATGAGGTCAGACACATTGAAACAGCATCCAGGAAACAAGAAACAATCAGAAGAGAGACATCTTAAAGCCCCACCTGGAGGAGATCAACCAATCAGAACAGTGATGACCATGGGCGTGGCTGGCATTGGGAAAACACTGTTAACACAGAAGTTCACTCTGGACTGGGCTGAAGGCAAAACCAACCCAGAACATTGATTTCATATTTCCATTCACCTTCAGAGAGCTGAATCTGCTGAGAGAAGAAAAGTTCAGCTTATTAGGACTGATTCATAAATTATTTTCTAAAACCAAAGGAATCAGCAGCTTGGAAACGTTCCAGGTTCTGTTCATCTTTGATGGTCTGGATGAAAGTCGGTTTAGTCTGGATTTCAACAACAATCCGATCCTGACTGATGCTACAGAGTCCAGCTCACTGGATGTTCTGCTGACAAACCTCATCAGGAGGAAACTGCTTCCCTCTGCTCTCCTCTGGATAACCACACGACCTGCAGCAGCCAATCAGATCCCTGCTCAGTGTGTTGACATGGTAACAGAGGTCAGAGGGTTCACTGACCCCCAGAAGGAGGAATACTTCAGGAAGAGATTCAGAGATGATGAAGAGAAGGCCAGCAGGATCATCTCCCACATCCAGAAATCCAAAAGTCTCCACATCATGTGTCACATCCCCGTCTTCTGCTGGATCACTGCTAAAGTTCTGGAGGATGTGATAATGACCAGAGAGAGAGAGAAACTGCCCAAGACTCTGACTGAGATGTACATAGAGTTCCTGCTGGTTCAACTTAAAATCAAGGAGGAAAAGTATGATGGAGGAAAAAAGACCAAATCTATCTGGAGTCCAGAGAACAGGAAGCTGATTGAGTCTCTAGGAAAACTGGCTTTTGATCAGCTGCTGAAGGGAAACCTGATCTTCTATGACAAAGAGCTCACACAGTGCGGCATCAACATCCAAGATGCTGCGTTGTTCTCAGGAGTTTTCACTGAAATGTTTAAGAGAGAGAGAGGGATGTGCAACATCTCCGTCTACTCCTTTGTTCATCGGAGCATCCAGGAGTTTCTGGCTGCAGTCTACATGCTCCACTGCTTCACCAGCAGGAAGTCAGAGGAGATCAAGACGTTCCTGGGAGACGAATACAGAGAAACATCTCTAGATGAGTTCATGAAGAACGTCATGGAGAAATCCCTCAGCAGTAAAAATGGCCACCTGGACCTGTTTGTCCGCTTCCTTCATGGTCTCACTGTGGAGTCCAACCAGAGAGACTTAGAAGATCTGCTGGGTCAGACAGAGACCAGTCCAGAAACCATCCAGAGAATCATCACCAACCTGAAGAAGATGAACGCTGACTATATCAACATCTTCTACTGTCTGGTGGAGATGAACGACGTCTCATTTTATCAGGAGATCCAACGGCTGCTGGATTCAGGGAAGAGCTCTCAGTGACTGACTGTTCAGCTCTGGCCTTCATGCTGCAGATGTCAGAGGTTCTGGATGAGTTGGACCTGGAGAAGTACAACACATCAGAATCAGGACGACTGAGACTGGTTCCAGCTGTGAGGAACTGCAGAAAGGCTCGGTGAGTCCAGATGTTTTCATTGTGATGCTGATTCAGCTCTATTGTCCTCCTGTTTCTTCTTCTTTCTTCAAGTTGATTCTGGATGTTTTTGCTCTTTATCTGCTTCCTTCATCCTCTGGATTATTTCAGCCAATCAAACATCTAAACATTCAATCAATCAATCAATCAAATTTTATTTGTATAGCACATTTCAGCTACAAGGCATTTCAAAGTGCTTTACATCATAAACATAAAATACAAAGTCATGCAACATAGAATAAAATGAAATAAAATAAAATAAAATGAAATAAAATACCAAGTGTTCCTTCCTCCCTTTTCTTTTTGACACGGAATTTAAGCGCCTGTTACCGCCGGACTCCGCCGTCCGTTTAACTACGGGTATTCGTCGGGCCCCGTTGCCCACAACAGGAAAAGGTTTCAACCTACAACTTACATACATATCCACAAATGCAAATCCAAATCCAAATCCATACATATTACATTTCAAATACAATTCTAAACAGGTGTGTTTTTAGTTGAGATTTAAAGGAAGTCAGGGTTTCCGCTGTTTTACAGTTTTCTGGCAGTTTGTTCCAATTTTTTGGTCCATAGATGCTGAAAGCTGCTTCTCCTCTTTTGGTTCTGGTTCTGGGGATGCAGAGCAGACCAGAACCAGAAGACCTGAGAGGTCTGGCAGGTTGATATAACAACAGCAGATCTTTAATGTGTTGTGGTGCTAAACCGTTCAGTGATTTGTAAACTAACAACAGTATTTTAAAATCTATTCTTTGAGCTACAAGGAGCCAGTGGAGGGACTTTAAAACTGGTGTTATGTCTCTATCTTCCTGGTTCTAGTGAGAACGCGAGCAGCAGCGTTTTGGATCAGCTGCAACTGTTTGATTGATTTGTTGGACAGGCCTGTGAAGACGCTGTTACAATAATCAATGCGACTAAAGATAAACTTTAGTCGCATTGAGTTTCTCCAGATCCGGCTGAGACATTAGTCCTCTAATCCTGGAGATGTTCTTCAGGTGATAGAGGCCGATTTTGTTACTGTCTTTATGTGGCTCTGAAGGTTCAGGTCAGAGTCCATCAATACTCCCAGATTTCGGGCTGATCTCTAGTTTTTAGTTGTAATAACTGAAGCTGAGCATTGACTCTAGATCTACAACTCTAGATCTATAGCTCTAGATTGTTCCTCTTTAGGTCCAAAAAATAATAACTTCAGTTTTGTTTCTGTTGAGCTGGAGAAAGTTTTGGCACATCCACACATTTATCTGTTCTAAGCATTTATTCAGTGACTGGATGGGTTCAGAGTCACCTGGTGACATCGTAATGTAGAGCTGTGTGTCATCTGCATAGTTATGGTAGCTAATATTATTTCCTGTTATAACCTGAGCTAGTGGGAGCATATAAATATTGAATAAGAGGGATCCTAGGATTGAACCTTGGGGTACCCCACATGTGACCTTTGACCTCTTTGATGAGACGTTTCCAATTGAAACAAATAAATCCCTGTTCTTTGTGTAAGATTCAAACCAGTTGAGCACCGAACCGGAGAGTCCAACCCAACTTTCCAGTCGATTCAGTAATATGTCATGGTCGACAGTGTCAAAAGCTGCACTGAGGTCCAACAGAACCAACACCGTGGTTCTCCCACAGTCCGTATTTATATGGATGTCATTGAATACTTTAACTAGGCCAGTCTCCGTGCTGTGGTGAGCACGAAAACCAGATTGGAAAGAGTCAAAGCAGTTGGTCATCATGAGGAAACTATTTAATTGTTTACACACAGTTTTTTCAATAATTTTGCTGATGAATGGGAGGTTGGAGATCGGCCTGTAATTCTGCAGTAGTGATTTGTTCAGATTGTTCTTTTTTAGCAGTGGTTTGATAACTGCAGTTTTCAAAGCCTGGGGGAAAACGCCTCATGTAAGCGATGAGTTAACTATTTGAATCAGATCTTTAGCAATAACAGGCAGGACTTTCTTAAAGAAATGTGTGGTGTTACGACTGGCGTCGTAATTATGTGAGTGTGCAGGTGCCTGTCTGATTGGTTGACGGAAGGCGACGGATGTCCTATTGGTGGCCTCCCGGAGGTGAGCGGCTATAAAAGCTGAAGACGCGCACTTCCTGTCATCCATCCTCAGCTCATCTCAACCGGCCGCACTGTTTGTTTCTGTTTGTAAAAATTATGTAAAGTCTTGGAGTTTGTAGGAGTGAGCTGCCGTTTATGTTTCATTAGTTTTTTCCTGTTTTTCTTAGTTAGGGAGGTAAGTTTTTGTCATTTTGGTTTCTTTATTTTTGTATTAGGTAAGTTGGTTAATATTTAGGTAGTTTTCTTTTGTTTGTTGTTTTCGGCATTTAGCTCACTCTGATGTCATGCTCCCCTGATTGTAACATCTTGGTAAAAAAAACATCTTTTTACAATAAATAACATAAAATGTTCAACTTACGTGTCTGTCAACCGCTTGAGATCTGAAGAGGATGGATCATTTTGTGTTATGACCTGGCCACCCCTAGGCGAGTTTACGTAACAGTGGGTAGAATATCCAGACAGCAGGAGCTTGAACTTAATTGACTTATAATTTCTTCTAGGGTTTTATAATGAAGAGGTTGAAAGTGGGTCATTTTTCCTGTATTAGTTTTGTTTGGGTTCAGCAGTGCTTCTGGCTGTAGAGTTGATGTGCAGATGAATCCTCTGATTTTTTGGATTTTCTCTGAAAAGAAGTCGGAAAACTTATTACAGGCAGCATTAGATTGGAGTTCCGGTGGTAATGTCATAGCAGGGCTTGTGAGCTGAATTCAGCTCATCCAGGACAGATGCAGCTTCTGGTTTTTACACATTTTGATCATTTTAAAAAATATTTAACTTTTTATCAGTTTTCCAGGTTGAAATGAATAGAAAACCCTGAACTCTAGAAAATCTATTTTCTCTAAGATCCAATCAGCCAGAGAGACTTTTAAACTTTAAACTCTTCACTCATTGAGCTGCTGCTCCATCATTCAGATTTTAGGATCTTTGACTGTTTTTATAAAATTATTGTTTTGGTTTAATAAAAATGTTGACCATTAAAATAAATCATTGCATTAATTATAAACTATGTGAACAGTGTTGATCTTCATCATCCTCTCCTCTTCCTCCTCCCTCCAGTTTCCTCTGAGTTTGTAAATGAGACCAAAATGTGGTTTTTGTTGTCTGGGTCCAGAAAAAGTCCTAGTTTCTGTCAGATCCTCCCAAAGCTCTGAGAATCTGCTTCCAGAGCTGGAACCATTTTCCTCATCAACTCTTCATCTGCAGCCTTTGTTGAAGCTGTTAGCTGTCCTCCATGAAGACCTGCAGAGACATGAGCTTCAACTCTGTAGACATCCAGCCTCTTCTAGTGACTGGAGAACTTTCACTGCTTCACCATGAAATGCTGCTGGACCCAAACGCTCCGTCTCCTCCAGGGGTTTTGCTCTTCAGCTCTTTAGGACTTTAGCAACAATTTCTCCTGACATCCAAACCTTTGTTCCTCTGAGACGATGGACAGACCACTGCAGAGACATGTGTCCCTCTTCCAACCAGTTTGTCCCAGTTCCTCTCAGATCGACAGTCTGAGAGGACGGTTCAGACCCGAAGGAGCAGCAGGACCGGTTCTGCTGCTGCTCTGCAGGACGACCAGAACAATGTGAAGCTTTTAGCTGCATCAGGTTGACGACTGTCCACTTTCTACTTTGTTAAAGAATCAAATCCAACAGATGAACGGAGACAGAACTTTAGCATCATGTGTTTGTTCTGCTCCCAGTTTCCTCTGTGGCAGCATTTAATAACCTGCTGCTGGGAAACATGTTTCTATGGAAACTATTACTATTATTAATGATGATGATGATTCTAGATGCTGCAGCAGATATTGGCTAAACAAACCCAGAGATGCCAGAGGTCCACAGCAGCTGGACTTCCTGTTCTGCTCACTTCATTTATAACTCACTTCCTGCTTGGTGGAAGATCTCAAGGAGCCAAACGGTCTAGTCCAAGTCAGAGCTGTGAGCAGTTCCTCCTCCTCTCCATCGTCTCCAGTAGTTTCCTTCATTCAGCTCAGTCAGCCTCTTCATCAGCTGCTGCAGAGAAACTGAACTTTCCTTCACTGATGATAGAAGATCTTCAACATCTGACTGCAGCTGAAGGTCTGAGGACATGAAGCCTGGACCAGAACCAGAACCAGAACCTGGACTTTAACCAGGAACTGCACAGATTCTCTGGGGGGTCAAACTCAGTAGATTGAAGATCAGATATTGATCAGATGATGACATCACTGTTATCATATTTCAGTCTGTTTATGATCCAGATTGATTTCATTAGAACTGAATTTATTTCTTCTCTAATCACAGACTTGGTGGCTGTTCGCTCCAAAAGGCTGAATGTGAAGTTTTGGCCTCGACTCTGAAGTCCAACCCAGATCTGACTGAACTGGAAATAAATCAGATCCAACTGGGAGGTGGAACCTTTAGAGACTCTGATATGAAGCATCTGGTTGAGATTCTGGAGAATTCAGTCAGTAAAGTGAAAAATCTGAGGTTTGTTTTCTCTATTTATACAATAAAATCATTCATTTATATTTTAATCATTACTTTAATTAATAATTATATTCTAATCTACTTTATTTAAAACAACCTGTTTAATCATCAGAATAAAATCATTTCACCTCATTAATTATTTTCTTATTTCAGACTTTGAGATTATTGAACTTTGTTTTTCAGTTTTTCTCTTTAAAATGTTTTTGATGAACAAAATGAGTAAAATAATTGAAATGCTGTGAATTAATGATGGAGATGTTTCAGTTTGGTTTGGTAAAGATTCACATTGTTTTATTTCTGATTCTCATCTTTACATCAGAATGAAATGTTGATCCTCCAGTCGAGCCACAAACACTGACGAGTTCAAATCCTCATTAATGAACATCTAAGAATCGACTGATTGTAGAAAAGCAAATCTAGATGCAATGAATGAAAGTGAGGTTTGCAGCAGCAGCAGGTTCCTCAGCTTTGTCCTGAGGCTGTGGTTCTGTTGGGCCGGGTCAGAGAGGAACCGTCCTCTTCAGTCTGACGGCTGTCAGTCGGTTGGAGCCTCGTCTCCGTGACGACGCTTCATCAGGTCACGTCTCCTGAGGAAATAATGGCCTCCATTGGCTTTCAGCAGCTTTAATAGGAACCAAAGGCCATTAATGAAGAAACTGACTGGTTCTGATCCAGTTACCAAGTCGGTCTGATGATCAGGAACCAGCAGAAATAGCTCAACTCATCCAGACTGATAGAAAACTTTGAGTTTCTTTGTTGATCAAATGTTCTGGTTCTGCTGGTTTGGACTCTTTAAACCAGTTTGACTGGATCAGATGTTAGAATCAGTTCATCATGTTTCTTTTACATTCAGGGAAATTAATTTTCTACATTTTTATTCTTTATTTGTTCATATTTCAGTTTTAACTGCATCCTGTTGGTTCAGCTCACATCTTTTATTCTTTATTCAGATTGTATGAATGCAGGTTATCAGAGACCAGCTGGACGTCTCTGTTCTCAGCTCTGAAGTCCAACCCGACCCGTCTGACAGGACTGGAGCTGAGCTACACCAACCTGGAAGGTTCTGGACTGAAGGAGCTCTGTGGTTTTCTACAGACTGAAGGCTGCAGACTGGAGACATTGAGGTATTTTAATGATATAATTATTGATATTTCTGTGAATAATTCTATATAATTGATCTTAAATCAAAGTTCATTTCTTCTGATCTAATCAATATTTTCTGAGTTTGTTCCTGGATCCAGAGTTTAATTTAGTTTCTCTGTGTAACTGAGTTGGACCTGCTGATCTGAGGTCAGAACAGGACAGCATTCGGACCCCAGTGTGTAGAAATCCCCCTCATGCCCAGCAGGTCAAAGGTCAACATGAAATGTCCCTTTATTGAAGATCCATAAATCCCACATTAGTTTTAAATCTTCTGCTATTAGTTGATGATGATCCAGTCCAGGTTTAAAGAGTCCAGGTGTTGCAGTGTTTTAACTAGAGTAGATTAAAGATGCCTATAGTCAATAATTAGGTGGAATGGCCCTTTATCCACTTCCTGAATCAGAAGCTTCAATCAGAAACCAACTTCAGCTTGGTCTGAATAAATCCAGACCACTGAGTTTTTCTCTGAGCTCAACAGGCTGCAGGTTCTTCAGGACATGAGTTTCTGCTCCCAGAACCAGAACCAGCAAAGATGCAGCACATGGATCTGCAGCAGGTTGTTAGGAGAGGTTCTCCACAAGCTCAGACTAAAGGTTCACAGTCTGACAGAGACGGACAGAGAAAGTGGACTCACTGGATGAAACGGTTCCTAGAACCAGGGAAGCTTTCTGGGGACTTGACTGCTGCTCATATGGAGCTGCAGCACATGCAGCAGTTTGATGTTGGCAGGAAGCAAAACAAAATGGAAGCAAGTGATGAGTTTCCATTTTAGTGTCGATTCCACTAATGGAGCAAATGAAAGTCAGTCGTCCTAAAAGCAGTGAGAGCAGCTTCCAGAGGAAAACCTGAGTTTGTTCTGACAGTCAGACTCTATCAGGATGACCACAGTCTTCTGGCAGAGATCCTGGACATTAAGAGACATAAATAATATCCAGATGATTCATTAACAGTCCTGCAGGAAATACTGACTTTGTTAAAGTCATTTTGTTCAAACATCTTGATTCAGCTCTTATTTTGTAGGACAGGAAGTGAGGTCTTACCTTTGTAATGCTTTGTATGCAACAAGCTTCAGCAGTTCACTGAAATCATTCTCATGTGTTTTACTGGAAAATAGATTTAAAATGATTCATCTTCACTATCAGGTTGTTCCTTTATGATAATGTTCCCTTTTTTCTAGTTGAATGGAACTAAATGACCCACAATGACCTCACATGGTTCAGAAACTGAATCAGCAGAAAATGAGAAAATGATCAACTTTCAGAATGTGATGATATTATAAAAGGATTGAAATCAACCCGTTTCCATCTGTCATACTTAGCAATGAGCTGCAGTTAAAATACAAGCAGCAAGAAAAACATCATTAATAATTAATGAAGAAAAACTGGAGCCATAAAATATCAGCAGATCAATGATGGACAGAGCAGTCGGCTGATCCAGAGCCTGGAAGGAAACATGGAGAGAAAAACATCCACTGAGTTTAAGATCCTCAGAAACTTTGAGAGAAACTTTGAGTTTCTTTGTTGATCAAATGTTCTGGTTCTGCTGGTTTGGACTCTTTAAACCAGTTTGACTGGATCAGATGTTAGAATCAGTTCATCATGTTTCTTTTACATTCAGGGAAATTAATTTTCTACATTTTTATTATTTATTTGTTCATATTTCAGTTTTAACTGCATCCTGTTGGTTCAGCTCACATCTTTTATTCTTTTTTCAGATTGAACTGCAGGTTATCAGATACCAGCTGGACGTCTCTGTTCTCAGCTCTGAAGTCCAACACGACCCATCTGACAGAACTGGACCTGTACAGAAGCAACCTGGAAGATTCTGGACTGAAGGAGCTCTGTGGTTTTCTACAGACTGAAGGCTGCAGATTGGAGACATTGAGGTATTTTAATGATATAATTATTGATATTCTGTGAATAATTCTATATAATTGATCATAAATCAAATCTGTCTTTATTGGAGCAGCAGCTTGTTGGCATTAATATTCATGAGAATCTTTAACTGGTTCTGTTGGACTGGTTAACCTGCATCCTGTTGGTTCACATCTTTTATTCTTTATTCAGGTTGAGGTTCTGCAGTTTGTCAAAGATCAGCTGTGATTATTTGGCCTCAGTTCTGAAGTCCAACCCGACCCGTCTGACAGAACTGGACCTGAGAAGAAACTACCTGGAGGATTCAGATGTTCAGCAGCTGAAGGATCTTGTAGAGACTTTAAAGTAAGTAAATGTTTGCAGTGAGTCCAGCTGCTGTCAGCATATTGAACTAAACCCAGTCAGCATCAAAGCAAAGTTCCAGTGTTCCCAGTAAAGCTGCAGCTTCTCAGTGGGAGGAGAATGGTTCAGGCTTCCTGATTGGACACAGAGACAGCAATCAGCCAATCAGAGGAGCAGCAGCTTGCTGTGTTGTTGCTGTGTCCATGTCTCCAGGACGTCCAGCTGGACTCCAGCGTCCAGCCGTCCAACATGTCTAGAGACAGTGGTCCTCATTCATCAAACTGTGGCAGCAGCAGATCTGATCTCAGACCTGCTTGTTCTCTCAGTCGATGCCTTTTCAACAGGAAACAACTGATCAGGTTCATCTTGGTCACAGCTCTGAGATCAGTCTGACTGCAGCCTGGAAACCATCTACTGGATGTGCTGCGTCACTGACTGCTGCTGGAGAGGCTGGAAACACTCACTGATCTGCTCTCTCCTTCCTTCTTCTCTCTGCAGGTTCTGATCTCTGTAAAGTAGAGAACCGTCTCTGTGTCCTGCTGATCCTCAGAGGCTGAAGCTGCAGCAGTTTGAGTCTAAAGAGACTCTGACTGGACCATGATGATGACCTCTGACCTCAAAGATTTTCCTCCTGTTTATTTTCTCATGTCTGTCATTTAGTGTCTGATATTGTTTGTCTCTTTGGATCAATAAAGATCCGATTCAAACTGGGCTCCATTTAGAGGCTTCATGGAGTTTTGATCTGAACTGGATTCAACTGGAAAGTTGATCTTTTTTCTCTGGTTCATTTTCTCCTGGAACCAGAAATGGTCTGAGAACCATGTTTCCATGGTTTCCATGGAAACATGGGAATCATTTCCAGTTCAGCTCTGAAGTCATGAAAGACTCTTCAAACCTCTTTTCTCTGCTGCTTCTTCCTTCTGTTGACATGAAAATGTTCCTCAAAGCTCCACAGATAAAAAGATGTTTTACTGGAAACGGCAGAAAAACTTCAGCTTCCATCACACAAACCAGTTTAACCAGTTTAGAACTGGATGTCCCGCAAAAACTCTGATCTTAGAGCAGTTTTCAGGAACATCCATCTTTTAATTTGAATAAATATACATATATATTTTATAGTCATTCTAAAAATATTTAAATAATAAAGTTTTTCATCATAGTCATTGATTCTCAGTGCTTTAATATTTCTCAGTTTGTTTTTGTTGGTGAACTTTTTCAGTTTTCCAGTTAATCTAGAGAACATCAGGGGAAATGGGGACTCAATATGTCACATCAGGCTCTTTACTCTGGTTGTGCTGATTTATTCAGAATTCATGGGATAATGTGGTGATTGGTTCATATTATTTAGTTCATATTTATTTTAATGTAACTGGGTTCCTCTGTGTTTAATGATGAGCTAATAAAGTTTTTCATAATGTTTTTGGTGGGGGGTTTTATGCATTTGATTTTGTACAAATATAGTTAACTACATCTTTATTTTAATCCTCCATGCTGTTCAGCTTATGTATTCGATTAACAAAGAAATTTAAAAATATTTATTTTAAGTTTGTATCTTTTGTTCAACAGTTTCTTTTAATAAAATCAGAAACATCCATTTCAGTTGATCTGACAATTTTTAAGCTTTTAATTTAAGGCAGCAGCTTTTTTTGCATTATATAGACCAAAGATGTTTAAATAAAATTCATGAGAATCATTTCATTAATAAATATTATTTTTCTCCAAGTTTCTTAGTTAAGCTGATTCAAACTATAACAGTAGTTATTTTACTTCCCATTATTTTATTTTGAAAGATCTCACAGGAAACGTATTTGTAATTTTTCCAACTTTATTGTAGTTGTAATTGCCTCGATTTGCCACCAGAGGGTCTGAACACACTGCTGAGGTTCTTGGTAGCCATGGTTACCGCCGCTGGAAATGATGCGAGTCTTTAGCGCGGAAGCTAACTGGTTTCCAGTTTCAAACCAGCGGGATAACTGATTCCCAGTGAGACAAATGAAGGCAGATTCTTCTACTGAGTTCATTTAAATGTTTTCTCTGTCAGTGTGAACCTGAAGCAGCTCCACAGAGTTGAAAACATTCCGCAGAGACTCTGAGCGGAACAGCTAGCATCTAATGCTAACCAACCACTGCGGATCTAAACTCTAATGCTGAACAGCAGCGACTGACCTTCAGTTCACTAATAATCGATCAAAGCTTTATGATTATCGAAGTTTATCATTAAGCTTGTATGAATGACTTTCGGGTGTAGTTACATTGTGTCACCACAGGAGGGCAGTACAGAGCGAGTAACTGGCATAAACACACCCAAAAATGTATATAATCCTCTGTTTACTACATGCTCAAATATTTTAAAAAGCTTCATTGAGTTTTTAATTTTAACATTATTTATTTTTTCCCTTTAGATGGTTTTATCTGCTCTGATCTCAGCTGGTTGACTTTTATAACTAATAAATATGTTTTTCGTAATGTTCATAGTTTTTCCAGACTTTGATTCTCAAAACTACCCACAGTTAATTTTTTTTGGAAGATTTTAACTGAATAAAATGTTTCAATAATAACATTTCCACCTGCCATTACTTTTCCTAAGTAGCTGTTATTTACCTTGCGTTTTGAATTATTTTAATGACTCTCCAGTTCTAATTACATAAAATACGAATCCTAACTTAATTCTGCAGATTACTATCTACAGAATTCAGTCAATATAACTAGTTATTAGAAACAGTTTTGTGAAAAGTCTAAAGTTGATCAGTTTTATGATGGTTGAGTGAATTCTTACTGTCATCTGGTGGTGAAATTTTGTAACTACAAACTTTCTTCTAATACATTTTTCTGCTCAGTTTATCTTTTAATGTTCACTTTTATCAAGTCAGCATATGTTAATGCCGTTGAATAAGACTCACTGAAAAAACTGTAAAGAGTTTAACACAGCAGGTACCTTTTATGATTTAAAACTATTAATTCCAAATATAACATGGAAAATGTGTCAAAATAAATTTTGAGTCGGAAAACGGTGGATATGACTGAAGATTGTTAGTTTTTCTCTATATAAAGTGGAGAAGTGGATAATGATGCAGCATTATCAGGGCTGCAGTTCCCACTATGGCCACCAGAGGGCGGAAATACCCCGCTCTATATATAGAGGTGAGTTTTTAGAGCTGCTGCTGGTTTCTGACTTCTGTGAAGTTGATCAAGTTTATATCATTCTCATTATAAATATTATTATGGTCTGTCTAATAGAGTAACAGCTGATTTATTACATAGATGTGTAATTTACATACAGATAACACATCTATATGTCCTAAATAAATTATATATTAATGTTTCTTGATTAAATAAATAACTGGTTTGTTCGCCAAGATGCTGAGTTTCCGGTTAAGTCATCAAAATATTGATTTTTTTTTTTTTTTCTGGAAAACAGAATGATTACGATAATTTGACTTCAGAGCCCAATTATATAATTTCTATCATATCCTAAGAAAATTACACACTTATGTTTTCTGATAGATTAATAAACTAACAAGCTAAAATGTAATTACGGGAGAATTTAGGGCCTTTTGTTTTACTTTGAAAGACAAAGGAACTGCTTTTCACATATCAGCTTTCCTGCTTTACTCTTGTTATAGTTACAGACTGTGACCACTAGGGGGCAGAAGACTAAGTTGTCAGTTAGCTTGTTTCCCGCTCTTGGTCGGCTAATGAAGCCCTTGCTGCTTTTAAATCTTCTTCATATTTTAACATGAAATTAGTGTTTTATCTGTCAGTGTGAACTAGAAGCAGCTCCACAGAGATGAAAACATCCCGCAGAGACTCTGAGCGGAGCTAGCGATGCTAACAAACTCCAGCAGCGGCTTCAGAATAGCTGTGGTTCCTAAACTGGATCTTCAGCTCCAACAGAGCTGAATCAAAGCTCTACAGCTCTGGTTTAGACGCGAAGATGCTGAGCTTCGGCTCTGAAGGTAGGAAAAATATTTATGAAAAGTTAAATTATCCTGCAAACACTCATAATAATGTTGGTGTTTTCTCTGCAGAGCCGCGAACTGAACTATTAATATCAGAGTAGGGCGGTTTCTGCCCTCTGGTGGGCCCAGATGGTAACGACAACTACTCGATAAAGTTAGAGCGTTTACAAACCACATTCACTTCCGGTAAGTACTTTCACATTAAGAGCCATAGAGACGAGTTCTTTTGGGTTTCATTTGAAATAAGACATTTTACTTCAGATGTTTTTCTCTCTGAAACAATGAACTTTTATTCAAGAGTGGAAAATTTAATTTTACTCATTTCAAACTGACATGATTATCTATTCAGAAAAGTATTTAAATAACATTAACAGCAGCCCCATCTCTGACCATCCATCATTTTATCTGTGAAAAAATATTTTAAATGTTTTTATCTTTTTATGTTCATTCTAAAATCTGAATAATAAAGTTTTGTATCATCATTGATTCTCAGATTTAATTTTTCTCAGTTTGTTTTGGTTTTTACTTACTTCATGTTTGGAGTTTTCTAGAGAACTTTAGGACTTGATGTGTCTCATCAGGCTCTTTACTGAGATTTACTGATTTATTCAGTCCTCAGAGAATCACTGGGCTAATGTGCTGATCGGTTCATGATTGTTTTTTTTTTTTATAATTCTTCTAATGTAATTTGGGTTCCTCTGTGTTTAATGATAAGTCAATAAAGTTTTATAAAATGTTCAACAGAACAATTTTTTAAAATTATTTTTAGTTTGACAGCTTGTTAAAACAGAAACATCCTGTTAAAATGATATGAGATTTTTAAGCTTCTAATTAAGGCAGAAGTTTATTTTTATGTTATTCAGACTGAAGATGTTTAAATAAACCATTTAAATAATAAATGTTATGTTTTTATCTAGGCTTCTTCATTAACCTGCTTCAAACAATTAGGGTACATTTATTTTCTTTCCCAGTGTTTTATTACAAATATAGTTTTAATGTTTACATATATATATTAATAATTATATTTTCAGGCCTGATTTGCAAAATTTCCACAGTTCATCTTTTTGAGAGGATTTTTATTGAAGTTTAGTTATATATTCAGTTATGAATCCAGTAGTGACTCTGATTTAACAACTTTAATGTAAACAGTTTTTTTTTTGATGAAACTGAATCCTGAATCTTCTAGTTTCTTCCTGAAATGATTTCCTGCAATAAAATGTTGGCTGGAAATGAGCTGAAAACTGAGAAAAACCTGAAAAGTTCAAATCTGACCTAAAGTTTTTCAGCTCAACTCACTAGTGATACAAAGAGAAACATGAAAGTAAAAGTGTTTATTGTCACCTGAAAGGGGGAGGAGTCTAAGATGCTTCCAGATGCTTAAAGTCACCTTGAAGGGGGCGGAGCCTCAGGTACAGATCAGGATCAGGACTAACTGATTCAGACTCCATTTAGCAGCAGAACAGAGTCTGGATCAGGTGAGTTTTCACTTTTTCTTGTTTTCCTCTCTCTGGGTTTTCTCTCTGTGGAGGAACCAGAACTCGGCCCGGTTCTCCTTCAGAACCAAGCTGCTGGCTTCATGGAGCTGTGGTTCTGGTCGGGTTCTGGTTTCCTGTTGATCAGAACCAACAAACTCTTAAAGCTGCAGTTTCTGTTGCTGAGCTGAACTGGTTCCAGTATCTTTACTGGTTCTGCTGCTCTTCCTCCTGATGTCAGAAAACGTCGACCTCAGAGACTCACATCTGGTTTTAGAGGAAGAATTGAGCTGAATCATTAAAAACTGGTTTCCAGGATGAAATTGTAGATTCTGGCTCAGCTTTGTGAATAGATTCTAGTTTGTCTCCTGCAGAGCAACACGTCCTGCTCCGTGTTTCTGTTCAGTTGTTTCATAACGAGCCTCTGATGACATCACAAGAGGCCTCATCTCAGACCCTCCCAGTAAACAGACTGGGACACCAGTGGGTCTCTGATTATGATTCATGTCTGCAACTTCCTCATCAGAACTGCTGCTCAGAACCAGTTTTTAAGCCCCGCCCCTTCAGAGCAGCAGGTAAACATTTGTTCTGTTCGCAGGAATCTGGACCGACCCGTTGGTCCTGGTTCTGTAGCTCTGAGCTCAGTCAGTGTTTCTGGTTGTTTTCAGACTGGAGAAATGAAATGAACGGCTCAGCTGGGCAGATCAGCCAGAAATGATTCTCTAGAGTCGCACTACTTCAACATCAGATGCTTCTAAATAAAAGTACAAAGTACAGCATCGTAAAAATACTCCTGAAATGCTGTTTTCAAAAAAGTAACTCAAGTAACAGAGTAACTAAGTAGTTACTATCCAAGAAGTTCCAGTTTAATACACTGTAGAGTCAAACTGGGACCAGTAGGTCTTCACCAGTTGTGACCAGCTGAGATATGGGGTGTCAGAAGACGGGGGGTGAAAACTATTCTAGATAAAGTTACTCCATTGGGTTAAAATCAGTCCTGGTTCTGATCCAGGAGGATTTTGAAATGTTTCTCTTCAGAGGCTTTTATCAGTAAATAATTAATCTGACGTCTCTCCATGTTCAGCTGCATCTGAAAACTGTCCAACTTCTGTCCAGGGAGGCTGTCAGTCTGAGCTGATGGCATCATCTCATCAGAGGGTTCTTTATGTATATTTATACATATATATATATATATATATATATATATATATATATATATATATATATATATATATATATATATATATATATATATACACACAGACACATGAATCAATAAAGAAGAAAAGTTGCTCAGAGGGAACAGACTGTAGTAAAACTTTCCTTTCTTGCAAATAATTAGTGCAGAATACAGTAAATTAGTCTAAAAAGAATTTATTCTGTTACAATATATTTAGGTGTACATGTGATGAGACAGCATATTGTTTAAATGTGTTGAGTTTCAGATCTTTTTTTTAATTGATGTAAAAATAATCTGTTCACTTTCTACAAACATTTGTTTCATTTCAGTACAGATATTTGTTTCTTAGATTCATCTTCCTCTTAAATTGTTCCTCCTTCTCTTTCACTGAATGTTTTCCAGTTGTAAACTTTGTTTTGCTTTATTTAATATTTGTAGAGTTTTGAAGTCAACTAAATGTTCACATTTTGAGTATTTTGGTTTTTAAAAACAGTGGATTTATCTGATTTCTGAACCCAGCATCATGGATGATTCTTGTTGCTCTATTTAATGTTGAATTATTTCTAGATGACTCATATATTAGTCAAAACTTCAGATAACATTGTGTCAGTAAACAATAACCAACAAGTTAACAGGTTTTAATTTCCCCGTTCTAGAACGATGTCTGGCCATGTTGGATTGTGTTTCCAGCAAACTTTCTGATTCCACCAAACAAAGCAGGAGGAAAATAAACAGGAACGTCGTTGATGTTGAATCAGTTGAATCAGTTCATTTTATGCTGCAGATTCTGGAGGAAGGTGATCAGATAAACAACAAATACCTGTCCAGAAATGTTTAGTGGCTGACAGAGAAGCAGGAAGGAAAATGTTTGTTCTGTTTGCTGGAATCTGGATGGACCTGTTGGTTCTGATTCTGTAGCTCTGAGCTCAGTCACCACTCCCTGATCCTCCCCGACTCTCTGAAAACACACGATGGAGGTCAGTGATCAGGAACAGAACAGAGCAGAAATAATAATAAAGTCAACAATAATCTGATCATTCAGGAGAAGGACGTGTTCTGATCCAGATGTTTGGATTAAAGATGGAAGCTCAGGAGCTGCAGAATCTTATTTTTTCTTTTCAGTTCTTCATTCTCTTGTTTTGGTTCTTTCTCTCTGATCAGACGGTTCTTCATCCTGCCTGCTGTGACCTGATGTTTGGATCTGAACCCGAGTGAAGTCCTCCGTCCATCTGAAGGTGAGAAGTCGGAACGTTCCAGAAACAGCAGCTCCAGCCTCTCAGATACAAACTGCTGGTTTTAATGGACCTGCTGAAGTTCTGGGTTAACTGGTCCAGTTTGTGTACTCTGAGGTTCTGCTCCTCAGGTGATGCTGATGTTCAGCCTGAAGTTTTTACTGCTTCTTCTGACTCTAAGCAGAACAACTTCCTCTAAACCAGACCTGGACCTGAACGGTCCCAGAACCGCTGCTCTCTAACAGGAGCCGCTCCAACATGGCAACAAGCCGCTGAGTTCAGGACCAACACTTCACTGCTTCATAGGAAACGTTCACTCCTTCATTCACTACATCTGACCTGAGTCTGGAGGTTTCTACAGACATGGAGCAGGACTCAGTTCAGAGCAGAAAACAGCATCATGGAGGAGTGCACGACTCAAAGTTATCAAGTTAATTAGTACAAGACATTTCAGCAACAGGGCAGTTTAAAGTTTTACATAATAAACAAAAAAGCAACTTTACATTATAGTGGAAAAATAAAAAAAAGTTATAAAAAGTTGTAATACAGAAAAGAGTTACTTCATGTTCTAGTTATTATGTTTAAAAGGCAACTCTCAACAGGCGAAGGCCTTCAGTCTTCATTTCAGCTGTTTTGACGTTTTCTGGAAGTTTGTTCCAGATTTGTGGTGCATAGAAGCTGAATGCTGCTTGTTCAGTATTTAAAGTCTATTCTCTCAATGGAAGGAGTTTAGAACTGGGTGATGTGCTCGATCTTTCTGGTTTCAGTCAGTGTTCAGATTTGTGTGATTGTGAAGGTCAGAAACTCTTATTATTTCTAGTTTCCAACTGTAATAACTGAAGCACTGACTCCAGATCTTTCCTCTGTAGGTTCAAACATAACGTCAGTTTTGTTTGTGTTCAGCTGGAGAAGGTTTTGGTAAATCCAGATGTTTATCTACTCTCAGGATGTGTTCAGTGATTGGATGGTTCAGAGTCACCTGGTGACATCATAATATAGAGCTATGTGTCATTTAGTCTTGGTAAATAATCTGATTATTTCATTATAACCTGACCAAGAAGGAACTTATTAAGGACAGGAGGACCTTATTGTTCCCCTCAGATGATTTCTATTGTTCCAATGAGACGTTACCTGTTGACACAGAGAAATCCCAGTTCTTTAGTCAGACTGGAACCAGTGAAGGACCTGGTGTTTTCTGCTGGTTCATGTTTTCTTGTTTTTGGCAGAAGCTCTTTGTTGCTGATTGAAAGACCAAGAAGTTTTTTGGGGTAAAATTTCCAGATTTATTAAGATGAAGCCAATATGACTTTAAAAGGTGTTTAATTCTCAGAAATCTCTGAGGTTGTGCTGGAATCAGGTTCCTCTGATCCTCTGAATCTGTGATGGGAATCAACTTTCTGCTTCACAGGACAGTTACTGGAAATAGATCACTGGCACTGACTGGCTCTGGTTTCTCTCTCCAGAAGTCTGGAAGATGGAAGATCTGGATCTGAAAAAGGACAGAGAAGAACCTGCAGGATCCATCTGTCCCTCCATGAGGAGTGACCAGTCCAAAGAACATCCTCCAGTCTTCAGTACTGAACCTGGACCATCAGACTCAGAGTAAGGAACCAGTTTCTAACTTGTGCATGTGAATTTACAGAAATGTAAAAGATCTCATACTAATTGGTTGATTTACAAGCTAGAAATAAAAATGTATGCACTCCACCTTCTGCCACTAGATGGCAGCAGTGTGATGCTGTGCAGTGCATTCTGGGCTTTGTTGTTCTATTGTGGATATTATAGAAGAAGTTTGTGGAATAATTCCAAGAAATATAATCTGATTACCTCCATCAAACTGGGAGTTGAGGGTTAGGGTGAATCCTGCAGATTCATCTTTGACCCTGGTGACCCAGACCAGTACAATCTGTTCTGGAGAAAATGTGGAGTTTGATCCAACAAATCAGTCTGAATGTTTCATTCTGGAACATTAAAACTTCTGCTTCTCTGCAGCAGTTTGTGTTCAGACCTTCTTCTTCTCAGTTTCTCACTGATTGATGTGATCTGAATAACAACATGTTTGTGTTTCAGAGGGCAGAACTGCAGATGGAGAGCAGAACCTCCAGGATCCATCGGTCCCTCCATGAGGAGTAATATCTCCAAACGAAAACCTCCAGAGTTCAGTACTGAACCTGGACCATCAGAACCAGAGTAAGAAACCAGTTTCTATCTGGTGGATGTGTCTCTGCAGAGAGCAGCCAGAGTTTAACTTTGATTCCGACTAAAAGCTGATGCATGAAGAAAAAAAAGGTAATTTAAACCATTTTAGTTTAACAGTGACGTAAACTGGGCTTTGGGAGACCAGAACCAACTGTGGAGAAAAAACTAAATATTTTCCTTCATGTTTCTGAAGCTGCAGCAGCTTCCAGGTTCCACAGAAGTCTGGTGTCTGTGGGAGTGGGAACAATAACAGAGATGATGGACATTTATAGAAGCACAAACACTTCCTGTTCCACCATCACATTCAGCCAATCACAATACTCTTTTCACTGACATCAATCAGCTGCAGACAGAAGGTCAAAGGTCAGACTGGAGACTAAAGTCTGATTAAACTCTGACATTTTCCTCATAACAAGTGAAATAATTTCCTAAAAGGCTCAGATATTAAATCTCAGAAAACATAATTATGTCCCAGACTGACTGTCAGGCTGAATTCACCAAATAAATGTCAGTTTGATCCACATCAACCATCCACCATAAACTGGAATAAAGAAAACTCATTTACCAAGAAACTCTGCTTTAGATTAATCAGACCAGATCAATATATCAGGAAATTATTGGTTATCACATAATCACTGAACACTCTGTGATTATTACAAACTTCTTGGACTGCAGTAAAAATAGATAATTAGTGAAATCCCTTCAGGCTCTCTGTACCTCCAGTTCATTTAATGACTCTTTATTTAATACATAGTAAATGTTTTAGAGTGTAAAGCGTTGTTGCTAGTGAATATTTCAGTGATGAAGAAATGTCTTCACAGGAGGCGCTTTAGTGAGGAGGAGCTGTGCTGTGCTTTGGGTCAGAATGTTCTGATGGATCCGGGCTGGACCAGCTGCCCCCAGTGTGGGAAACGACCCAGAACAAGATCCGGACCCACAGCCAATCAGAGCAGCCGAGCTCCAGGTGAGACTGAACATGTCCAATCAGAGCTTCTTCCTTCTGTCGTCTCTGTGGAACCAGATCCACGTCTTTAGTTGAGATTTGGACATTTAAGGTTTAAAAGTCTTTTTGTGGTCAGTTGTTTCAACTGAATTTGTCTTTTTCCAGCTGGTGTAACTGGAACTTATGTCTCAGTAACTCGACTTAATAAAGTCCTCATTTAATTTGACCCTGTTCAAAAAATGGCCACAAGATAAATTTACAAATTTCACTTTATTTTGTTCTTTTAAAATTATAAGTGAAGACTCTTACTCTGAAGGGTCATGTTGCAGCATAACATGTCATCAGCTCTAAATAAAACAAACAGTTCATAGAATCAATTTGATGATTCTTACAGGTCATTTTATTTGGGTTTCAGCTCATTATGAGGTTAAGGGGAATGAAATAGCAGAAAGGACGGCAAAGGAGAGCAACAATCGGGTATTGGTTGATATTAATGTTACATTTAGCATAACAGAAATATAGTGTATAATAAAACAAAAAAACAAGGTGGAAAAGGTTCTAGCTCAGCAAATTGTCCAGCTGTCAAAATGGTGAATCTGACTTTGCTGAAAATGATTTTTGTTCTACTTTTTATTGGTTATTTCACCAGACCTTTAAGGTTCTGCTGGAAAATTAGAGTTTACAATTATAGCTTACAATTCAAAACATAATTTCTCCTTTAGCATCTTTAACGTGATCTACTTAAAAAACTAAAATATGTAGACTTCAATCATGGTGTAGAATTATTCAGGCCAGAATTTCTAAAACCAAATTTGTAGTATTTTTTTTCTCTAAACCTAGCTCCATGAAAGCTTCGATTTGTGAAGCTTCAATACAGGTTGATTTTAACCCTTTTAATGTATCTGGACCACATTAAAATGGTGAAATGATTAAATTGTTTGTTTTTGTTTTTGTGATGACACAGAAATCGTTATTTAAAAAGAAAAAAAATCAGCTCCACTGAAGGGTCCTTGGTGGCCCTGGGGCCCTAAGCAACTGCTTTTGCCTTGGGCCGGCCCTGAGACTGATTTTGGAATAACTTTCCTTGAGTTTTTCTAATTATTGAATTATGTTTCCTTCATAGAAGTTTATGAAGAAGAACCAAACTGTCCACTTTATTAGTCCAGTTACCTGTT
The DNA here is from genome assembly GCA_922788865.1 of Poeciliopsis turneri. Taxonomy (NCBI): domain Eukaryota; kingdom Metazoa; phylum Chordata; class Actinopteri; order Cyprinodontiformes; family Poeciliidae; genus Poeciliopsis; species Poeciliopsis turneri. Next base: position 126,660 of record CAKLNU010000598.1, read on the forward strand.
AAAATATTGCAAATTGTTTTTATTTTGTTTGTTTTTCTTTCTTTTTTCAGATATTGTTGGTCAGTATCAGCCTGACCTTAAAGCGTCTCTGAAGATGATGTTCCAAAGTCTCTCTGAAGGCGTCGCTGAACTTGGAAATAAAACCGATCTGAACCAGATCTACACTGAGCTCTACATCACAGAGGGGTTAACTAGAGAGGTCAACCAGGAACATGAGGTCAGACGCATTGAAACAGCATCCAGGAAACAAGAAACAATCAGAAGAGAAGACATCTTTAAAGCCCCACCTGGAGGAGATCAACCAATCATAACAGTGATGACCATGGGCGTGGCTGGCATTGGGAAAACACTGTTAACACAGAAGTTCACTCTGGACTGGGCTGAAGGCAAAACCAACCAGAACATTGATTTCATATTTCCATTCACCTTCAGAGAGCTGAATCTGCTGAGAGAAGAAAAGTTCAGCTTATTAGGACTGATTCATAAATTATTTTCTAAAACCAAAGGAATCAGCAGCTTGGAAACGTTCCAGGTTCTGTTCATCTTTGATGGTCTGGATGAAAGTCGGTTTAGTCTGGATTTCAACAACAATCCGATCCTGACTGATGTTACAGAGTCCAGCTCAGTGGATGTTCTGCTGACAAACCTCATCAGGAGGAAACTGCTTCCCTCTGCTCTCCTCTGGATAACCACACGACCTGCAGCAGCCAATCAGATCCCTGCTCAGTGTGTTGACATGGTAACAGAGGTCAGAGGGTTCACTGACCCCCAGAAGGAGGAATACTTCAGGAAGAGATTCAGAGATGATGAAGAGAAGGCCAGCAGGATCATCTCCCACATCCAGAAATCCAAAAGTCTCCACATCATGTGTCACATCCCCGTCTTCTGCTGGATCACTGCTAAAGTTCTGGAGGATGTGATAATGACCAGAGAGAGAGAGAAACTGCCCAAGACTCTGACTGAGATGTACATAGAGTTCCTGCTGGTTCAACTTAAAATCAAGGAGGAAAAGTATGATGGAGGAAAAAAGACCAAATCTATCTGGAGTCCAGAGAACAGGAAGCTGATTGAGTCTCTAGGAAAACTGGCTTTTGATCAGCTGCTGAAGGGAAACCTGATCTTCTATGACAAAGACCTCAAACGGTGCGGCTTCAACATCCAAGATGCTGCGTTGTTCTCAGGAGTTTTCACTGAGATGTTTAAAAGAGAGAGAGGGATGTGCAACATCTCCGTCTACTCCTTTGTTCATCTGAGCATCCAGGAGTTTCTGGCTGCAGTCTACATGCTCCACTGCTTCACCAGCAGGAAGTCAGAGGAGATCAAGACGTTCCTGGGAGACGAATACAGAGAAACATCTCTAGATGAGTTCATGAAGAAAGTCATGGAGAAATCCCTCAGCAGTAAAAATGGCCACCTGGACCTGTTTGTCCGCTTCCTTCATGGTCTCACTGTGGAGTCCAACCAGAGAGACTTAGAAGATCTGCTGGTTCAGACAGAGACCAGTCCAGAAACCATCCAGAGAATCATCACCAACCTGAAGAAGATGAACTCTGATAGATTCTCTCCTGACAGAAGCATCAACATCTTCTACTGTCTGGTGGAGATGAACGACGTCTCATTTTATCAGGAGATCCAACGGCTGCTGGATTCAGGGAAGAAGCTCTCAGAGTCTGACTGTTCAGCTCTGGCCTTCATGCTGCAGATGTCAGAGGTTCTGGATGAGTTGGACCTGGAGAAGTACAACACATCAGAATCAGGACGACTGAGACTGCTTCCAGCTGTGAGGAACTGCAGAAAGGCTCGGTGAGTCCAGATGTTTTCATTGTGATGCTGATTCAGCTCTATTGTCCTCCTGTTTCTTCTTCTGTCTTCAAGTTGATTCTGGATGTTTTCGCTCTTTATCTGCTTCCTTCATCCTCTGGATTATTTCAGCCAATCAAACATCTAAACATTCAGCTCATCCAGGACAGATGCAGCTTCTGGTTTTTACACATTTTGATCATTTTAAAAATATTTAACTTTTTATCAGTTTCCATCCATCCATCCATTTTCCGTCACCCTTCTCCCTAACGGGGTCAGGAGTTGCTGGTGCCTATCTCCAGCTGCGTTCCGGGCGAGAGGCGGGGTCACCCTGGACAGGTCGCCAGTCTGTCGCAGCTTTTTATCAGTTTTCAGGTTGAAATGAATAGAAAACCCTGAACTCTAGAAAATCTATTTTCTCTAAGATCCAATCAGCCAGAGAGACTTTTAGACTTTAGGATCTTTGACTCCATCCATCCATCCATCCATCCATCCATCCATCCATCCATCCATCCATCCATCCATCCATCCATCCATCCATCCATCCATCCATCCATCCATCCATCGCCTGCCGCTTATCTGGGGTCGGGTCGCGGGGGTAGTAGACATAGTCCCTCCAGCGTGTCCTGGGTCTTCCCGGGGCCTCCTCCCGGTGGGACATGCCCGAAACAGAGAGGCGTCCAGGAGGCATCCTGACTAGATGCCCGAGCCACCTAAGCTGGCTCCTCTCGATGTGGAGGAGCAGCGGCTCTACTCCGGGTCCCTCCCGGATGACAGAGCTTCTCACCCTATCTCTAAGGGAGAGCCCAGCCACCTTACGGAGGAAACCCATTTCGACTGCTTGTATCCGAGATCTCATTCTTTCGGTCATGACCCAAAGCTCATGACCACAGATGAGGGTAGGAACGTATATTGACCGGTAAATCGAGAGCTTCGTTCCCTCGTTCTGCTGGGGGAATTCAACGCTCACGTGGGCAATGACAGTGATGATTAATGATGATGATGATTCTAGATGGTGCAGCAGATATTGGCTAAACAAACACAGAGATGCCAGAGGTCCACAGCAGCTGGACTTCCTGTTCTGCTCACTTCATTTATAACTCACTTCCTGCTTGGTGGAAGATCTCAAGGAGCCAAACGGTCTAGTCCAAGTCAGAGCTGTGAGCAGTTCCTCCTCCTCTCCATCGTCTCCAGTAGTTTCCTTCATTCAGCTCAGTCAGCCTCTTCATCAGCTGCTGCAGAGAAACTGAACTTTCCTTCAATGATGATAGAAGATCTTCAACATCTGACTGCAGCTGAAGGTCTGAGGACATGAAGCCTGGACCAGAACCAGAACCAGAACCTGGACTTTAACCAGGACCTGCACAGATTCTCTGTAGGGTCAAACTCAGTCGATTGAAGATCAGATATTGATCAGATGATGACATCACTGTTATCATATTTTAGTCTGTTTATGATAGAGATTGATTTCATTACAACTGAATTTATTTCTTCTCTAATCACAGACTTGGTGGCTGTTCGCTCCAAAAGGATGAATGTGAAGTTTTGGCCTCGGCTCTGAAGTCCAACCCAGATCTGACTGAACTGGAAATCAGTGAGATCAAACTGGGAAAACTGAAACTGACAGAAAAAACTTTTAGAGACTCTGATATGAAGCATCTGGTTGAGATCCTGGAGAATTCAGTCAGTAAAGTGAAGAAACTGAGGTTTGTTTTCTCTATTTATGCAATAAAATCATTCAGTTATACTTTAACACTTAGTTTAATTCATACCTTATTTTTAATATATATATTATTTTAAAACAACCTGTTTAATTCTCAGAATAAAATCTCTAATAAAACATTTTAAAACATGTTTCAGTTTTTCTCTTTAAAATGTTTTTGATGAACAAAATGAGTAAAATAATTGAAATGCTGTGAATTAATGATGGAGATGTTTCAGTTTGGTTTGGTAAAGATTCACATTGTTTTATTTCTGATTCTCATCTTTACATCAGAATGAAATGTTGATCCTTCAGTCGAGCCACAAACACTGACGAGTTCAAATCCTCATTAATGATCATCTAAGAATCGACTGATTGTAGAAAAGCAAATCTAGATGCAATGAATGAAAGTGAGGTTTGCAGCAGCAGCAGGTTCCTCAGCTTTGTCCTGAGGCTGTGGTTCTGTTGGGCCGGGTCAGAGAGGAACCGTCCTCTTCAGTCTGACGGCTGTCAGTCGGTTGGAGCCTCGTCTCCATGACGACGCTTCATCAGGTCACGTCTCCTGAGGAAATAATGGCCTCCATTGGTTTTCAGCAGCTTTAATAGGAACCAAAGGCCATTAATGAAGAAACTGACTGGTTCTGATCCAGTTACCAAGTCGGG